>PTFA01000308.1:113560-135501 GCA_003342895.1 Casuarius casuarius | reverse complement strand
TATATATCAATTCTGGCTTTGACATGGCGGGTGAGACCGGTCAGACGCGTGCACCCATCGCTACCGGCTCAGCGGCGACGCTGTCACCCGGAGGCGCGTTTTTAAGACCAGGAGACGGTCTCCCAGCACGGCAGCAGATTGCACGCCCGCGAAAAGAGCCAGACTCGGATCGACGCCAATCGGRTTAGAATAGGTAATCTGGAGAGCGAGCCACCAAATGCCTGTTAGCACTAATCCCTGCTAATCCCTCTAACTTTACCCCTCCCCATCCTCCCGCCAACTTTCTGGCGGGGGGCTTAGCATCGAAGCAGCAGGTGGGCCATCGGTCCTCAGCCCGTAACCGCGTGAAACTGGAAACTCTCCCTTTGAATCGYGGCCTTCCTACCTGGACTACTCTCTCGTCCACGATTTATTTTTACTAAATTTCCAAACCGCGGCCTGCTGCTTAGCCCAGGCCTTGAGATGGAGAGAGGACGAGCGGGATYCTGCAAAATAAAGCAGATTAATGCCATTTGCTGCACTGAAAAGAAACTCACGRCTTCGCTCACGCACTGCAACAAGGAAAGCTCCTATGCACAGGAGCCTTTAAAATACATATGTATCTATCTATATATAAATATATATATATATATATATACACACACACACACAGGTGCTGAAGGGTAAGTCTTCTGCAAGCCAGCAGAGTCCCCAGACTGAAAATCATCGAAGCAGGAGACCAAAGTTGCACAGCGCAAAGGGAACAGCAAACAGCCTGTTCACCTAGCGCCGAAATAACCGCTCCGCTCGCAAACCCCTGAGACAGGAGGGCATAAAACAAGCTGCCTGCTTTAATATATATTAAAAAGCACGGGAACACGCCAGGCTGCAGATTTACTGCCCGTCACCAGCGGAGGTTTAACATCTTGATTTCATGCTGATATCCTTCATTACATTTTATTACCGGGCTTTGCTTGCTTATGTTGCCGCTGCGGCGTTCGGGGGGCAATTAGAGGGTTTCATCCAAAAACGGCAGGCGATCACAAAGGTTGTCCTGCAGCACGCTGGGGCCGTCCAGCGTTCGCCCCTAACGCAATCGCGACCAGTTGTGCGAGCATCCTCCAGGCAGCCAAGCGCTTTTTATAAATCAAAGACAAGTTTGCACCGAGCTGCGCAACCTAGACGTGGGTAGGCTTTCAGATAGCTTGTAAGGCGATTCGGTGATCCACCAGGTCAAAGCTTGGAGATGCCYTATTACAAGGCACGGATGCTGCCTTTATTCTGTTTATAAAACCTAAAGACTGTACCTAAACTCAAAGCGCGTCACAGAAAACCCTATCCGTTCACAAGCCAACCTAGGCACTGGTCGGCCGGCATTTCTTCCACATCGGTCTTTTCCCAGATTCCTTCCATCACCAGCTCTTCAGGACACCAGGTATATTAATTGGTTGGCACATCCTCCCAACCGTAACGTGTGATTTACAGCCTTGGCACACACGAAATCAAGCAAGCCCTAACCACAGCGGGGCTCTTGCGAGGCAGTTGCGCTACCTGGGATGCTCAGTTTTGTGAATACAAGATTAATCCGAGTCCATAAAAGAGACCCCCATTTGCTGCGGTTTGGGAGCACCGAGTTAATTTAGACCCCCCAGCTAGATTAAAGGTCCTCTCGAGCAGTGGATTTGCTTCTCCTTGAGTCCTTACCTTCACATCTGAAAAACATGGTACCATCACCACTTGCAAAGGCAATTCCTCTTTTATAACAATGCTCCTGAATCACCTCCTAATGCCAAAAATCTTCTTATTACTTTCAGTCTCACCAGGAAAGATGAATCAAGAGTTTTGGCAAACTATCTCTGGCACTTTTGTAGTTTCTAAAGTCCTTTCGGACCCAGTTAAGAGAGGAACATGGCRGCACTTCTGCACCAGCTGTGTTGGTGATAACCTCTTCCCACCTAGACAGAAATCAGATGTTCCCGCTGTGTCATCAGCTGGGTTTGGCATCAGTCWCAACTACCACAAAAAGTCTAGCAAGCTGCACAGGGATTTTGCTGCTTAAAGCRAAAACTTTAGCAGAAAAGCGAGAAAGCTGAAAAAATAAGTCGTCTGTCTTAAAATCACAGAAATGTTGATGGGACCTCTGGAGGCCTCTTACTCAACCTTCTGCTCAAAGCAGGAGCATCATCAACAYGAAATCAGCTGCAGCTTCATGTAGCCAAATCTGAAAAACCTCCAAGGACAGAGACCCCCCAGCCTCTCTAGATAGGCCCAGCTCCCTCATCCTCTCATTGCAGGTCCTATGTTCGAGGCGCCCGACCATCCCAAGATGGCCTGCAACTGGGCCAGCTTCAGCTTCCTCATATCCTTCTTGAGCAGGGATGCCCAAAACTGGATGCACTATACCAGTGTGGCCTCATCAGTGGAAAACAGAGGGATAACAACTTCTCTGAAGCTGCTGGCCATACTCCTCTTAATGCCACCCAGTACAAGGTTTGCTTTATTTGTAAGGAGAGAACACTTCAGGCTTTTTCAGCTTGGCATCCAACACAACCTCAGGTCCTTTTTAGCAAAACTGCTACCCGGTCACTTGCTTCCCAGAACGCTGTGCCAGGTGCACGCCTTACTAAGCCTCTGGAGGACACCAGGACTTCAATGTTTATAGGTCTCCTAAGCTCAGTTTCAGAGCATCAAGTTTTTCGGGATCTGGAGTCCTTCGCAAACACTAATCCCGTCTCTCAGGAAAGGCAGAGGAACATGTCAATGTTCATGTGCAGTTCCACCACTCTGAAGAAGTCAATATTTTCTACAAAAGAGAATATTCAAGACTACGCAGAAAGATGATGACGACTTTCCAAGTGCATAACGTAGCACCAGGATGAGGCACGGGCTGCTCCGCTGCTCCCTACGTTGCAATGCACCACAAAGTGCTTGCTCCTTTCAATACCCCTCCCTGGCGCAAGCCACCCGACGCAACTATTACTAGCCAAACACCAAACATGATTTAAATCCTGATATTTAATTACATCTCAACTATAATGGCCCCAATCATCCTCCCTAATTTGCATTTCTTTCTTTCCATCTCTCAGTTGTCCCCCTCCTCTTTCTGATAAAGACAGCCAGCACCTCTCTGCTGCGAGGCGGCCACTCTCGAGTGAAGCATTCCATGCCAAAGCCCTGAGTTTTTATTTTAAGCACATTAAGAAAGCGTGCTAAAAGGGCAAAACGTTATACGAGCTGGCAGAGACCTCTTCTTGTCTTGTGATTTTCTACTTACCCTTTACAAAGCATGACATTAAGAAAACAATCTGACTGCCGAGAAACTATTTACATGACAACAAGTCCTGCTGCTCCGTATCTGAAAGATTTATAATTCAATTTTCCATGAGTGGAATTGGTCTTTAGTTTGATCCCTAACTCAAAATTTGAATAAGAGTAGTCAATCTGTCAGATTAACAGAATATTATAGCGGACAGTTCACCAAATTCCCCTGCTCTTTTCCCTATAGGTACTAGTCTAGCCTGCGACGCCGTGTTACTCTAGCCGCAGTATATAAGCCAGAACAAAGACTAGGGTTTAAAACGTGTATGCCGTGAAACTTCAGTGCAAACTTTAAGCTCAGACGATAAAAGAGCAAAACTACTTCAACAGGGCCAGAATTTCACCATCTATATTAAAAATATCAACTTACTTGTTCCGCCTGCACACATCTCCCCCGTGTGTTGACCACTCCATCTCACTTTGAAGACCATTTCACAACCCCTTAGATAATTCCTCTGCTTCTTGAGAACATCTCATCCTTGAAAGATTCATGGTAAAGACTCGGCTTTCCCTGGACTTCAGGAACACCTAGATCTAAAACCAGCGCTGGGACTTAGACCCATTGACAATTTGAGTTGTATTTCCCTGTCTGACTACCATTTAGACTGCCTATATTTAGAAAGACTAATGCATTAACCCCACAGTTATGGGGGTAAAATTGAAATGTTGCCATGAAAAAGAAAAAAAAATACAGCTGCCATATTGAAAGTAAATACTTGTAAACCATTAAGATGGAAAAGAACCAAACTTTTTTCTTTTTAAAACATCGATTATTCTGGAATAATTAATTAGCAGAGCTATAACAATACATAAAATTGCTAGCCTCTGACTCTTTTGATAATTTATGCAAGATTAAAGTATCGCTGTGGTTGCCTTTTCCATTGCCTAATTCAGCATTTTCTTTTTCCTTATGAAAGCAAGACTCTAGATTTAACTGCTCTAATGCCCTTTTACAGTGTTTGGTGTAGTAAAATCTAACAGCCACTACTGCACGCTAGCAAAGAAATGATGGATCGCGGAAGCTCACAGGAGGGGAGCACCGTAAAATGCCCCAGTTAATGTTGAGATAGTAGAGTAAATCTTATTTCAAAAAAACCCACACACACGCAGACACACATCTATACACAGCGATGGCTCTGATGAACTTGTTTCACCCCATCAAATCCCCTTTTGATTCTTCTCACTGATAACAGACACTTCCACACAAAGCACCTTTTTTTTTTTTTTTTCCTAATAACTAAGCCAGCCGCTGCCTTGCGAGGAAACCATTTCGAAGGCACTGACAGTAGATTAAGCTCACCAATCACAGGCAGAACCGGCCGAGAAAAACATCATTCAGGTGAGAGGTTGGTCTCTCCTTCAAAAAGCTTCTTCAGAAGAAGAGAGTGGATTCCCTTCCTCAAAAAGCACCATTCGGGGCTATTCTGAATATCGGGCCCTTTGACTCTAGCGTCAATACGCCCAGAGCTGAAGATAACGAGACACTATGGAGAACATTTCCCAAAGCCGCACGGTCCCTCCACCAAGGCGGTGAGATGGCCAGCAGCTGCCCCAGGGGTCTGCAGGCTACTTCCCGACTGCTGGCTCTGCGTTGCACCTTCTCAACACGGTTCCCTAGCTGGATCTTCCCTTATATCTCCGTAAAACATGGGTCCTGCTCTCCTGCAACCAGAAGCTCTGTTAGTTACACAGCACCATTTCACCTTTTAGCACACTTGTAACTACTGAACTTTTGGAAGAGCTCTTTGCTTCTTAGACCAGCCGGCCCAGGCTAGAAATGGGGTGCAAACACATACGGACTTGCTCGTTTTACTGAGGAGGCCTCACAAGACATCTCACTTCCAGGAGCATCTTCAAACTCACGCCGCAGGCCACGTCTACCCTGCAGGCTGAAGAGCGGACATGAGCTTGCCAGCTCTCGCCGCCCAACCGAAGGCCAAGCTGTCCCAGGACATCGCCGACGGAGCGAGCAACGGCACGCTCAGCGCCGTCGCGACCGGCACAGGTCCACACCAAGGCTCCAAGTATGCTCGTGCCCTTTTCCGCCAGAGAGCCCCTGAGGGCAGGCTTAAGGGCTAATAACACGTAGGATCAATTTGGAGAACGGAGCTGGCCCTACGCTTCCTTAGCCGGGTTGATAGGCCCACGCATTGCCCCTCCTCGATACTATCCAAAATAACCCCAAGCGCAGCCCGAGACCGGAGCGTACCGAAAACTGCACGCACACGGATTATACAGAGGCATCCGAGAGGATGCAAAGCTTCTCGAATGCAAATTCCCCCCCGGGCACTAGCAAAATTCCCAAAGACAACTGAAGTAAATGTGCTTCCCATCCCTCAGACTAAAGCAGAAACCTGAAACCGCAAAAACTGCTGTACCAGCACGGTTTTGTAGGACTCGGGAGATGTTGTCAAGTCCACAAAGCACTTACCCCAGGTGCACTTACGCATCTGTTACCTATTCTGGGGGGTATTACTCATTTATATCGTCTTGCGGAGCACGAAGCCCAGCGCGAGCGAGCAGGCAGGCCCTCGAACGAAGGGCTTGTAACTCAACTCGGCAGCAACACCGAGGAATCGCTGCACAAAGCTCCTGAGTTTGTCAGCTAGGAAAATCAAATGGGAAGTGTTTGCAAAAGGAAAAAAAAAAAAAGAAACTTGTAAATTAGGATTTGGAGAAGAACGGGAGGCAGAAAGCGGAACGGAGAAACTGCCCGCAGGGAAACCTCCCCAGGTTTTACCGGGAGCCAAGCGTTTGCTGGCGTGGGATTTGGGGGATTTTGACAGGGCCGCGGAGGATGCTCCCACCAGCAACACAGGCATCAGTTCATAACCAGGGAAACGGCAGTAATTTCATCTGTGACCGTGCCTGGGACACCTTCAGTCAGCTCTTCTGTATCAGGAGAAAGTAAATAGCGAGAGGAAAAAAAAAAGGAAAAGACGACTCATTTTCAAGCTTCAGGTTACAGACTGAGTACATCTTTCAAGGGTCTTAAATGCTGGCTTTTATTTTCGTTATTTTTATTTTAAGCGACCAAAAAAAAGACGGCCGAGGGGATAAGAGCAGCAGCACTGAAATTCAGCACAACTCTGAGCAGCAGGTAGAGCTGTACGGTGGTTTAAATTTCATTCACCGGTGAACACCCAGTTTCCCAGGATGCATTCATTAAACACACCAGATCAGCTAATCTGCCTGAATAATTTTTACCTGCAAGGTTTTTAGAGAATTGCTCCTTTTTTTTTAATCTGGATGTGTACCTGGCAAGGCCACACGGTATTACTTTTGCTTCTGTGCGGGATGCCCAGCCGTTGAGACGCGAATAGCGACCAGCAAGGCTCCTCTTTGTGCACAGGTCCGCTTCTCGTGGGAACTTTGTTCAAACAAATTTCCCTGTAAAAATAATAGCAAGGAGAGAGAGACGTCCAGCATTCAGCTAGAAAGCCCCGATGGCCAAAATTGCAATTCTGATCGGAGGAGATGCTCTTTGGAGTGACAAGTTAGAGACGTTAGCCAAGAAGCGGCACGAGGCAAGCCCCGGGAGGACGAACGAGAAGTACATACCATCGCAGCAAGACCTACYGCTCTGTTTTCTTTTGTTTTCGCTTGGGTAAAGAAGAGTTTCTATTTTTGCCCTGCACCGCACAGTCCCTGAAAGGCTTGAAATCTTAGAAAAGCCCTCCCGTGGCGATGACCCTTGGTATTTTCGAGTCCAACGAGAGGATGTCATACACCTCCAAAGCCAAGTATTTTTCCTAGTAGCTTATAAATATATTATTCCCCAAAGACCTGCTGGCTACTAACAGAATTTCACAATCGGATGGTTGCCGGCACCGAGGACAGGTATGGGAGAGTCTCTGAAATAAGGGAGACCAGGTAGCGAGAGATGATTTTCAACGTTAAATCGAGCGTGCAGTTTGGATCCGACAGCAAAAGAGAGGAAGAACAGACACAGCAACTAGGAATACTCGAAAGCAACTCTCCTTACAGAGCAATCCTCTTTTACGAGCCAACGCTTGCTGCTCCCTAGACCCTCATCAGCCAGTCCACATCTTTCCTACCTCGATTTACCCTGGCTTAGCAAAGCAAAGGTCTAGTGCACAGGCCTTGCTCTCGCACAAGGGCAGTGCCTGGCACCCGTGTTGGAGAGCACGCTGTTACTTTCGGATCACATCTCCGATACACTTCGGTCTGGATGTTCCCTGTTGCAGTCGCTGGTTTACCTGAGCCCCAAATCCAGCCGCTGAAGGTCTCTAGCGCGCAGTTCGCATGGTGACACCTCCCCATTTAGAAACACTGACTTCCCTCAGGCGGAGCAGCCTGTTATTTTTAAGAGAGGTCTCTGAAAACAGAATCCCCACTGCTGGCTGCCTCCAGCTCCTCTTGCAGCTCGGGACGAGTCACCTGTAAATGCCACCTAACGCCAGAAACCCAAAACCGTGGCTTACGAACACTGACGTAACCAGCGCTGGGAGAAAGCCAAGTATGTGAACTTTTCCCAATTACTGCAAAGGGCCAGGCAGCCACTTAGCCGGCCACGCTCCAGCCCTGCTCCCAAGGACAAGCCAGGGGAAGGAGGAGACATCTGACAACATGCTGATTTATGGGCAAGGTCAAGCTACATAGCACAGCGTGGCCAGTAACGACGTTATCCCCGCCGGTCTCCGGCGGCAAAGCCATGAATGGCTCGGATAAGCTCCTGCAGCGAGGAAGGACCTGCTCCGAAAGACAAGACTAATGATGGAGCAGAGAATAAGAGACACGACAGACTCCGAGGGGTCCTGCGCAGCGTTACGCCTGACACGAGGGCTTCCTTCAAGGATCATAACCTCCAAGTCCTTCTAATACGATGCAACAGAGACGTCACGCCAGCTTCAATGAAATGAAACGGGATCAGAGCTCTTACCTCACGGATGGGGCAATGCTTTGTGCAATTCACTGATAGAAAAAAAAAAAGAGAGAGAAAAGAAAAAAAGAGAAAAATTATGCAAGAAATACCAGTGAAAAACAGCACCCAAACAGGAATCTCCCCGTTAGAAATATTTACCGGTTGCCCTTCACGTTTAAAAAATAAATAAATAAATAAATAAAAGGAGGTATAAGATCCAAGGCTCAGATTTGCAAAGCTGGCAGAGGGATACAAACACCCAGCCTCAATAAAATTAACAGCAGCTGAGCATTCAAATGCCACCCATAACTTAGTCCTCACCATTTACGCCCCATTTACTTGCTGCACTCGGCTGGGCATGAGCAATGAAAACCGGCCCCCTCCACTCCTGTCACACTCCTTTCCGAGCAAGTGCCCCTCGCCCATCCAGCGGCCCACGTTACCGGGCAAAGCCGGGAAATAAATCAGGATTTGGGGGATTTTTGGAAGGTAAGCACCACTCTAACTGAAATTAGATAGTTGTAGAGACGCTTCTGCAGATAACAGCGGGTCTGACAAATCCTGATGATCTTGCAAATCCTCTCTGGAAAAAAAAAATGCAAGTACAAATAGGATTTCCTTCTATTGAGCGTGTTTACAGAGTCCAGTTTCAATGCTGATGGTGGCAACAGAGGACAAAGAGGAAGCTGGTGACAGGAACTGTCATCTTATCTCAATCTGGAGTACGAGAAAAGCAAAGATGTAAGCAAGAAAGGAGTATTTGGGACTGGCGAAGGGGGGTGGAAGGACTCAAACCAGCCTCTTAGCAGTGCGCGTAATGGATGCAAAGGATCTGCTCTCACTCAGGCCACGGATTTGCACGGCCCTGTGCAAGTCATCGCTGCGGTTCTCCAGTTATTTAGCTGCCATGGCCAAGGCACTCGTGAAGCAAAGGCGGTACCATCTTACCAAAGCGCTGCACGGCCTCATTAATGCCCGCAAAGCGCTCCGAACACGCAAAGCGCTGAGGAACGGTATCATTCACACCCCACCACGATCCCACCCTGCTCTCCAAACCCCAAGAGAGGAACACAAGAAGTTAGATGACCCTCTGCGGCGCAGCCCAAGGGCCATCCACCGCAGCACAGCTCTTCACGAGGCCGTCGCGCCGACCCACAACTGTGCGGCCACAAGCGCTCCTCTCCCACCATGCATCTCCCCCACGCTGCCATAATCCAAAAGCCACTGCTTAAAAACTAGTTTAAAACACAGCTCAGGAGATCACTCTCTGAAAGCAGGAGGAGGTTGCTAGAGTTTCAACTCAGGTGGGTCACCAGCAAAATAAGTTTATCTTCAAGCTTGCGGAGTCTCCACCCTTGGAGATATTCAAAAGTCATCTGGACAGGGTCCTGGGCAACGTGCTCTGGGTGACCCTGCTCGAGCAGGGGGGTTGGACCAGATGATCTCCAGAGGTCCCTGCTGACCTTAATCGTTCTGTGATCTCAAGGGGGTCCCTAGATGGCCAGATCCCTCCACCACGGACGGCATACGTGTTTCACCGTACCGCATCCCACTCGCCCAGCGACGGAGCCAACTGCTAATCGGGGCCGAAGAGCACTGACGGGGCCGCGTCGGAGAAGCGACGCCAGCCGAAGCTTACCGGTCTCAATCCGGAGCGTGACGCTTGATTCGGCGTTCCCAAAGCACAGCTCAAAGCCGCTCCGTGCCGGAAAAATCAAATCTCACACTGCTTTCACATTGGCGGGGAAAAAAGTCACAAAATCAGACACCAGCGTTGGGACAGAAACTATTCCCGACTAGCTCAGCGACTTCCCAGCGACGCAGCACCTAAGAGGRCAGCCGCACACGGAGGGTCCCGGGCAGCACGCTCACACGACCATCTCGCGCGAAACCCCACCAAACGCGGTATTATTTAAGAAACAGCTATACATAGCGCTACCGTAAGCAAAAGTCCCTCGAGAAAGCGTTCGCTCGCTTTGTAAATATTCTGCTCTCAGCCAGCCGTGACCGTGCCGAAGCAATCGCGGGCACACGGCTGAGAAGTCCTGCCTGCAAGGGGACATTACAGAGGGGAAAAGACACGGAGCAGCCTCTCGCCGGCATCTTTGCAATATCCCGCAATCCCCCACGGGCGAGACGGGCAGCCCGCGCTGCTGCTGAACAATGCAGTTTTGAATTCAATTAAAGTGATTATCTGTTGTGCCAAATAAATTGTGTACAGCATATATCCTGCAGCATTTTACACCTTCAGGCTCATTATTTTCTAACTGTTTCCTCCTGTTTATGCGCTTTCAAATTAAATTGCTGATAATATGCGCCAAAATAAAAAATGAGCGCACCTTGTCCGAAGAAAATTGATTCTCCTTTTTCCTGAACCGGGCGATTGCCAGGTTTTATATACTCTGTTCCTGGCGATCATTAGTAATTCAATTTTCTTTTTATTAGCCCCCTTATCTGCTGAGCAATATAGTGGCAGAGCTGACCTCTTTCGCACGGGTAAATGTTTAAAATCTTTTCCCTGATTAATTTTGCCAGTTAAGGAAAAGAGGAGAAATGGCCCGGCTCTTAGCCATCACAATGAATAAAGCTTAATGTTGATTGTGATGGAATTTCTAATGCCAGGGAAATTGATTGAACGCAGCAATTACACCGCAATAGTAACTCAAGGGAAATGGGATAGTTTTCTCCTGGCCATAGCCTTTTGGTTATTTAAAACAATCCAATTTGCAAGGATAATTATATATTAGTGTTTTATCTGCCACTTGAAATGAACATGGGAGTTTTGATACTGGCCCAGCATTAGCAGGTTATTGCTGCAAATTACTTGATATCTGCTTTCTTTCACATAAAGACGAAATTAGGCCATCAATAACCAGAAAAAGGTGGACGGGGGGGCGATGCGAGGGGCAAGAGTGCCCTCTGCAGGGCAGCAGGGAAGGGCGGCACGCGGGACACCCCCAAACCCGGCGCGGGACGGGCACGGTCCCCCCAACATGCCAAGGCTCCGCCACCAAAACGCTCCTTCTAAACCATCGCTCCCAGCTGCCCCTCGCGGAGAAGCCGCGGGCGCCCCGGCGGGGCTCAACAGCATCCCACATGCGACCAGCTTAAAAAAAAAAAATGCATTAAAAAAATGCACTCAAAAGTTTGCATTTTCCCTTAAAACAGCCACCAGCACCTGTCCCTGCACTGCGGGGCACCGGCCCGTCTCTGGGGCACACGTGGTCCAGCGGCACCGGTGCCCTCCCAACACACGCGCCGCTGTTTCGTTGCGCTTTGCCGTAACGGGGCAACCAAAAGCCGTTTCAGGACGGACATTTGAGAAAAGATTTGAAATTGGAGAATTAACTCTAGCTGGCATTTAAAGGGCTCGTGTCATTTCCGTGCAACACAGCGTCACTGGTGGCCTGAGCATCGGGTTCAGCCAGCAGGATTTTGGCCCACTGGGTTTTCCCTGGATAAGCAACAGCCGCGTTTCCCCTTCTTGCACCGGACCCCTAATTCAGAGCCGAACTGTCTTGCCTGCTCAAGAGGCAGGGGAGACAGCCTGATCCACTATATATATATATACATATATATGTGCTGTATATACAAAGCCTGGTGCTTAGAGACACGAGCCTGAGGCGAGCAGAAATGGGCGCAAAACGAAGCGGACAYCCCGGAGAAGTTAGGAAGCTGGTTCAAACGGAGAAGCCCATCAGCCTCCTCGGGCTCTTGACCGTGGCCCAAGCAGGGGCTTCTTATCCGAACGGATTTCCAACTCCCAGCAAAGCAGCTGTCTCCAAGTTCTCCTTCCCCCTAAAAAGGGCCTAAAAAGTTAAATGGGGGCAGGGGGGAAGAAAAGAAAAAAGGAAGTACTTAATATTAATGGCACACAAAACCCAAAAGCTGTTTTGGCAACACGAATCCGGCCCTGCTCAGCAACAGAACATTTTCTGCTCCTCTCCACTTTGGTAAAACACGTGAGCTCGTACTGCGCACGCACACCGTCCCGGCGCGAGCCTTGCGTTATGATGACCATCAGCTCTATCAGAGATGCTTCACAGCTCTACTGCCCTATCAGAGCAACTTTCATTTGGGATATATCCCAATTTCTGAGCGGTTATTAAATGTTACATTTAATCAAATGAGGATGTTAGAGCTAATTTATAACAGCTGCAGGCTCAACGCTAGTCATGAGAGCYGCCAAAATAACCCCAAGGGAAGGGCTATCGTTTGGTGACTCCGTTTTCTCCTTAGTAGGGTCATTGGTTATGAAATGAAAGCCAGGTGAATCCCAGACATGAGCTCCTCCGAACACAGACYGTCGGGAGACACCAACTTGAGACCGAGTCGCAGCTGCAGGTCCCCAGCTTTTCCGCGGCCGTGCTTCACGATGGTTGCCCAACGCCTCCAAGGGAGGTCCAGCGTCTTTGCTCACACCTTAGGTACGTACCGCGGAGCCCGTGCCACGTGTCCCAAAAGCCTGTTTAACAGGGCAAGCAGGAAAACGCCAAAGCTGCGTCAAAACGCTGCCTGCATCAGCCAGGGCTCTCAAACACCCCCAGGCCACCAGCGGGGAAGGAAGGGGCTAATCCAGCTCCTTGCACCCACGCTGCAGTACGCGAGCGAGATCAGGCATGTTTCTCCCCAGGAATCCTTCCCGCACGGACAGCCGTCAGCCCTGACRGACACACGGTCTGCGTCCGGCTCTGGAGCCCRCAGCTCCCGTGCGAWCGCAGGCGCCGTGGGTGGTTTCTCACCRCTCAGACRTCGGTACCCACAGGACCCAGGCTCCAGCGCTGCCGCATCCATCTAGTCGGATCACAAGCCCAGCCTGGACCATCTGGCTTTTTAACTGGTTTGTTAGCTGGGCGTTGTGCGTGTCCAGACTGGAGGAGACGAGCTACATCGCTCTACTCGCAGAAAAGTCATTCGGCTGGCCGAGGACCATCACCGTCTGCTCCAGAAAGCTCCAAATCTGGCTCTTTTCTCACTACAAGAAGAGTTGCCCACAGAGGCTTGAYAGTTCAGGCCTGAGAACAAGCCAATACTTTACTCTTACCAAGCAGCGGCAGGACAGCAGCTCCCACGCTCCCTCGGTATGTCTCTCTCCATGCTCCCCCTGCTCCCAGAAGCTCCCAGGAACATCTCAGTCCCCCAGATACTTCCCTAGCCCTCAGTCTTGCAGCTTCCTCCAAGAATAAAACTCCACAAGCTGACTCTTTTCCCCGCTTTGCACAAGCGCAGAGTAATAAAACAGCCCTCCCAAAGTCTCTCAGATAATCCGAGACCAGGAATTATACCCACAAGCCTTCACCCCGCAGCTCCCTGCTGGACCACAACAAAACCAGAGGACACCTACCATTACACGTATATATGGTATTATCCCAGGGGAACTAAATCTGAGCAACATCTGAGCTGCTCCAACAACATCTGAGCTGCTGAGGGGGCTCAYACTCCCTCTGGTCTCACATCGGACCACGGGATGCTGCCTTGAAAATGTCCCCGCCCATCTGACATCCAACCACCTCTTCAGACTAGATCAAACATGTCCCTCAGGGCGAGGGTCCGAGCACASGCATGAAGAGCCCAGCGGCAATTCCACAGCTGTAGAAATCGCTTTTTGTCCACGCGATCACGGGCAGCTCAGCGCATGGGCAAACTACAACGCATCYGCGGAGCGAGACTGCTAGTGCTCAGCCTTAACCCAACGCCAAGCAGGTGACGCCAAAATGCCCAAAATTCGCTTGGCAATTTCAAAGCCCTCAAGACTCTTGCCRACCTTCGCTGCTAAGCGGTTGAGCAAAGCAGCTGTGTGTTGCTCCACAGCTGCCTCCCYGCTGCCGTCGTCGGGAGACGGAGCATCTGTCAGGTCCTTTGGGATCCCCCGAGATGAAGGTACAACGGAGGCTGGATCACCAGCGGCCATCCAGAATTAGACACCCTATGATACTAGTGTTTAGTGCCTGACGTTTTAGCAGCGAGGGGACAGCTTGTAAGCATGGTAGGGAAAAGACTACACAGACGTTGAAGGGATTACACCATCGCGTTGCGCCTTAGAGGACCTCTCAGGAAAGAGGGCACACCGCCAAGTTCGCAGAGTTATCACGTTAGGCGAAAATGTACTGAGAAAGATCTGAACTGTCCTCTTCGCAAGAAGACCTATTTAATGCAGCGACGTCTCAAGAGAAGCGCTGGCAACACCTCCGCAGAAAGGCTGGACGGAGCAGTAAGAAATACAGCAGAAACAACCTTGTGCCGTCCCTGGGGATGAGAAAGGCGGCCTCGGGAATCCATCCCCAGCTTTAATTGAGTGGTCCCAGTCCCACTTGACAGTCTATTTTCCAAGGCTGATGGCTGGTCTAGCGGAGTAGAGAGTCCCTCTCTGTTACAGAAGGCAGGAAAGRAATTTAGGAGGCATTTTACAATTACAGGGGGAGAAGGGTGGCAATCACTTTTAAATCACCTCCTAAAACACCAGGGTCTGTCTTCCCGCTAGCACAGGGGAAGACACACRCACAGGGAAGGAAGGCAGGGCACTTCCTTTTGCTTTTAGCCATTTTAAAACTGGAGCAAGACGTTTTTGCAGCGGGTGGCTACCGTCTGCAAAGAAAAAAGCCACACACAAACACTCAAACAAGGTCACCGAGTTTTAATAAAGCAGAGACTCACTCCCACATCTACGAGCCAAGCCTGCAGAGCACACAGCTCCAAGCACTTCACCGCAGTCRCTTCGACGTACGCAGCTCACAACTCTTAGAAGTTAGGGTTTTGTCTCTGCTAGACTTGACTAGCAACTCTCAGGAACGGTCTAATAACCTGATTCCACTTTTGGGCAGGAGAATGAACTAGATGCTTTCCCAAAGCCACTTCCAAGCCCTGTTTCCTATTTTTTCCACTTTCTCTAAACTACKTTATTTGCCTTCTTCCACTCAGATCAAGGCCAGCAGCAAAACCATGTTTCTACACTAACTACATATTTTCAGTCCGAGCTGGTTTAAGATCAAAAATCTTTTCTTTATGGGAACATTTCCTTCAATCAAGAAATCAGAATACATTCCCAGAAATACACGGGGTTTGGGCAGCTGCCAGTCAGGCTCCCAGGAGGGCAGAAGATTTTAATCCATTTTGCATAGTCTTAACTCATATGAAGCTTTACTTCTGTTGGGCACACACTTTTACTGACAGCTTCTAAAAAAAACGAGATGCTATCAATACACAGCTGTAATTCACGAAGTTTCAGTTTGAGCTCTATTCTGCCCTGAAAAACACCCCTAAAAATAGGTAGGTGGGGAGCAGAGCAAGCTCTGCAGCCATTCTCAGTGGCACAGCAGCTTAGGAACGGAGCTGGTAGCTGCCTTGTCCCTGCTCTGCTGAAAGGATCCCATTTGGCATCTCCAGGAGGARACCACGAAACCCAGAGACAATCCCCAGAGAAACCTGGGGTTAAGGAGACAGAAGAAAAATGAAGACAGCATGGCTAGAAATAGCAGGTCCAGCATGACTGSTCTGTAAATCCCACCATAGTAAAGCCAGGAAGATGTTTTCCAAGCCCCAGCCGGGCTTCGATGGGAGCCGGGAGCCTTTCCAACGCGAGCAGCTCCGGCGCTGTGACTTCCCACGCTCCCTCTGCAACAGGCACAGCCGAGCGCAGACCRCGGCGAGGCCGCCGCTCCACGGAAACCCAGGTATAACCACAGGGTTATGCAGAAAGCAAAGCCCTGCTTTAACCCCAGGTCTGTTGCTGCATCACCGGGCATCAAAGGATTTGCTGACATCCTTAAACTAAACAAGCTTCAGCCCCAAAGCAAGGGGATTGCCAGAACGCTAGACCACTGGTMCCACGGCAGAGTTAAATGCAACCTTACTCTCCCTGCTTCTGCCTCCCCTATGTATCTTTTTCTGCCTCTCAAAGCACTAGATCTGAAATTCTCCCCCAGCATCCTCTGCAYCCCTTCCTYTTTTTCTTAATATGYGCRTTTGAGGAGGGATTTAGCTTTTTCTCCTCCTCTCCCAAAAACCTTTCCCCTTTCCTGAACTACAGACCTTGATTCTTCTCTTTTCTTCTGTCAAGACATAGCGATGTCTTAACGCACGTTAACACACAGCTATTTGTTGGAACATGAAATAACTATAATCACACACGTAAACTCCGTAATTGCAGCGCAGAACAGGAAACCACACAAGCGTCTTCCTGAAAACAGAGGCCAAACAGCTTTACTTTTTGAGCCAGACCGCAGCTACGTCACAGCCTAAACAACCCTCCCCGCTCCAACAGTACGTGCCGTCACGGTGCCACCAGCCGCACCGCTGCACTCRAGTGAGCAAAGCGCGGGCACGCGGCCACAACGCGTTTCATRCCAGCAAAAYCGAACCTCGGGCAGAGGGTGAAGCYTCTTGTCCATCATCACGTAGACATTTAATAGCAGAACCAGACCGGATGGGAAGCATCGACAAGCGGTTTCACGCGCCTAGGTGCAGCTCTCCGGGCCCCAACAAGCTGCGCTCTGCTCTGAGAAGCGTCAGCCCAAGGCAGCAGACGCAGACACACGTGTTCGTGAGCACAAAGCATCYGGTACCAGCAGACTACCACCACACGCTGCAACAACCAGAAAACGTCCCAAGAGAAACACCGAACTCTTCCCACGACACAAGGCTGAAACCCAACAGAGCTGCCAGAGGAACAGTCACTTCTCACCTCAGTTCAATTCAGGCTCAGAGACGACATTCGGCAGCCTTTATTCCTCCAGCAATTTCAATTTTAACCCAATCACATAAAAGCCAGACTCCTGCAGACATTGCACTGGGGTCCAGGTGCATCAGGTAGGGCTGTAATTGCTAGAGGAGCATCTCACGATACGCACAAGCTTTTCCCTTGTGCAAAGATTATCCAGTCTTATGTGTTATTGCCGTCTCCACCACCCTCTTCCCATTAAGCCCCTCCTCAATCATTTTTCTATTTGATACCTGCAAGTCTAGCAAAACCATGTTAAAGGCCAAGAAAAGCTTTAAAACAGCCCTGTCTGGTGATCTCGCAGCACAGACATTGACAAGACAGCTCTGGGGCAAGGCAGCAGCCTTACTCCAGCCAAGACTCTTCTCAACGTTTAACCCCGGACTGACAGCAGCAGATCCACCTCCACGAGGACCCAGAAACCCATTTCTGGATTCCAGGAGCCTCTCTTGGAGYCGCTTCCCYGGCGCGAGGTCAGCGAACACCATCRCCRCCTTCGGACGGTCRTTCCTACCTTCCTTGGCAGAGACCTGCGCCCGGGTGGCCGGCAGCCTGCACAGCCTGTGCTTGGTGATCTGCACCAGGCCCTTGGGCGAGGAGCGTTTCGGCGTCGCAGAAGGCTTCCCCCGCGAGGAGTTTTTCCTCCTGAGATGGAAGTGGCTTCTCAGAGGTGTCGCAGGGGAGGAGCTGCTCTTCTTATCCGCTGGGGAACTGTGAAGGCACAACAAACCATAGTTAGAAGATCGAGAGGTCACCAAAACACACCGGTCCCCTTGCCCACCGCTGGGAAGAGAAGCCAGGTCTCCAGACTCCACTCTCCTGCACGCTGCTCTCCTACGCAAAGGCGATAAGACATGTTAGATAGAAAAGTGCAATAGGCAAATGCAATGTATTTCTGGCACAGTGCAGATGGAGAATGAGGTGTTTGACAGTCAAACTCAGCTCACTGCCTTCTGGCTTCCGTCCAGCAGATGCGGGGGAGAAGACAGCGTCCTGTTGAGAGCTAAGAGGATCAAACCATGACGGCCAAAAAACCAGCTTTTCCAGGCACCTCCCTCCAAAGTCATTTTCCCAGCGAGATCTAGAGRCCCCAGAGTTTCAGCCTGGGCTCTGTCAGCGGCTCGTTGCGTCWCTTGGAATAGTTTTGAAGGCCACAGCCCTCAGGTCTCAAGAGCCCAGGGCATTACTGAGAAAATGAGAGTGAGAAAGGAACCAAGGTGCCCCCACTGCACTGAGTGTATTTTTCGGTTAGGTGACACCACGGCGTCACACGGCTGTGCCACCAAGCTTCACCACATCCCACYTCTCCCTTCCCTGCAGCACCGGGCCTCCATCCATAAGGGTCCCAATCCCTCATCTGTTTCCCCTCGACTCCCAGCCCAGTTCAGACGTCCTTCTACATAACGCACCTTTTTCTTCCACCAAGCTTCATTTATATCCTTCCCATTGTACTCTGTCCCTATCGGACACGGCCAGAGGGGAGAATTCACTCCACGAGACCCAGGACCATGGATCCGTCACYGATGCCACAAGGAGAAGGGAAAGTGAGTCTTCAGGGAGGACACGAGCACTTGGCCTACGCTGGCGGACAGCACAAAACGTGGAAAGGAGGCAATCCACACCCCGAAGAGAGGGGGGAACGGTGAAAGCAGAGCGTCACTGACAACACTGTGGCTTTTCACTTGCAGTAACAGATTTACGGCCAGGTATCACTTCTTCCCGGCATGCACGAGCCCGCACAATTCATTTACTACCCCCACCTCCATCCCAGAGCCTGCCAAGTGCTTTACGATGACAGACGATAAAAGATGCAGTGATTCAAGTCGCTTTTGCTCTCGCCAGCCCCCAACGTAATGAGGCTCTGAGAGTTTGAAAACAAATCAATACGGAAAGCAAGCTATTTCCTCCCCTCTGAATATTGGTATGTTATTATGGTCGGGGAGGAGTCTCCTAAGTGCTGTGGCAAAGTCCTCGGAGAACAGGGATGGGAGATGAGAAGAAAACCCACCTCTGCTGGAAAGATAAATTCAGAGTTACACAGACTGATAAAAATTAAAAACCTGACGCCTCACGATGAGTCCACACAGAGCAAAGTCACCACACCTGGAAAGGAAAGCACAAATACACCCTCCCGTATCGTTGTAATTGCACTCAGACGTCCACAACTCACGTGCACTTCACATTATCATCTCATTATTGGTCACTTTGGCATTATTCAACACAAAATCTTGCCCCAAAGGGCTACAAGCGTAAAGAAAAGGGCATAAAGACTTCCGTTGAAGCCAACGGACGTGAAATAAAGCCAGTGCAATGACAGCACTCCGAAGACGACAAGCAACCTACCACGAGCTTCCTTTCCTCTTGATGATTTTTGTCCGACTCTTCACTTTATAACCAGAAAGCGCAGCGTCACCGAAGGAGGACTTCACACCGCTGTGACCGACAGACGCGTCGCTCAGGGGCAGCGGGGCAGAGCTGGCCCTAGGGACCCCGGCGGCCCCAGCCTTCTTCTGCTCCTCGGACTGCCACCTGAACGCCGACTTGGAGGTGGAGGGAGAGGTCTGCAGGCTGGAGGCTTTCCACTTATACTTGCTGGGGGAAACCTCCAATTTGGGCTGCAGTCCGGATTTCTTCAGCTTTGCTCCCAAGTCTGCTTTCGGCGATAGCTTAGCTGCTCTGTCTGCCCCGCCAGCGAGCTTCCTCGCGCTGTCAGAAGCTCGAGGGCTGATCCATCTTTTCACAGCACGAGAACATTTACCAGGGTTTGCAACCCACGTGTAATTGGTTTTCCTGAATTTCAGAGCTTTGCTGGACACCGACGCTGAGGCGGCCCTTTGGAGACTGGTCGCTTTGGAGAGCGCTGAAAATCGACTCTTCGTTGGATTCACCCCCACCGCCGACGTCGCAGCCTGAGCAGGTCTAGAGCGCGTCTCGGCATTTCCGAGGAGCTTTGGCTCTCTGAGAGCATCTCTGACCTGCTCGGAGCCAGACTGCCCCGGGACCGGCGGCTCCGGCTTCTTCCACGCCGAGCGGCAACCTGGCTCGCGGCCCGGCACAGCCGGAGGCTGCTGCGGCTCCGACTTGAGCGCGACGGCGCTTTCGCTGGCAGTTCTGCGGGCGGTGACGGTGCTCTGGGCCGCCTCGCCAGACACATGCGCCGTTCTCAGCGCGCCCGACATGTTCAGGTGCACTGAGCTTGCAGACTGGTAGGAGGAATTAAAGGAAAGCGAGGAAGAGGGCTTTCTCTCATCGTTTTGGCTTGTGCACAGAGAGCTGGAGTATTTCTGCAGATTTTTACTGCTGTCTGGAGCAGCCACCACCTTTTTCAGCCCAGAAACGTCACGATAAGAACTCACTTCAGCAAAACTTTTACTGTTTACAACCGGGCCAGTCCTCTGCGGCAGCTGGATCCCAACGACTATGTTACCATCSGTAGTCAAGTCCACGTGCCTTTCGGGGGCTGCTCCGTGCGGCTCGGGCGTSTGGCCGCCCTCTTGGCTCGCAGACGCCTGCGAAGCGCTTGCGCTCGCAGTGCTGCCGGCRTGACACGCCGGTCCGGGCGGCCGGTTCACGAGGGAGTACTTTTTCCTCCAGGAGTTACCCCGGCGCGGCTGGAAATCCCGGGGAGCTTGCTGGGAGAAGCCGGTCGAAAACGCCCCGCGCCTGCCGAAGGAGGGCTGCCGGGGACTCCTCCACCGCGGCGTCGCAGAAGGCAGGGGCACCGGCGCGTTTCCATGGACGTTTTTATGGTCGTTTATGAGACCTAAAGACAACGAGACAGCGCCTGTTAATTGCCGCTCCCACAGGAGTTTTACAATATCACAGCTCTGCAAAATGATTTCCTTCGCGTCGCAATGAATGCGATTGCTCYGCACAGGCTCGCGCAGGCCAGGTTTTAGATAATGCGCGCTGGAAGAAAAACTTAAATATTTCCCTCGATCCTCATGAAAGTCGATAACAAAAGCTATTTAAGCAGGACAGCTCAGCGCGAGCCTGAACCACAGAGCGAAACCACAGATTTACCAGACTCTTCCCACGCACCGTGCAAGTGCTGTTAACCACCGTTTGCCCCTTTACGCTCATCTTTGCTGCCAGTGCCAAAACCGTCGCTTGAATTATTGGCTTTGGAGCCTAATAAAGAAAACGCTGGTTTTATTTCCAGATATGACTTCAGATCTCCTCAGAGCTTATAAAACATTTGAAATAAAACGGATTACCAAAGGATTTTTCAAGCCTTGTATTTTAGGTGCTTGCCAGCACGGAAAAGTTTCTCCTGCTGCCAAACAGGAGAGTTCACGGAGCTGCCAAAAAAGCAGCGTCGGCAGGTCCGCCAGCTGCGCTCCATCCCCGAGCAGCCACCTCGTGCCGTACACAGCCTACCATAATTCACTTTAAAATGTTCAAATGCACTAAGAGAGCCAGGAATAACTAAAGAACTGCCGGAGAGAAATCAAGCTTCACTGCTTCCTTTACYCCTCTCTTCCCCCCTTTAAACGCAGTGATCCTGAGAAGCCATCAGCAAGAGAAGGGAGGGTTTTCGGTGCCAGAGGTCTGGCCAGACAGACCCCGGACAGATCTCTGTGAGGCCCGAGCGGAGTCTGCGGCCTTGCTAATGAGGAAAAATTACCTTGGGGTCTATAAATAGAGCGAGATGATGCTAAGAATAAGCGCCTGGTGTCCCCCAGGGCTGGGAAAGGGCAGGCAGACACAGCCCCGCTTCTCCGCGGGGTCGAGGAAGCGCCGGGGCGCGAGGACGAGGGCCGCATCCCGCCTCTCCGCTGGGAGCAGCGGCCCCAGGTGCCGGCGGGTGCCCGGACTCCCCCTTACCCCGGCGGGGACCCTCGGCCCTGCAGGGACCAGCAGCCTGGGGGTGTCACCGCCCTGCTCCCCCCACCCCGGGGACCCTCTGGACTCACCCCCTGCCTCCCCCCCTCTCCCGGACGCCTGGGTCCTCTCCGCTTTCTGACCCCACCACACCTGGGTCCTCTCCTCTTGCCTCCCTTCCCATCCAGGACTTCTAGGTCCCCTCCCCCCACCCTCACC
>PTFA01000308.1:92735-112862 GCA_003342895.1 Casuarius casuarius | reverse complement strand
CACGTCACCGCCCCCCCCCGACGAGTTACGTCATCACCCCGCGCCGGCAGTTAACCGGTCACGTGAGGCGCGCGCCGTCACGTGGCGCCCGGCGCCGCAGCGGCACGTCGCCATGGCAACGGCGGCGCCCCCGCGGCCTGCGCGCCCCGACGGGGCCGGGCACCGCTGCTACCAGTAAAAATCAGTATTTACGAAGTATATCCATAGGTTCGCTCTTCCCTTCCTAAGGAGGAAATTCATTAATACCAATAAAACTTTTTTAAAAAGCCGTAACAGTGCCTCAAGGTGGCGAGGAGATAAAAATCTGTGACAAAATTATTCCTAAACTGGGAAACAAAAACCGAGCCAAGCAGCTGTATCAGGATCCTGCTAAAGGCTCCTGTGATGGGAACGTCATCAAAATAATCGATTATCGGCCCCGGGATGCTCAAAACTGGCGCTGTCTCCTGGGGCATCTCCCTTCCCAGCGCAGCTGTGGCGACCTCCGCCCGCCCCTGCTCCGGTCAAAGAGCGATCCCCGGGTAAACACACGACTGGCCTGTGTGGGAAAGCAGCTAAATTATTAATTTATCAGTAATAAATTATTAAAAGTGGGTTTAGCGGCCTTCAGCGGCAGCCTGAGAGCGGCTCCATCACCCAGAGTTTCGTAACCGCTCTAAACCGGCAGGAATTGGCACTTCTGCCAAAAGACGCCTCCTCCGCTCCCAGCTGCTCGCTGCCTCCCTTGTGCTGGCACAAGCCGTGAAGCGGCTGCATAAATGAGCGAGAACGGGCTGATCTGCACTGAAATTAATTCAGCGCGCGTACACGCACACAAAAAAAAGCTGCTTTTTTTCACGCAGGGAAGCCGTGTGCCCACCACTCCCACAAAACCGAACCTCGGGGAAGGAGCGAGCAGAGAGCGGGGGAGCTGCCGGGCCGGCGAGGAGGCCAGGACGCAGCGCTGGTCTGGGGCAGCACGGCCAAGGGGTCTCGGCGGCACCGATGCCCGGCAGCCAGAGAGCATGTGGGAAATACTGAGAAAAGAGAGGCCTCAGTAACCAACACCAAGGTCTTTTTTCAGACCAAGAATGGTACTTGCACATCTCTCCCGTGAGGGGGGATTCCCCCCCCGCAGGGGGGAAACGAGAGGCAGGGATGCTGCATCACTCAAACAAACTCCCTTTTCCTTTCAATCCATGGTCGGGAAGCACTAACCGCCCAGGGGTTTTGCTCCCCAGCGCATGTTGCAAACAGCGCACTTGAAAACAACACAAATTCACAGCACTTGTTTTCTGGTCATAACACTGTGCTTGTATGACGCCTGTTTGTAAGTCTAATTTAATTAAAAGAACAGTAAAAAGCGAGTGCAGGGTTTTGACGCTGTGTTGGCAGGGCATCTGCATGTGAGAATATGCCCCAGGGAGGGTAGCACATTTAAGAGAAATTAAATTGTCTCATTCGGCCCAGAATAAACATGGTGCTAATCCCTCTAATGGCCTTAAACATCACCAGAACTGCGTCTCTAGTGACAGGCGTGCAATAGGACCCAATTAAGTTACTCACACGTTTGAAATCCTAGCCTCATCAGCTTTGGTTTAGTCTGGAGTCTCTCGGTGGCTTTCCGCGAACTTGCTGAGACAAGCTAAAACACTAAACTTCGTGAAGCGCTGCACCAGCAGATTGCAGAGACCCGATGACAGCGTGAGTGGGAGGTGCTGGCATTTCTGCTGGCTGCTCACACGAGCTGGTTTCCAAAGGCACGGGGAGCTCCTAGGATCCCCGAGTCCTTCGGCTTTGCCGAAAACAGCAGTGTCTGGGATCCGTTCGCCGGAGTGTCGTGTACAGGACAACAGGGTGTTTATTTTCTTTGCTGGCACTTGTGAATCTCCACTGAAGCATTGCCTCAAGCTTGGAGTGAGACACATTGATAAAAACGTAGAAAAATCAGTGAGAATCCAGAGAAGGGAAATCAAAATAGTAAAGGTTTAGAAAACATGGCATGTAAGGAAAAGCTGAACAAATTATATATAGTAGTATTAACAAAGAAGATAACTGTGGAGAGAAATAATATTAGAAATAAATACCTAATCAAGTGGGCTTGTGCTCACTAGTGTAAAAGTAAAAGAGGAATTATCTTGTTTGCAGAAAAGGAAATTTAACTTACAGCTAAGGAAAAGCTTTCCGACTATATGGCAAAGAGTTTACCAAGGGAGGATGGAAAGTTTTAAGAAAAATGTCTTCCAAGGTAGTCGATATGTACTGAATCCTGCTGGAGGTCTGCTTTAGGTGTCCTCAGCTCGTTTTCAGCGCTTCGTTTCCCCAGTCCGGTCAGCCCTGTGGCATCTTGCGTGTGTAGTCGCAATGTCAGTGGTTGCATCCTGCATCCCTCTGCAGAAGCATCGTGAAGAAAAGGGTCCGGAGCTGAGTGCCCAGTTGCCTTCCTGTGCCAGTGCTTGTACCGCCACAGCGGGGATGGGAGCAGGACATGACCTGGCTGCAGAAGAAACCTTCCTTTTTAGGTTAATTTTTTTAATTTTGGTTTCATTTCCAGCTTGATCTGGTCTCCAGTAAGATTCACCATGCAGCCTCGTGAGAGCTTGCAAGGGCATGAAGGTCCGTAGGGAGGAGGGCAGCAGGGGGGTCTCCCTCTGGGGCGGTCACATGGACCTGTATTTTTCTAAACCAAACACAAAAACACACTTTTTCAGAACGTCTCAGAAGCAGCCCACGACCCTGAGTTCAGCCAATCGCAAACCGAAAACCCTTGCTTGAGAAAGGACACCAAGATCCATCCTCCAGCGCTGAGAAATCTCTGCCTCCCACTTTGGCCAGCCTCGCTGGCCACCCAGATACCCACTTCTGCAAACTACACTGCTGAGGTGGCCGGTGCTCACCAGGGTCGGGGAGTTTTAGGGTGACAGCACCGATCTGGTCTGCAGAGGGAGGTGGGAACAGCTTTAAGCTCCTCGTGGTGCTGAGATGATGGAAAGAGGGAGAGGCCGGAGGCTGAAGCAAGGTAGTGCCAGGGAAAGAGAGAACGGGACCAGCGTGGGAGTCGGCGCAGAGCTGTTTCGGGGAAGAAAGGACAGGAGCACCAAAGTGCAGCGCGTTTGCAGCCTGCTGAGTGCAATGTGGGAGAGGTACTGTAAGCCCCAAGAGAGAAGACGTAGGCTGGCCAGGGTGGAGCTGTGCAGGAGCTTGGAAGGAAGATGAGGCGTCTGAATTTGCTGTGGAAGGAGACCAGGAGCCAATGCAAAGCTTCAGGAGGAGGCGTGACATGGGCCAAGCAGCAGGCACAGATAATTTTAGCAGCAGCAGCAGCTTGCTGGATAGACTCAAGCAGCGCAAAGGAAAAAAGGGAGAAAATTGACCACAGAGAAGATTGTAGGATGGTCCAAGTGTGGTTTCCATTAGAGACAAGGAACCAACAACAACGTTGTACAAGACAGTGATGAAAACTAATTTGCAATAGTGTGTATGATACCCACGGCTGTGTTAGATAAATTCAGGTGTAGGGAGCGGTTGCTAAGCTAGTCAGGGGTATGGAGCCTCACAAGAGGCTCCCAAAACCGCTGAGTTTTCTTAGCCCAGCAGCGAGATGACAGGATTGTTCTCTGCAAACATATCAGAGGAAGAAGGCAAATATCAGAGAAAAAGGGAGAGTTTTTCAGGCAAGAAGATGGTGTGGGGTTATTAAATTTAGGCTTGAAACTAAAAAGACACCTCTCATCATCACAGGAGTGAGAGCCTGAAACAAAAGGGGTTATACGGGATGGTCGTAGGGCTGAACTCAAACTCCCGGGAGGTCGCATCTTCTCTCTCCTAGGAAGGTCTATGTCCTGCGTTCCCATATCAGCGCCATGCATGTGGTGACCTGCCGTAGATGATAGCACAAGCAGAGGAAACAACTTGCCCATGGTCAAGTCGCCAGGCAGAGTTTCCTCCCAGGCTCGCTGCTCAGGAGATTATTTTGTGTCCTTAGGCGCTTCCCATCTCACTTCTGCTTTTATCTATCCATCTGGAGCAGCAGCTGCTGATCACTGCAAGCGGTCTCGGGCTCTCCGTGTCCCCGCAGTTTCAAGAGCAAACTCCAGCGACCCGTGGATGTGCTCCAGCTGCGAGAGGAGCCCTGGAAGCTTGGCAGTTATTTACTGCTAAAGAAAGTTACTTCTTTTCCAAAAAGTTTTTGCTATTTTAACTCTTTAGGGGGGAAAGTAAAAAAGCCTCCCAAGGGCAAACAAATGCTCGAATCGCGTTTTTGCTGATAACAGCAAGACTCAGGAGTGCAAGCTCAAGGGAAGGAGATGTCTCTTGGGTTAGATGGAAAACAGAGAGAAAAATGTCAGTAACGGGAAAAGAAACTGCAGCACAATCCTAAAGGGAAAGCCACCTTCATTTATCAAGTGGGCATTACTTTTCTGCTGTGCTTTCCATTTTGGGGCCCTCTTTCTTGCCTGCAGTTATTGCTGTCTCGCTGCAGGCGCAGGGACTGCACGTGGCCCTAAACACATGGATCTGGGGGAAGGGGGAAGCCGAGGGGGAAATCGGAGCCCTGCTCGATGCGTTTGCACGCTGCTGTCGTTCAGTCGTGGCGATTATTTGCCAAGGTAGCTAAAGCTGGGAGACAGAGCGAAGCCTTTGCTCTCTCCTCCACGTTCACCTGCGTAACGAGGGGTGGCAGGGACCTGGGGTGTCACGCGACGTCCCCTCTACGCCAAGCTCCTTCACTCCAGCTGGTTTTCGTGACTGTCTCTCCTACCGTGTGTTGCTTTTCTCCTCTCTTTTTTATCCCATTTCCAGCAGGGAGAAAAGACACCTTTGGTAAGGGCAGAGGAGTCTCTTTGGGGGCTTGAGTTCTTTATTCTCCTCGTGGGCACACAGATGTGATCCAGCTGTGGTCAGAAATGCCGGCGCCTGGAGAGCTGCTCTGCGGATGCACACGCAGTTATCCCCTCGCGTCGGGTGACGTTGGATGGATATTCGGACCTCAGGGCACGTGATGCATCACCCCAAAAATCACACTCCAGAGAGCCCAGATGTTGTCTCCCACAGAGGTGGTGGCCCAGCTGGAGCCACCAGCTCAAAGCTGACCTTGCTTTGAGCAGGAGCTTGGAGTAGAGACCAGCCGAGGTCCCTTCCAGACTGAATTATCCGGTGATCCTACGATCCTAGGACTGCTTCCCATGACCTGGCCTTTCTCCAAAGTGAAGCAGCTTCTCCGAGCCACCATGCAAGCTTCCTAGCTGCTCCAGCCAGTATCCAGAGCACGCCTCATTTCCAAAGGGATAGGACCGACCCAGGATGAGTCCATGGCAATATCTCTGTGTTTGTTCACATGGAAAAATTAATATTGAACCAGCTGCACTCGTGAGGGTGGGAGGCCATCAGTCCCTGAGGGCTTGGGCATGCAAACTTCATTTGTCTAAATGCTCGCAGAAAACGAAAGTGAGTTCAAACAGTGCCGGCAGGCCAGTTTCCCACTCTGACTTTAACTGCAGCATTTGTGATTCGCAGCTCACGCTTCTGTTCCCCAACTGGAAAATTTATGAAAGAAATCCATACAGCAACAACTGTAAATATTTGTATTAGAAATATAATTCGCCCATTCAGCGCGCACCGCTGAACTGCGTTTCTTGGCTGAGTTCGTGCAGGGTGCTCCTCGCCGCAGGCTCTGCGATCCCGCGCGGGGCCCGGGGCCAAAGCTGCGTGCAGGGCACCCTTGCAACATCAGCTGCACAAATCCGTTGCAACATCCCCCATTTGTACAGTCGGCAGCTCAAAGGTTCATTGCTAAAAACACTAGCGAATCCTGTAAGCACAACAGCGTTAGGGGGTTTCACAATACTGCCCAGGAGACAGAAAGCAAACTACTCCCGATAAATATCAAGTTGTGAGTTATTGACTGAGTTGTGGCAATTGCCGTGTCTAGCAGCTATTGAAGGAATAGGCTGGTGGGGAGAGTCTGATGAAAGCACGAAGTAAAAAGCAGCGTCCACTATTTCTTTGTAAACCCCAGGAGGGAGGACGGGATGCTCAGAAATAATTTGCTCAAAATATCAAGATATTTCTGGGGCTTTGTTTGGACCTGGCTGCTCCCCAAGAGGGGCTGGGGAGCTCTGCAGGCACCACTGGTCCAAGAAGGCCATCGTCGACCCTCCTGGACCTTCACTGAACCAAGAGCGAAGCAGAGCTTGATGACAATGTCCAGCAGTAATTATCAACACAGAAAACTAATCTTGCTGGGGAGAGAATTAGCTCTTGGAATCATTTTGCTTCCTACCACCTACGTAAATTGGGCCCACTGAAGCACCTCCATATTTTGGTGCCCTTCAAGCATTTTTGGGTCGCACTGGGGATGCAGCTCTGCCAGCCTGGCTTTGGCGCTGCTGGCATGGGCGTTGGGGTTCTCCACGCTGATCCATCTGACACAGCTCGATACAGTCCCAACCGCACCTCTGAGTTGCACGGTTGAGTCACATCGATGTTTTTAAGAAGGACACGCAGATATTGGGGTTGCAGCATCAACATTTGGGGTTTCCTGGAGTCCTCGTGCACGTGGGGTGCCACATTTGGGCGCCTGTACAAGCTTAGTGGGCGTACGGGGAGGCTCGGGTCTATCTGCCACTCTTCCAGCCTCCTTAGGGTGCTTCACTTTGGTAACAGCTTGCTTACAGCTTTGCTACGGAGAAGCTAAAATTAAAACAGTGACTCCATTACAGACTGAAAACAGAGCATTCCTTCTCCGCCTGTGTGCTTTGGATGGACATCAGAAGCCAAACCCGTGCTATAAAATCCCCTGTGTAAAAACAATCCTCTATTCTGATCCTCAGGGCACTGAGATTTGCTGCGGTCTGAATGTTCAGTTCCCGGACCTGCGTTCAAGGGGCTCTGAAATGGGATTTGCCTGGAAATGGAAAATATAAACACTAGAAGCAAGTATCTCTCTAGCTTATTGCTTTAAACAAAAGCTTATTCTGCTCCAAAGAAGGGGGGGAAGAAAAAATAGTTCATGGACAAAGAAAGAAAAAGCCTTTAGGATCTCATTATTTCCTCATAAGTCCCCTAATTTGGGGCAAAGGGGACATGGGTAGGCAGCCAACCCAAAGGTGTCGAAGATCTCTCCCTTCTCCCAACCATCTGTTGACTTTTGGTATGGGACCAACCTTCATGGTGCAAATTCCTCATTCATCCCTGAGCTGCTGCATCATGGTGCGAAGCTGCTCCCTGGACATCTAGCCACATACCCCCATGGGGAAGTCCTGCCGGGGCCGTCGAAGTCTTCAGCCTCATGATGGATGCTTGAGATAGGGCCACCAAGAAACCCAGGAAGATGGTGTTTTGCAATCATGGCTCTACGACATAAATCATGCCGTGATTTTTTTGAGGAATGAAGGTGCAAGCTGCTTTAATTTGCAGTTCAGTATCTGCGTGTGACCACCGAGATACACCAGCAGACCCCATGCCATGACACTGGGGGCCCATTTGACCTACACTGGTTTCCAGTGGGTCCATAGGTGCCCATCCCTCCGCCGTCATTGCTATAGGGCTGTCTGCCCACATCCAAGGCCATTCAGGCAGGCCATATGGAGGAAACCTGGGTGGCCACTTTCCCTTCAAGTGGAGACCACAGGACAAATGTGAAATGTTTAATTGCCACCTGGGAAATTTGGGATTTCTTCCTAATTTGAGACATTAAAATTAGCCTGCAGCACAGAATGGAATAAGTCTCTCTTGGCCAGCACCAGGTAGGTTCGAGGCAGTTGCTCCTCCTCATCTCTAATTCCTGCAATTCAGATGGATGTGCACATAAATGGGACATCTCTGCAGAGCGTCCTTCCCCCCAGCCCTGGGAAATGCCCCTTGGAGCGACTACGGAGGCAGCACAGCACTGGTGTGAAGTGAGCTTTGCTGAATTTCTCCTGCTTCACTGCCTGGCTCCAGGCTCCTCTGGGACAAGAATATCAAATATGGTTACGGGAGAGGGATGGGAGCAGAGCTCTTAGCAGGCTTTCAAACAGGGGAGCACAGATGAAAGCTAAAATAAAGGTAAGATTTTTTTCTCCATGTAGGAGAGAAATTAATGGCTCCCACAAGTAGGTAGAGAAGCTGCAAGCCGGGAAGATCTTGGCAACCACTTAGGGGATAGGAATAAGGCTTTTACGGGGCTCAGACTGACAGATGAACTGCTCTAAATGGGTCTTGCTCTTCCCACGTTTAGCTACTGCATGGAGATGGGGGGATCTCAGGGGCTTTAATGAGGCCTGAAGCAGTTCGCAGAGCTCCCCAGTCACGTCGGCTCCTGCATCCCCTCTCCTGCCGGGGCTGGAGACAGACCCCCTGCTGAGCTGAGCCTTCATCGCTGGGACTCCTGGGTGCCCGAGCCTTCATCACCGGGACCCCTGGGTATTCTGGGAGCCGCAGACCCCAGCGTTGCGGTGTCCCAGCCCAGCGCAAATCACTTAAGAGCCCAACAGCATCGACACGTGGGGCTGGGAAGGGACCTGGGAACCAATTCCATGCAAATGATGGCCCAGTGCGTGACGTCGAGAGGATGGCCTCATCCTGCCCTCAGCAAGGCCACGCAGCCCTGCCCAGCGGTCCCTCCAGCCAGCTTCGTGGCACCATCACCCCAGTTGCCATTACAGTGGCCCAGCACACGTGGCCTCCTGGGGAGGGAGCCGCAGGGATGGGATGCTCAGAGCCAGGAGATGATGCTTCACCACCTTCCAGCTGGTGGATTCAGGGCAGCCTTGTCCCAAAGCGACTGCTCCAGAGGATGGAAGGGGGCAGCAGTACAGAGCCTGGAAACAGAGATGCTGGTGAGCATCGCATGGCTTCCTGGGCAGAGAAGAATGCATAAACTCCATGTCCCCAAAGTGGCTTGCTAATGATACCCCTCCAGGACCCGCAGACTTTAATGACGCTCTCTCTGATGCCTTGGGATGGAGCTGGGTTCATCACCATGGTCCCGGAGGGGCAGTAAGATTTGACCCTTAGCGCGTGTCCTATTGTGAAATGAGAAAGAAATGTCCGGAGGTGACTGGAAACGGGGTCAGCAATCCCCAAGGGATGAGGAAACCTGGACCAAAACCAGCAGACAAACTTGGAGACATCAAAGCCACATCAGAGCGGCTTCAAACCATCACATCCCTCTGCTTTGGGATGGAGATATTTCACCGGTGATAGCTGTTGTGGACAACGTCTGATGCTGGGATGCAGGAAAGCCCCTTAGTGGTGTGCGTCTTGCTGCTAGTGAGAAGATGCTCAGCACTGCGGGACCGTGACTGTACACTCTTCTTGGCAGAGCATTTGCACCAAAGCGGTGCAAAATGCCAAGTGATGCTGGTCCAGAGCTACTCACGGGGTAACTTATGGCACGAGGGGCAAAAACACTGAGCCAAGGTGAAATGAGGGACAACCCAAAGCCTGTGCTGAGACCTTGGGGAACAGCAGGAGAAGACAGGTGAGAAGGACTTGGCATAGAGACCCTCTGCCATGGGAAAGGCTTCTTTAACAAGCCTGTTAATCCGGCTAAACACACAACTCTGGGGTAATAAAGACATAATTTTTAACAGTTTGAGAGAGGTGCTGGAATAACGTGAATGAGGACAAGATTAAAAATGAGTGTAACTGTGCCTGGAGCAGTATGTCATAGCAGTGGGAATGTGCAACCTGCGCAGAAAATGGGGTTTTTGGCAAAGGGTTATGCCTTTTTGGACCAGCCAGGCTCCTCCACCAGCAAGAACGGGGTCGGGGCCACCCAATATCTCTTTGCCCGCTTTTGCAGGTCTTGTCTTACAAACGGGGTTGGGCTGCAGTTAAAACCGCAAAGGCACCGAGACCAGCAGCTTTGGACCATACGGCAGAAATCAGTGTCCCTCCACTGTCCTGCTCTCCATGGACCTAACTCTGGGCATGAACCTCAAATTCATGATTTACTTTTACCTGAGACCCTTCCCAGCAATAAAAGCAAGAGGGAGCAGCTATGGAGAGAGGGAAACCTGGGGGTTAAACAGAGGTGATGCACTTCCCAGGAAAGCAAGGACATCTGGAAGGCTGGGGAGAGCATCTCCTCTCCAGATAAACCAGGGAACGAAGCCAGCCCAGGGCGTGTGGTGGGCAGGGGGTGGGCGAGCATTTGCCACCGACCGGAGGGCTGCTTTGCCCCCAGACCTGCCCGCTTTCCCCCCTTTAACGAGCTATTTTGCCCCAGAGCTGGCTGCTTTTCCCTTTTTGAAGCACGGAGATGCAGCCTCCATTGCATCAGCAGGTCTTCACCCATCCGGCGCCCAGCCCGTAAGCAGCAGAGGGACAAAATGCGGACATGAAGGATTAATTTGGCAGTGCCATCCTGGAAAAATGCCCCCTCGCATGCATCCCAGTGGCCCCTGCACCCTCTCTGTTGCCTCTCCGCCCCCGGTGCAATCTCACATTTCCAAACCCGAGGTCACCCCGGTCCCCGTCCCGTCCCGTCCCCGGGCGCAGCGGGGGCGTCCCTGGGGTGCCCCGCTCGGGGGGCCGCTGTCCCCAAAGCCGGGTGGCGGGGCCTGGGCCTGGGGAGCCCCCCGAATCGCCGCCCGAGCCGGGGCCGGCTTCCTCTAGATGTCACCCTCCTCCGCCTTTTCCATCGCTCCGATTTTTTTCTTTCTCCAAGATCCTGCATTTTTTTTTTTTTTTTTTTTTTTTAAAATTCCTTTCTGATCTCTTTCCGGCCATGTGTGATTGCAGTTTCCTCTGGGCGTCCATTTCATCAGCCCGAAATTAAGCGGCGGAGCGGGGCCACCGGCGGCCAGGGGGGCAGCCCCCCCGCTCCCCCCAAACCTTGCCATCCGCCTCCCGCCCCGGCGAGTGGCACCCCGCCGCGGCCGAGGCCAGGGCGCCCTTGGGCCCCCGGCTGTGGGGCCGGGCACGCCGGGACCGGCTCCCCCCAGCCCGCCGGGCTCCCCGGGGCCGAGCCGGCCCGTCCCGTCCAGCGCCAGCCCCGCGGGGGACGGAGGCTGGGGGACCCCTCGGCGAGGGCGATTTTCGCTTTTCCGCTCCGCGGAGGGTCTTCGCCGCCCCCCTATCCCGCCGCTGCAAAGGGGCTGCCACGATTTTTTTTCCTTTTTCCTTTTTTTCCCTTCCTCCTCCGGCTCCGATTTGAAAAGCCGTCGCCAACGCTGCCCATCTCCTCCCACCGGCGGGTGCTCGCGGAGCCGGACTCCCCCCCAGCCCACCCCTTCCTCCCCGGCTCCGCCAGGACGCGGCGCGGCCGAGGGGCACTCGGCGCCGGCCGCGGCGGCGGAGGGGAGCCGCGGGACGCGTTGGGCCCTCCGCTCCGCCGGGGCTCGCGCCCTCATGCGTGACACGGCCCCGGCTCTGCGGCTCCGCCGGGCGATGGCCGCGCGCTGAAGATGTCCGCGTCCAGGCTCAACGGCGTCAATGGGTTTCTGGAGGAGGGCAGGATGGAGGCGGGCGACATGGGCAGGATCCTCCGCTGCCTGGAGATGGGCACCGTCCTCACCTTGTTCTACCAGAAGAAGTCGCAGCGGCCGGAGCGAAGGACCTTCCAGGTGAAGCTGGAGACCCGGCAGATCATCTGGAGCCGCACGCCCGAGAAGGTGGAGGGCGACAGTGAGTATCGGCAGGCGGCGGGATGCCCCCGGCAGCGGGTGCCGTGCCCGGATCCCCCGGTACAAACCCGGGAGGAGAAAGCGGCCGGAGCGGCTGGGCACGGAGCGACGCTCACGTCCTCCATCCCGGCGCGCTCGGCCGGTGTCTTGCCGTGGGGCGTCAGACGGGCTGGGCRGACGCTGCCGTTTCGGCCCAATTTTGATTGCGTTAAAATCTGCAACGAGGCGAAGGAGCTGTGGGTGGCGGTGGCACCGTGGGGGGACCCCAGCCGGCGGGCAATGCCGCGATCGACGCAGCTCCCCGGCCCGAGCAGCGGCCAGGCCATCCCGGCGTGTGCTTTCAGCACAAAATTTAGATGCCACCTGAGCTGGTGGCTAATCGGCACTGGAGTCCGACAGGAGAGAAGTCCCCACCTCAGCCTGCTCGGAGCATCCAYAAAAATCACCCTTCGTTGTGGATTCTCTGGYGTCTAGTAGGCTGTCGGTGCACRCTACCGTTTCTCCCCCCGCCAGGCTTCGGTCGGGGCTCTGCACTGGTTTTTGTGTTTTTACTAACTACGTAGAAACTTGTTACCTCGAGATTCCTCTCGTATTCAGCTGAAAATAGCCAGCGGGTTAAAAAAGGCGAGTGGGGAGGTGACACGGAGCTGCACAAACAAGCCCCACGTCGGCAGGAAACCAGCTCTGAGCCATCTTTTCCCTCGGACAAAGGCAGAACCTGCCCCGGGGTTTTTGGAAGATGATRGATACAGGTGCCTTTTGCCAGGGGAGTTTTCAGCTCCGTGATGTCTTTTCGCAGTCACCCGGCACATTGCAAAATGTTGCTCTAGGCCCGTGGTGCGAAATCCCRGCGCCGTGAAGCCGGGGAGACTTTCTCCCCAGCCTGCAGCTCCCGCGGAGGTGCAGAGAGACCAGCCCGTGAGCCGGAGCTGAAGGTTATCCCRTTTTTTGCGGATTTTTGGCAAAGCAGCGGATCGGGACCGGCRGGCTGCGAGCCGTTGCGAGGCTTCGAGGCCGGCCGCGAGCCGGGAAGGAGGGTGGTGCGCCCAGATTAGCATCRAGCAGGATCCGCGCTTGCCCGTACCTGCTCGGCGCAGGAGGCAAACTCGCCGTGAACCCTGCGGGGAGGTAGATCCCCCCGCCACGCTGCGGCAGAGCTTCGTGCGCCGAGGAGGAGGAGGGAAAGGCGAGGGGAGGAAGGCTGGGGCACCTGCACCCGGCGGGCTTTTTYGGAGAGGCGGTGTCGTGCGTCGAGCTTGGATTTGGGGATGCTGGAAACACGGTCCTGCTGGCACTGGGCGCGTTGGGGATGAGCCCCAGCACTGGCAGCTCTGCAGCCCGGCAGAGCATCTCCTCCAAGCCAAGGGCAACGAGTCCCAGGGCCACCAAGGAGGGAGGACACCGGCTGGCCGGTCCCCAACCTGCTGGCTGGGACCCCGCGGCCCTCGCAGGGAGAAAGCTCACGCTCCGCTCACGGAAATAACATATTTCCGGCTCCTTGTTTTTATTTGTGCAGGGCTCGGTCAGGGTCTCGGCGTTGTTTTCCCCTCCGCCGCGGGCTCACAGCTCACGGCAYSCSAGYGCCCTGCCTCAGTTTCCCCASSGGCACCGYGGAGCATCCCGCCGGTGTCCTCAGGGTCTGGCTTTTCCCACGCGAYGGCCCGAATCGCCATTCGGGACCTAGTGAGCGTCCTCTGAGGTCGTGCAGGAGGGAAAAAAGGAAAATCTCTCCGGAAATTACATAATCCCTCGATCTCATCCCAAGCCCACTTTGCCCGGGGCAGGGGGAGTTCTGCTGGGACCGTGAGCTCGCCAACGGGGCATCCCGCCGGGGCTGGCGAAACCCTCCCGTCCCTGCCCGGGTCTCGTTCCCACCCCGCTGCCCGACCTCCCGCCTGCCCGGGCCATCTTAAATCCGCCCTTCAAAGCGGCGAGCGGCTCGAGAGGGGATTAACGGGGCGACCGTCGGCAGTGATGTCTCTGTTAGGGGGCTGGCAGGAGCCGGGCCGGGATGCCGGCTCTCCTAGGGAAGCCCCCGAGCTGGCGGAGGCTCATTTCACGGCTCGTTAACGGGGCGATAGGCGCGTGTCCTTGTGCCCGTCCACGCAGAGGGGTCCCTTTCCACCCGACGGCAAGGAGACGCTCTGAAACGCCGGCCGGGGCAGCCGAGGTTAGGAGCTAAGCTAGCAAGGAGCTCAGCTAACGCGTTGTCCTGCATTACCCCCARAATTAAACTCTTCCCACCCAAAAGGGTCCCAGCCGGGCGCCCTTGGCAGACCCTGTCCCCCAGCAGCCCAGCGCGAGGAGGAAATCTAGTGGCATGCTGAAAACTGCCCAAAAAGGATCTTTGCAAGGAATAAAAAATATAGGGGTGAAGGCAGCGGGGGCAAAGCCAAGGGTGGGCATCGGGCAGTGGCTGCGCGGGTGCTCGGCTGGGGCAGGGGAGGCTTTGGCGCGCGCGGCGTATGCAAAAGCCGGCCTGTTCTCGTCTCCCGGCGTGGGGAAAGGGCACAGGAAAACCTTCGCTAAAAATAGAGCCGTTTCCAATCTCTGCTTGGAAAATCTCCTGGGCTGCGGCGGGAGAGCGCCTCGACAAGGCTGGCTCGGTTACCAGGGCGCAGCCCAGCTCCGGAGCCTGGATTTGGGGTCGTTTCCCTCTCCTGCCCCGCTCCCGGCGTTTCGGAGAGCCGTTTGCAGCCCGCGGTGGGATAAACGCCGCGGGCTGAGCCCCGGCGCACGGGGAAGGGTTATTGCGGTTTTGCAATGGCGATGGCGAATTGGGACTTGCACCTCCATCCTCGCTAAGTCTTGACAATTGTAGATAGGATCGTTTTGGGGGGGGAGAAAATACAAATGTGGTTTAATGCTGCTGGATCGGGAGGAAATGTTTCATTTCGGGTCTGAAATCGGCTTTGCAACAGTGCAAAGGAGCCCGCCGGGATGCGGCCCCCTGCGCAGGGGGGTCCGAGTGGCATCACCAGAGGGGAAGGGGGCCGAGGAGAACCTGGGGGCAGGCGGCGCGTGGCATCCGCCGGCCCCTCCGGCTCTGCCCGGGGGCAGCGCGATTTCCGGGCACGGCAATTCCCTCCTGGCCACTTTGCTTCGCTTTGCTCCTAATGCATGGAGGAAGCGCCCCGGCTCCTTCAGCGCTGCTAAAGCAGCCAGACCCCTTCGAGCAGCTGGCCCTGCATCACCTCCCCGCGCTGCCCACGCGTTTCAAGGGCTCTTTGCAACGTGCTCCATGCTCCCTTTGCCTTAGGAGGGAAAAGGGATTTTCGCAGCTGGAGCCGGATTCCGGAGTGTTTTAATAGCTGGGACCCCTGAGACAATGCGGGGAGGAGTTTGGAGACATAGTTCTGACATGATCGCTGCAAATCCGCTGCAGATGTTGTTTCCAGGAAGCCGCCAGCGCGCTGTACCGCGCCGCACGCGCGGAGAGAGGAGGCGCCTTCCCGCTCCGCTCCCTCGCCCGCCGCCCGTCTCCCCGGGCGCTTTAGTCCTTGCAGCACCCGGACGCTTCATCTGAGGCCGCATCCTGGCCATGGGGATGGTTTTCTTCCCCCAGGTGGGACGTGCGAGCTGGTTGCCCCCCGAGGTACCGCAAGCATCGGCAGCGCCTGGGGCACCGGCTTCTCGCCCCTCTCCGGTGCCAGGAGAAGGCTCTGCCTCTGCGGGCGGGCAGGTTCGGGCATGATCTGCCATCCTCCATCCTCCAGAAACTCAGTCAGTCCCAAGTATCTGCCCGTTTGCGCTCGGGACACAGATGCGGGTTGGAGCTGCCCCAGCGCGGGGTTACGCGCCGGGTACGGCCACAGCACGGGTGGATTTTGCTTCCCTGTGATTTATTTCCAAAGGAAAAGTGCACGCGCGGGTGCAAACCCCTCCGTGCATCAGCTCTCTGCGAAGCGATAAAACACCTCTCGGGTTTCTGGAAAGCTGCCGTGCATTCCCGCAGCGAGGGAAGGTTTTATAAAGTCGCCAGTGTTTGCCGGAGCCCTTCCTCCGAGCAAAACCACTCGGCTCCCCATCCTTGCTTGCACCCAGCCTGGTTTCTTCCCTATCCCTCGTTCCTCCACGCGCTCGGCCTTTCCTTCTCCCACCTCCGCCTAGGCAGAAGTCGGTGCCTCGCGACAGGGGAGCGTTTCCAGAGCTGGCAGACGGCCCCGAGCGTCGGCCCCCCCGGGAGCAGCCCTCGGCCGCTCCTGCCCCCCTGCGCCCTTCCCCGCCGGCGGCGTAGGAAACCCAGCCGGAGCTTTTCTGGAAAATCTCCGGGAAATGATCCATTTCCTGCCTCACAATAAGCCGCGCCGGCTGTCTCTCCCCACCACGCAGGGACGCACGTTCGTTAGCGCGGCCTTGGCGGCACAAAGCCCTTTCCGGCGGTGGGAGCCTTCGGCCCCGGCTCCCTGGAGGGCAGAGCCGCACAGGGGCGATGCCCTGTGCAAGGGCGCTATTATTACTAATATTCATAATATTATTAGTATTATGCTGCCACTGTCCAGCGCAGCGGGATGGGCCTGCTCTGTAAAACCAGCGGCTGGAAATATCCACCAGCGTCGCAGCCCGGAGGAAGAGTCCGGCCCGGAAACCCAGCCCTCCTGCCCCGCCGGCGGGGACTTTATATAGCGAGGATAATGAGAGCGCCGGGCGGGCAGGAAAGCAACGCCCTGCGGTCGAGGCTCCCCGGGCTCGAAATTGCCACCTTTGGGCAGATGTCTTCAATTAAACGATGAGCTCAGACTGTCCTGGAGCAGCGTTCGCTTTTGAGTGGAGAAGGCAAGCGAGAGCGCTCGGAGATGTGCTGGTGGGAGCGCGCAGAGCTTGGATGAAGCACGCTGAGCTCGGCCTATGGCACGGCCACCTGCGTGCAGGGACGCCCTGATGCCGGGCCGCGGGGACATGGCTCCCTGGAGGACGTGCAGAACCGGTGGTGCCACCGTGCACCCGCAGGCAGTGCCGTGGGGAGGCCCCGTCGTGGGGACGCGGCTCCCCAGAGGACACGTGCCACCCACGGTGCCATCATGCACCCATGGGCAGTGCCACAGGGACACCCCGTGCTGGGGACACGGCTCCCCAGAGGACACCCGGCACCCGCGATGCTGTCGCGCTGGTGGACGCGCTGCTGCAGGGCCGTGGAGACGTTGTGTTGTGCCGTGCTGCGCCGTGCTGTGCCGGCTCTGTGTGGGCAACTTGGCAGGAGCCTCCCCTGCCCCTTCATACGTGTCCCTCCTTCTTCACCCACAAAATCTTTTCCCTTTTTTCTTCCTCTCCTCTCCTCTCCTCTCCTCTCCTCTCCTCTCCTCTCCTCTCCTCTCCTCTCCTCCTTCCTTCATTTTTCTGTTTGTTTCTCTTTCCTTCCTTCTTTCCTTCTTTCTTTCTTTTTCTCTCTCTCTCTCCTTCTTTTCCTCTTTTTCCTTTTCCTTTTCCTTTTCCTTTTCCATCTCTTTCTCTCTTTCTCTCCCGTTTTCTCCCTTTCTTTCTCTTCCCTTTCTCCTTGGACCCTGTGTACATGATGTGGCTTTGCCCTGCGCACTCCCCAGGTGCCTGTTCCCCAAACCCGGCTCCGTCTGTGCTCCGCTGTTTCCTGCCCATCCCACAACCGCGTGCCGGCAATGGGACAGCCAGGGGCCTCCAAGGCTGTGGCCGGGGAGGAACAGCCCGACACCAACACTGCCCTGCCCCGTGGCACCAAACCATCCCGTCCCGTGGTTTCTGCACCCCATCGATGTCCCCCTCCGGCCCGTGTGCCCGCCACCCCATTGCCGTCCCCCATCCCAGAGCATCCCGCTCTGCATCCCCTCTGCTGGCAGCATCCCGCTTCCCAACAGCGTTGCAGAGCCCCGAGCACGTGGGTGCCCTGGCACTGCCACAGCCCCCGTCCCGCTCTCGCCATCCCGGGTGGCAGGGTCGAAGGGGACGGTCCCATGTCCTTCTCTCCCTGCAGTTGACATTCGGGAGATAAAGGAGATCCGCCTGGGGAAGAACTCGCGGGACTTCGAACGCTACCCGGAGGATGCTCGCAAGCTCGACTTCACCATGTGCTTCATCATCCTCTACGGGATGGACTTCAGGCTGCGGACGCTCAGCGTGGCCGGTTCGTGGCTTCTTTCCCACCGACCTCAGGTTTTCCCGTTCATCTCCAGCCCCTGGGCTGGGACGTGGCAATGGGAAGAGGCCAGGAGAGGGCCCTGCTTTTGGGGCGTCTCCCCCGGGGCTGGGTTAGCGATACCTGGGATCGGGCATCCCGGCCTTGCTGAGCCCCAGCACAGCCCTTGCCCCACTTCTGCTCATCTCTCCCCGTCCCAGCCTCACTGCCCTCCTCTTCCTCCTCCAGCTTTCTGTGAGGAAGACATCAACCTGTGGATAACAGGCCTCAATTGGCTGGTGGCGGACACCCAGAAAGCCCAGACCCCGCTGCAGATCGAGAGGTGAGGAGGGACCTGTGACCCAACGGTGCTGCTCCCTGATGCCCCAAACGGGGGTCTAGAGGGATGAACACCCGTAGGGTTTGATGCCCCAGGCCGAGCACCACCTCTTCCTTCCTTCCCCAGGTGGCTGCGGAAACAGTTTGACACCATGGACAGGTCGCGGGAAGGCAGGTGAGCTGAGAGGGACCGCGGGGACCCGAATGTCCCTGTGCCCACGAACTCCACAGCCTGCACATGGCTTTTCCACCAGCACGAGGAGGAGAGCGGATGGTCCGTTAATGCACCCCATAAATGCYTCCCTGAGAAATTAAAAACCCAAAGCAAGTTAATTCAGACTATAAACGAGGGGACAGGCTGGCATCGCTTCCGGGGGGGAGAGGCCAGCTTGGGGCACCTGGATGCACTTCCTCTCCCCAACCCTCCACTCAGGGCTCTCAGAGTTGCACCAGTCCCATGATAATTACAAGGAAAAAAGGCAAAAATGCTTCTGGGGCAAATCCGACAGTGCCATGCCAGTCCAGAGGGATTTTAAGGGAGCAGCTGTGAGGGCTGCTGTAAGCAGAGGTCTCTGCGTGCTTGGCAATAGAGCTGGCCCCCCTCCCCAAAGCTGGTTTTCTTCTCCCTCAGAATATTTGGGAACTAATTGCTGGTGTTTTGGGGCTGGCTGTTTCGCTGCAGGCCCCAGGTCCAYGGCCCACAGCCAGGGCTGCGGTCGGGGTCCCCAAGCCAGCGACCAGGCTGGCTCCAGCGGGGCGGTGTGTGCTGCAACCCCAGTGCGGAGGCTCTGTGCCGCAGGGTTGCCCAGGTGGTCTTGGCCGGCCTTTGGCCTCACCAGCATCCTCGCCACTTGGAGGGGATCGAGTGGAGGGTGCCGAGCTGGCGAGGCTGGAAAAGTGCTGGAGCACAGAGATCAAGGGAGAGGGGGGAGACTGGGGCAGTTAGGGAGGATCGCAGGCAGGGAAGATTGGAGGTCAGGGGAGATTGGAGGTCAGGGGAGATTGGAGGGTCAGAGGAAATTGGGGAGATTGGGGGAGCCAAGAGAGATCGGGGGCATGAGGGAATTGAGGAAGATTGGCAGAATTGGGGGAGCAGGGTGTTGGGGTGATTGTGGGGCTTGGGGAGATCGTGGGAGATTCAGGGTCAGGGTAGGTCGGGGATCAGGGGAGATCAGGGGACACTGGGGGGATCTGGAGAGATCTGGGATATCATGGGGACTCAGGGAAGACTGAGGACCCCTGAAGGTCCTTTGGGTCTGGCCGATGCTGACGCCACCTCACCATCCCGCAGCATAACAGTGAAGGACCTGAAGGCCATGCTGCCCCAGGTGAACTACCGCGTGCCCAACATGAGGTTCCTGCGGGACAAGCTCGTGGTAAGGCCCCAGGGTGCCCTGGCCGTCCCCGGGAGCACGCGGGGAGCGAGGGCTCGGCGCCTTCGCAGGGACACGGAGCGGGAGGCTGGAGCAGGCTCCTGCGGGGCATCCCCACCGCGTCCAGGGATGCAGACCGCTATCCCGCTGCACGCCTCGGTGCGCGGCCACCCTCCCACCGCGGTCCCCGTGCCAGCCGCACTCTGACACGCCGCCCTCTCTCCCCGGCACCGCAGGAGGTGGAAGCCAGGAACGAGATGACCTTCTCCCACTTCATCCAGTTCTACAAAAACCTGATGTTCGACACGCAGAAGTCGGTAAGAGACGCGGCTGCGGCCCGTCCACCCGCGTGTCCCCAGCTGGTCGCAGCAAGTCCCCAGCCAGCTCACCCCAGCCTCTCCTTTGCCTTGCAGGTCATCGAGCAGCTGGAGCTCTCCTTCCCCTTGCGGTGAGCAGCCGGGAGCCCCGCGGCACCCGGGGACCCCTCCGACACCGCGGCCACCCTCTGTGCGAGGGGCCGGGATGGGGGCAGAGCAAAGGGGACGGCAGTGGGCTGGGGGAGTCTGTGTCTGATGAAGTGTCCCCGACGTTGTCTGCCTTGGCCTGGGACAAGGCTGGACGGCGGAGACGAGGGCAGGGTGGCAGGCACGGTCCGTGAGGAGGGACACGAGCAGAGATGTGAGGGAGAAAGGAAGGGGATGTGAGGGGGACGTGAGATGTGGGGGGGGGATGTGAG
>PTFA01000308.1:53948-92571 GCA_003342895.1 Casuarius casuarius | reverse complement strand
GGGGGGGACGTGAGGAGGGATGTGAGGGAGGATATGAGTGGGGACGTCAGGGGGATGTGGGAGGATGTGAGGAGGATGTGAGGGGGACGTGGTGGGGATGTGAGGGGTGATGGGAGGGGGGATGTGAGTGGGAATGTGAGCGGGGATGTGAGGGGGATGTGAGGGGGACGTGGTGGGGCATTTGGCGGGGATATTAGCCCAGATGTTGGGGGGATGTGAGCACAGCTGTTAGGGTGACGTGAGGGGATGTTATTCCGGATGAGTGCCGGGGATGCTGGGAGCTGGTGCACTGCCTTTTTCCACATCACCCCTGGAAATGCAGCGGGTTCAGCCCATTTCTTGCATCTTCCAAATCAACCTGGCTGCAATTGGGGCTCTGTATTACTACCCCGTGCAAGAGTCTTGGGTGCTCCCAGCCTCCCTGTGCCATCTCCTCTCCCCAAGCACATTGCGTGCTGCCGTGGAAAGGCAGAGGCGTGCGGCAGGAGAAGGGTGCCTCGGGAATACGAGCCATGGGTTGGTGCAAGCAACTCATTTTTCCCTGGGGAGCTTCCCTGGCTCCCCTCCTGACGGCTGCTCCATACCCCAGGAACGTGGACCGGCCAGAGCTGTGCCAGATCTCTCTCTACGACTTCCAGAAGTTCCTGCTGCATGACCAGAAGGTGGGTGCCCATGCGACCCCCCCCATGTCCAAGGTCTCCACGGCACAGTACTGTCCCCAAAGGGGCCACCTCTGCCCGGCTGTGGCTCCTTCCTGCCCCCAAGCCTCACAGCTGCCTGCACCGCCAGGCCATGCATCCCAGCACTAAGCACCCAGCTGCAGCATGTAGACACATTCCCAGTGCTTAATCCAAATCTCCCCACCGAGGCCAGGCTATGGCTTCTCACACTGTCCTGGGGAACATGTTATTCCTTTCTAATTTGATGCTTTCTTTCCCCAGTTATCAGGCTCTCTCCCAGCCTCCTCCAACAATCCCATTCCTTTTAGGGAGCTAGCAGCATCTCCAACACCAGTTACAAAGGAAAACATTTTTTAGTAGAAAACTGAGGTTTGTCTCACTCTGGCATTTCCCTGGCAAGTGCTGCACATTGGGGGAAGGTTGCAGCCAGCACTGGATCCCCGCTGGGAAAAACGGGCTGGTTTCAACAGGGCAGGACCCCAAGAGCACCCAGGCAGGAGAGGGAGCTGCTGGCCATGTGAACGGATCTGAGCACAAGGCCAGCAGACTGGGACGCGACGGGGTAGCGCTGCTAAGTACAGAGCAGCCCTGCCTGGAGCCCTGGGGCCGGAGAGATCTGCCAGCACATGGTGGTGGAGATCTGGCCTCAGGCAGTGGGGTCAGGGCCTGTTAGAGATCCCATTGCGTCCTAAGCCTTCCAGATCCCTCAGGGATCCTCCTGGCCCAGCCTTACGGGTCTCTTAGGGATCCTGCTGCTCTCAATCTTGGAGGTACCTTAGAGATCCCTCCTGGCCCCAGCCTTAGAGATCCCTTTGGGATCCTGCTGGTCCCAATCTTAGAGATCCATTTCAGATCTGGCCCAGCCTAAAAGATTCCTCAGGGATCCTCCTGGCTCTGGCTTTAGAGATCCCTTCTGGCCCTGCCTTAGAGATCTCTTAGGGATTCCTCCTGGCCTCAACCTTGGAGAACCCTTGGAGATCCCTCCTGACCTTGGCTTGAGATCCGTCAGAGGTTCCTCCTGGCCTTAATCTTGGAGATCCCTGAGGGATTCCTCCCAGCCCCAGCCTTGGAGACCCTCCTGGATTCCCTCACGGCCCAGCCACGGAGACCCTGGTGGGATACCCCTTCCCGGCTGCCACATTGCCCCCAGCTCCTCCCAAACGGTGCGGCGCGTTTCTGCCCTAGGAGTCCTGGGCCAGCGACGTGGGCACGGTGCGGGACTACATGTGCGCCTACCTCAAGGACTGTTCCAGCGAGGCGGCGGACCCCTCCTTCCAGCTGGACGAGGTGCGTGGCCCCCCCCGCAGTGACAGCCCCTGCAGGGATCGCTGACCCCATGGGCTCTAACCTCTCCGCTTCCTCCCCAGTTCCTCACGTACCTCTTCTCCAAGGAGAACATGGTGATGGACTCAAAATACGAGCGCGTAGTGCCCGAGGAGATGAACCACCCCCTCTCCCAGTACTGGATCTCCTCCTCCCACAACACGTAAGCCAGGGGAAGGGCTCTTCTCCGGGACCCCCAGCCTGTCCCCTGGAGCCACCCTCCTAGAGCCCAGCATCTGGGGCCCCATGAGCATCCCTTCGCCCCCAGTCCCCCCCGATTGACCTCAGAGCTTGCATGGAGCCTCCCTGCTTTTACCCCTGGCAAAAGCAGCCCGCTGACGGTTCCTCTTGCTCCTCTACAGGTACCTGACAGGGGACCAGTTCTCCAGTGAGTCCTCCCTGGAGGCGTATGCCCGCTGCCTCCGAATGGGCTGCCGCTGCATTGAGCGTGAGTGACCCCATCCCCGCTGGGCATCCCAACTGCTGGGACCCCGTGGCGATGACGAACCCCCCCAGCAGCACATCAGACAGACTGTCCCCCAGGCACATCCCGTGGGACTGGGGTGGGGGTGGCCTTCCCGCATCCCCTGGGGGCCCCAAAGCATCCTCCATGGTGCACGGAGCAGTGCTTGTCACATCTGCGTGACCGAAGCGGGGGCCAGGAGCAAGGCCGGGAAGTGGGGCTGGAGACCGGCGCACATTAACCAGGGTGTCCTCCCGCTCAGTGGACTGCTGGGATGGCCCGGATGACCTGCCCATCATCTATCACGGCCACACGCTCACTTCCAAGATCAAGTTCCTGGATGTCCTGCACACCATCAAGGAGCACGCGTTCGTCACCTCCGAGTAAGAGCCCCCAGTCCCTGCACCGGTGTCACTCCGAGCTCCCAGGCTGTGCTCTCTGCACGGTGTCCCCAACTCCACGCGGGAGAATACTGCACAAATTCTGCTCTACTTCTGCTTCTGCCTGTGGCCCAGCCGACGGCTCCCCATTCGCTCCCTCAGGCTCTGGCTCGGCCCTGCTGGGAGCGTGAGTGAGCTGACACTCTGAGCCCCCTTTCCTGCCTGCCTCCTCCAGGTTCCCCATCATCCTCTCCATTGAAGACCACTGCAGCATCGTCCAGCAGAGGAACATGGCCTCCCACTTCAAGAAGGTCTTTGGGGACATGTTGCTCACCAAGCCAGTGGACATCAACGCCGACGAGCTGCCGTCGCCCACGCAGCTCAAGAAGAAGATCCTCATCAAGGTGCAGAGCCTGGCACCTCCCTGAAGCTTCTCTTTCCTTGCAGGAGCAGGAGGGGCAAGGACAACCCTGGGCTGAAAGGGATGGGGATTTCCCCAAATCCCTCCATACCCAAATAATAGGATGCGAGGGATCTGTCTGTGCAAGGAGAGACCTGCGGGGCTTGGGAACAGGTGCTCCAGGACCCTCTGGGCACATTGTAGGTGGTGGTGATAGCGCAGAAGTACACAGGAGATGTGCACCACAATGCAAACGGCCATGGGGGGATCTGCAGGGCTCTACCTTTACTTCCTAAGCATCACCTTGAGAGCTGGGAGCTGGGCAAGTACCGCGGAGTGATGGGGTGACCATCCCCGTTGCTGAGCTCCTCTCTCTGGGCTCTTTCCCCAGCACAAGAAACTGGTTGAAGGGAACCTGTACGAGGAGGTCTCCACGGCCAGCTACTCGGAGAACGACATCAGCAACTCCATCAAAAATGGCATCCTCTACCTCGAAGACCCCATTGATCATGTAAGAAAGAGCCTTTCTTGCCAAAAGAAAGGGGCAAATGGTCGGGGTGAGTGGGGTGAGTCAGATGGAGATGCAGGACATGCTGGTGTGGGAGAGCATCGGGGTTTGGATCAGGCACGGGGCACAAGCTCTACTAAGCCATTGCCATTGCGTGGGCGATGTGGGGCAGGAATGGGGGCCTCAAAGCCCCATGCCTCCATGCCACTCTCGTCCCCACCCCAGTGATGCTCCTTCTCTCTCCCAGACCTGGAGCCCACATTATTTTGTCCTGACGAGCAACAAGATCTACTACTCGGAGGAGACATCCCGCTACCAGTTCAATGAGGATGAGGAAGAGGTGGAGCAGAAGGAGGTGCATGCCGGGCAGGCGCACGACCTTCTGGGGGGCATTTGGGGAGCCTGAGGGTCTCCACGGGGAGGGGGAGAGGTTCGCGATGCCCCAGCCGATACCGGCTGCTCTCTGGCCCGTGGCTCAGGGGGACGGACGCTAACCCACCGGTGTCTCCGGCGGCTCACAGGAGTTCAACAACAACGAGCTGCACTTCACGGAGAAGTGGTTCCACGGGAAGCTGGGAGGGGGCCGCGACGGGCGGCAGATCGCCGAGAAACTGCTGCACGAGTACTGCACTGAGACAGGCGGCAAGGACGGCACCTTCCTCGTGCGGGAGAGCGAGACCTTCGTGGGCGACTACACCCTCTCCTTCTGGTAGGAGCCCCAGCCTGGTGGCCCCACCATCCTCTTCCCAGCATGTACCCCACAGACAGTCCCTGTCTCTGCCATCTGGGGAGGACGGTGGGCTCAGACCTTCCCCAGGAGTCCGCCAGTCTGGATGTCCCTCTGGGTGATCAGGGGCTGCCTCTCAGCAAATTCCCAGTTCAGAGGCAGAAATTATGACCAGTAAGAAGTCTTGGGGCAAACGCCGGTTTTTTGCATGGCGTGCAGCACCTTGCACAGTGGTGCCCTGAGCTGGATTGGACCCAAGAGCTGCACAACACACGCCTAATACTAATCCTAGTAAATAATATTTGGATTATTGCCATCTCCCCTCATTAGAGAGGGGCAGGCTCTGGCCTGCAGAAGGTAGAGATGTGAGATGATGCGACGGGGTGCAGACACCCAGCTCAGCGGGAGCTCTGGGCAAGCAGCACCACCCCAGCCCACTGAGTGGCTGCCAGCGATGCTCTCAGCCCTGCCCTTGAAGCATCTTAACCCCAGACCATCTCCTGTCTTTGCTCTAGACCTATCCACCTCCTGCGGGCTTCTCCCTGCTGTCCAAGCGCTCGCAGCGCCCAGACCCCAGCGCTCCCCGTTGCAGTACCTGCATGGGATCAGGAGGGGATGTGGGGGGATGCCCTGAGACCTGGGATGCGGGCGTGGGGACCAGCCAGTCCCTGTGGCTTCCGTCATTGCACCCCAGCACTGTTCACTACCGCCTTCTTCCCCTCCCACAGGAGATCCAACCGCGTCCAGCACTGCCGGATCCACTCGCGGCAGGAAGCCGGCACCACCAAATTCTACCTGACAGACAACCTGGTCTTCGACAGCCTCTACAGCCTCATCTGCCACTACCGGGAGGTGCCACTCCGCTGCAACGAGTTCGAGATGCGCCTCACTGACCCCGTGCCCCAGCCCAACGCCCACGAGAGCAAAGAGTGAGGGTGCTCCCTTGCCCCGTCCTCCCAGTCCCCTGGCCCCGCCACCCTCCTCCTGCTTCATCGCTTCTCCTTTCCTGCTCTCCCTGTGCCCAGCTCCGGCATTGCCCCGTGGCAGAGCCGATGTTGGGCGAGGGATGCTCTCCCGGGCATAGGGATGGTGGCATCGGCCTACCACCTTCTTGCTCTCCCCTGTCCAGGTGGTACCACGCCAACCTGACGCGCTTGCAGGCCGAGCACATGCTGATGAGGGTCCCGCGGGATGGAGCTTTCCTGGTGCGCAAGCGCAGCGAACCCAACTCCTATGCCATCTCCTTCCGGTGAGTGCGGCCTCCCCAGCGTCCTGAGACTGCACGGGCTGTTCCCAGGCACTCGTGCTGCAAGCTGAGCTGAGAACTGCCAGGCTCGTGTCTCCTGTGACTCAGCACCGGGAGATCAGGATGTCCTCTGTGCCCGTGCAGATGTTCAGCCCTGCCAGGGGGGTCTTTCCCCGCTCTCCTGAGCCAGCCCCAGCACGTTGTTGCAGCAGGGATTTGCTCTAGATCGGGAGGGAGGACTGGTGTCGTTGCTCCCAGGATGTCCCATGGGTCACTTGGCACGACAAGTTGAGGCTGCGGGAGGCACGGGGCTGTCAGGGGAGGGATCCCCCGGCTTCAGCGGTGGTAAAGGTGCATCTTCACGGTGGTCAGCCACGTTCCCTGTGACCTGCTGCCATCCCGGTGGCATCCTGCATTAATTTACTGCCAGAGCAGGGCTGGCAGCGAGGACAGGGTGATTGTGTCACCTCCCACCCTAGCCCAGGCCTCCCCTAGCACTGAGCCGGAGTCCCACCCCACCCCTCACGTGCCCCCCGGCTCTCTTGGCACCAGGGCGGAGGGGAAGATCAAGCACTGCCGCATCCAGCAGGAAGGTCGGCTCTTCATGCTGGGCAGCTCGGCCGAGTTCGAGAGCCTCGTGGACCTCGTGAGCTACTACGAGAAGCACCCGCTCTACCGCAAGATGAAGCTGCGCTACCCCATCAACGAGGAGACCCTGGAGAAGATGGGTACCACCGTGAGTGTTCCCGGCAGCGGGGATGGCAGCTCCAGGCTTCAGCAGGGCCGTGCAAACTGTTAGAGCAAGCTGGCTGGACCTGTGCAGCACAGACACTGTGCCGCAGGCAATCCGACCCCGTCACGAGCTTCTTCGGGATGGGAAGCTCTCTGCTCCAGCCTCCTTCAGGGCTCCCAGCCCTCCACCTCAGAGCAGGGCTGTTGCCCATGCTGCACCGGGGCAGCCGTGTCAAGGCTTGGAAAACTCCGGGATGGAGATCTGGGGACCCACCCCTGGGCTGCAGCTTCCTCCCGGCGAAGGAGATTTGCTGCAAGTCCAACCCAACCTGGCCAAGCTGCAGTCTGCAGCCACTGCTCCAGGTTATTTCATCTGCCCCAACCACAAAGAGTTTGGCTCCATCATCTTTGTAATTCCCCTCCAATTATTTGGAAAGGGCTATTAGCTGCCCCTCAGCTGGATGCATCAGCATCCCCTTGTAGTCCCCTGCCCATCCTGGCAACGGAGAGGCCAGGTGACCCCACTCCGGCATCTCTCCTTGCAGGAGCTGGACTATGGAGCCCTGTACGAGGTGCGGACCCCTCACTTCTACGTGGAGGCCAACAAGATGCCAATGGCCAGGGTAAGAGGCCGGACCAGCATCCCCGGGAGGTACAGAGCAGTGGGACATGGCGATTCTGGCACTGGGGCTGGAGTTTCATGGCATCCCCCCCCCAACCCATGGTGGGGGGACGCCACAGCATCTTTCTTTCTTTGGGGCCCCATGTGGCACAAAGCTGTTTGGCCTAATCCATACCCTCCGCCCAGCACAGCCTGGATAAAGCCCTGAGCAACCCGTGCTGGTGTCAGAGCTGACCTGCTCTGAGCACAACGTTGAACTAAAGCTCTCCCAAGGTCCCTTCCAACCTGAATTATCCTGTGACAATCCTGTGCAGGAACTCCCACCCTTCACCCCATCTAACATCTCACTATTGGCGTGGGCTATTTTGGGGCATCATTTGGATCAAGGAACACTAACCCTGGGCAGCGAGGGCACCCACGCACAAATGTCAGGGCTCGAGGAACCAGGCTCAGCAGGGAGAGCTGCCACCAGCCCTGGGCAGCGTCCCCAAGCCAGGGACACCTGAGGGACAAGCAGTGACGCCCATGTTTCTCTCCCCTGCGGCCCAGTGCACAGTGAAGGCCCTCTATGACTACAAAGCCCAGCGGGAGGACGAGCTGTCATTCTGCAAGCAGGCCATCATCCACAACGTGGACAAGCAGGACGGCGGCTGGTGAGCACAGTCCCCGCAGCCCAGGGCAGCCCCCATGTCCAGTGCCATCACAGCGTGGCTTCTTTGCGAGCCCAGGGCTGGCAGGATCCTCCCGGCGTGGGGTTTTGCTGGTTCCCGAGCGGGCACAGGTATCAGGTAGCCCCTCACGTTCCCCACCAGATGTGCTGGAAGCAGAGCAGAGATGCTGCTGCGGGATGGGGCCAGCGCTGCCATTTGCAGGATGCCTTGGGCTGCAGCTGGGAGATGGAGAAGTCCACCCTGAGCTGCACCAGGGCAAAAGCTCCGGGATAGCAGCTCCAACGGGGCTCCCTCGCCGAAACCCACTGGGGTGCGGGGGCTTTGGGTGCTGTCCCACGCCACAGCAGCTGCATGAGCAATGCGTGTTACTGCAACAGGTTTTAACTGCCTCCTTTTCTGTCCCTCCCCTCTCCAAATGTTCCCTGACATCGCATGCAGCGTTAACACCCCCGTCTCCCCTGAATCAGTCCGCTTGCCTTGATCCTCTCACCCCTTCTAGGTGGCGGGGGGACTACGGAGGCAAGAAGCAGCTGTGGTTCCCGGCCAACTACGTGGAGGAGATCGTGAACGCGCAGGCGCAGGAGCAGGATGAAGCTGTGAGTGGGATGTCCCTGCGCTGGAGTCGAGTACGCTTGAGTGTGGATCCTTGTCCAGCGCCCGGGGATGGTCCTGCCTCTGGACACGGAGCAGAGCCCGCAGAGAGGCTCAGCCCTTGTCCAAAAGGGCTGTCGTGTTCGAGGGGGGGAGGGTATTTTCTTGGCTTTTGCTGAGACTTGGCAGAGCCAGGGGAGGCTTTGGGGTTAGGGAGGCTGCCAAAGCGAGCAGGACAAATCAGCTGGCAATGGGCTCCAAGCAACGACCTTTCAGCGCTCCCTCTTCCTTCCTCTCTTGCAGTCGTCGGAAAACAGCCCCCTGGGGAACTTCCTGAAGGGCTTCATCGACGTGCCGTCCTGCCACGTAGGTGAGTGTCCCTGCTGCGTCCCCATGGAGGGTGCAGGAGTGCTCGGGGAAAGCTAAAGTTCAGTGCAGTGACCTGAGGCTCTTGAAATCGCCGCACATCTGGATCCAGCCAGCTGCAGAGCTGCTGCCGACCTGCTCTCTGGTGGAAACCATCAGCTCCCAGGTGGCAGATGCTCTGGCCGAGCTGGACGAAGGCCGCAGCCGGGGAAGGACCGAATGTCGCTGCCCTTGCTGCTGCTGGGGGGCGGGAAGCAGCCTCACGCTCAGCAGGGGAAACACAGGGCTGAATTCGGAAGGATTCAGCCAAAGCGACCCATTCTGCAAAGTCTAAATGGCTTGGGTTCAGCTGGGGGGGATATTTAGCCCCTGCAAGACAAGACAGCTCAAAGGAAACATGCATTTCAATGCAAAAAGCTGAAACTCCTAATTACAAAAACAGCAGAACAGGTCATTTCTGGTTGCTGCTTTGATTTCCAGAGATTTTTCAGCGATTGACTGGAGTTTAGGGGGAAGTTCGGATCCCCTCTCCCAGATTGCATTTCTTGGTGATTTCCAGTTTCGGGGGGAACATCCCTACAGCCGGCAGTTGCTGGCGGGGGGGTCCCAGGCAGGGCATGCTGGCAGTTGCGGGCACTCGGTCTCTGCTGCGCCTTGCGTTGCAGGCGGCATCGCGGCAGGCGAGACCAGGTTTGCACACCCCACCCTGCACCCTCAGTGAAGATTTTTGCCCCTGGCAAATTCCTGCGCCCATCTGGCACCCCCAAAGCCCAGCTGCAGGGCTAGAGCAGGCGAGAGGGGCCGAGCCAGGCGTCAGCCGGGGTGCAGGGGGTGCAGCCGGGAACCCGCGGTCCCCAGCATGCTCCTGTCCCGTGCTTTGCTGTGGGCCAAGCAGGACCGCTGAGGTTTCGTTTGCTCCACAGAGCCATCCGTTGGGAATCTCTTCAAGTAAAGCCCCCTCTGATGTCCTTATAGTTATCTCCAAAGACGGGAGGAGCTCCAAACCATTTGTCTTCACCATCCATTCCCAGCAGATGTCCCACGCAGCCCAGTCACTGGACGTGGCCGCAGACACCCAAGAGGAGCTCAGCGAGTGGGTGGCCAAGATCCGGGAGGCCACACAGAACGCCGATGCCAGGGTGAGGGGCGCTGCGGGCCGGGCAACACTCCAGGTACCGCAGGACCTGGAGCGGCTGAGCACCACCCGCTCCCTGGCAGGGAGAAAGGAGGCTCAGCCCTCCCACGGGAGCATGAACCCGGCAGCCCACATCCCCACACCCTGCCGAGTTGGCCCTGGTTGCGGCAAGGGGTCAAATCCTGGGTGAACAGCTGATTAACGCTGCCTTGCCTTTTGGAGCAGCCCCTCTAATTTTGCCAAGCAGGACGGGATCCCGAGTGCTGGTCCTCGATGTCTCTGCAGAGCATGAGGCAAAATAAGGGTTGCATTTTGGTGGATGCTCCCGCACCATCATCTGTTCAGCATCCCCGCAGTGGGGGCCTGGGGGGAGACTGGGACACACCAGGGCAATAGTTTTAGCTCCTGCTTTCCCATGTGCAGATGCAAGAGGGGAAGATCATGGAGCGGAGGAAGAAGATTGCGCTGGAGCTCTCCGAGCTCGTCGTTTATTGCCGCCCAGTGCCGTTCGATGAAGACAGTAAGAGATGGGGGGTGATGGTACCATCAGGGAAAGAGCTGGGCAGACAGAGAAATGAGCGGTCACAGTGGGTCTGCGGGGCATCCCCTTTTGGCCCCCGCCTCACCACTGCCCCCACATGCCCTTGGGGCAGAGGTTGAGGAGCCCCAGGCCACTGGCCCAGCCCGAGAGCCCCACAGCCTCCCGCTGACAGCCGCCCTTTGCGCTTTCAGAGATTGGCACAGACAAGGCATGCTACCGGGACATGTCCTCCTTCCCGGAGACCAAAGCAGAGAAGTACGCCAACCGCAGCAAGGGCAAGAAGTTCCTGCAGTACAACCGGCGCCAGCTCAGCCGCATCTACCCCAAAGGCCAGCGCTTGGATTCCTCCAACTACGACCCGCTGCCCATGTGGATCTGCGGCAGCCAGCTTGTGGCCCTCAACTTCCAGACCCCTGGTAAGTCCTGCTCCTGGGGTGGCTGGTGGGCTCACCCCTGCAGCTCACCCCTTTTCCCCCATCCCCACCCCTGGTGGCTCTCCCCCCCCGGTCCCGCTGCTGGATGTAGCTCGGATGCTCTATCCAACCCTCGTCTCCATCCAGACGGGGACATCCTCACTCAATGCTTGGATGCTTCATGCGATACCCAGCTGCATCCCTTCTCCTACCTGGGGGCGGGTGCTCTCTCTGGGGGGGTTGCCCAGGGCAGGACCTTCTTCCCGGGGACCTCAGGGGAACCCTGAGCCCCGTGGCTCAGAGCTGCTCTGTCCCTGCGCTTTCAGACAAGCCGATGCAGCTGAACCAGGCGCTGTTCATGCTCGGAGGCCGCAGCGGCTACGTCCTGCAGCCCGACATCATGAGGGACGAGACGTTTGACCCCTTTGACAAGAACAGCCTGAAGATCGTGGAGCCCATCACCGTGCAGCTGCAGGCAAGTGGGGGCCAGTGGAGTGGGGCAGGGCAAGCAGAGAATGGCGACTCCCCAGCACCCCAAAGTGTTCACCATTGGTACCATGCTGATGGGGGCTTTCTTCTTCTTTAGTCTTGGGTCCGTTGGGGTGATTTTACATGCTTCAGCCTCACATTTGCTAGTGGGATATGCTCTGATCTCTGCCGTTGCTCCACGGGATTTGTTATACCGTGACTTTTTAGGTCTGTTGGTTCTGCTCCGCATGAGGCATTGCACGGAGCTGAGCAAAACCTGAGCAAGAGCAAGCTGGAGAATAAAATAGCTAAAACAAGCTCAGAACCACATTACCCCACTTCTGGGTAATTTTGCTGTTACAGCTAGGAGAGACTAGTCCGTAGTCATCTGACCGTTGTGCAAGTCATGGAGAAAACAAGTTTCATAAGTAGTTTTGCAGACATGGCTAAAATCAAGCTAAAATTGGTCCAAATTCATATATAGGCCTGAGGAGGCCTGGTGAGGCTTTTTAGGCCATAAAGCATTGGGCCATAGGGCTGCTCCGGGAGCCCTTCCTAGCCTGCAGGGCCCGGGCAGCTGGACCTCAGCCTCCTCCTCCTCTTCCTCCTCCCCCAGATTCTTGGTGCCCGGCACCTGCCCAAGAATGGGAGGAGCATCGTGTGCCCCTTCGTGGAGGTGGAGGTGTGCGGCTCCGAGTACGACAACAGCAAGAACAAGACGGACGTTGTAGGTGAGGGTCCGTGCAGGCGGTGCACCCAGCGGGTCCTTTCACCCTGGGACCAGACAGGGAGGTGGCAGGGTCCCCTCACGCCTTGGCGCTGGTAACCACTGGGATGTCCGGAGAGCTCTACGTGCCTTTTGGGGTCCCAGCTTGGAAATGTGGTTTAACAGGGCTGGGGTTTCCAGAGGACAGAGGGGGAAAGGCGTCTCCCACTAAAGACAAGCAGCCAGGGGAGCGCAGGTCGCATGCCACCCCCACGGACACCCACGGTGCCATGCCAGTGCCACGCCGGTGCTGTGCCGTGCACCGCACAGGCATCCAGCCCAGCTCCGTGCTCTGATCCCTGCCCGCTCTGTCCTCACCCACCAGCCGACAACGGTTTCAACCCCGTGTGGCTCTTCAAGCAGTTTGTCTTCGACATCAACAACCCCGAGTTCGCCTTCCTCCGCTTCGTGGTGTACGAGGAGGACATGTTCAGCGACCCTAACTTTCTGGCACAAGCCACCTTCCCCGTCAAGGGCCTCAAAACAGGTATGCTCCCTCCGTCCCTGCTGGGTGTCCACCTGAAATCCAGCCCCTTGGGGACCAGCTCTGGGCATGGCGACGTGCTCGTGGCCCGCAGCAATGGCCATGCCGAGGGGACGGGACCATGTCACAACCGCAATGTCATGTCCAGGCTATCGGTCGGTGCCGCTGAAGAACAGCTACACGGAGGACCTGGAGCTCGCCGCCCTCCTCATCCACATTGAGATCATCAACGCCAAGGTGGGTGCCCCATGGGGACCCGCCCGCGCCCCACAACATCCCCCGGACTCCCCGCATCCCCTCTGCTCCCTCCAGCTTGACCCAGAGCTTCCCATGCGACATGGTGTCCCACCTCATGCTCAGTTTCCCCTCGTGGAGGGGGAGAGTGGGGCCCTGGGTGCCCACGCCAGCCCCACGAGCCTCGTGTCCTTGTGTTGGAGCAGGAGGAAGACGAGGAGAACCTGTACTCATCCATCCAGCAGCTGCGCGACCGCGCCAGCGAGCTCTCCAGCCAGGTCTCCAGCTACGAGCGCACCAACAACTGCGACTCCCGCTACCAGCAGCGCCTCGACGAGCTGCGGGCGGCCCAGGAGCGTCTCATGGAGCTCACCGAAGTGCGCAACCGCAAGTGAGTCCCCCCCCCGGGCCGGCCCCGGGGCTCGCCCTTGCCCTCAGCCCCCAGTTTGGCCCCCGCAGTCGGCAGAGAAGGCGCTAACGCCACTTCTCCGCCCCACACCAGGTTGATGGAGAAGAAGAAGAGGGATCGGCAGATGGTCAGCAAGCGCAACTGAGCGCTGGGGCTCTCCAGGCCCCGCGGCCAGGGCGTCTCGCCTGCACGAGCCCTGGCCGGTGCCACCAGCTGGCTGTGGACATACCCTTGCCTGTCACCCGTGTCCCCCCCACGCCCAGAGCGGGTGCGGGCCAGGACTCGGACCACAGGGACACCCCCCCGCCGCCTCCTCTCCCGCCGCGAAGGGATGGCGAGAGGGTGGGATGGCTGGACCCGGCGCCCCCCCCGGCCGCACTCGCGCCGGCCCGGCTCCAGCCACCATCGACACAACCCGGTGCTCAAGGGCGCCGGCACCGCTAGGTCCCGCGGCCGGATGATACCAGCAAAGGGGGGGTCAAAAACCTCCAGTTTGGGGAGAAGAGGGGGCTTTGCGTAGGTCTATGATGTTTCTCTGCCACCGCACCGGGCGGGGATGGAGGCGCGGCAGCGAGGCCGGAGGAGGGAGCTCCTCTCGCCTCGCTCCCCGGCAGGGCCAGGCGGGGACATCCCCGCTGCCACCCCTGCCCCTCTTCCCTCATCCCTGCGACGGCAAAGACGCCCCCAGCCCCAGCTTCCCCCCACCGCAGGCTGGGGCAGCTGGTGGGTAACACCAGCCCCCCAACCCGATGGAGAAACTGAGACACCCAAAAAGTCTCCTGGTGCGAAACTGGCCCAGGAAGGCGCAGGCTCGGCCACCCCGCGTCCTGCACCCTCCTTCCCCGCTATAAATACCTGTATTTTCTTTCTTTTATTCCATATGTACATACGGCGCGTGGAGGGGTCCGTTACCAGCCGCAGTATTAGGCACGGGGGGACCCCGAGATGTCCTGAGGTGCCCCCGGCCGAACCGCGAGGGAAGGGGGAGCGGGCGATGGGGGCACCCTGCGGGGAGGGGGCCGGGGTGCCCTGAGCGGGCACGGGGTGAATTTGGGGGACGAGGCAGCCCCAATCTCCGGGGGCTTTGGAGGCTGAGGGACGGGGACGTCCCCAAGGTCACGCCGTGGGGCAGCGTCAGAGCCAGGGCCCTAGGGACAGGGCCGGATCCTGACACCCCCCCGCTCCCTAAAGGTAAGTCCAGCTATTTCGGCCCAAGCAGCCGGGGGCGTTTCTTAGGCGATTGCCACCGGCAATCGTCCCCGCCGGGGAAGTCACGTCCGGCTGGACACCAGCCTGGGTCCCCGGCGCTGTGACGCTGCCGGGAGGGACCCAGGGTGTCTCCGCGGGCCGGATCCAGCCCAGGGATAACCATGGAAGTGGGCGGAGGTTGCGCAGAGGGCAAGGACCAGGCGGGCCGGTGGCATCTCGGGGTGTCCCCCGAGGTGAGGGCGCCCCGTCGGGGGGATCCGTGTATTCTTTGTATGAAAATAAATCTATTTAGCCAATATTTATACCCCGGCGCCTTGGTCTGCTTCCCCTGAGCTCACGGCACCGCTTTGTCCCCAGCGCTGGGCTCGAAGCTCAGCCGCAGGAGATGTCCCCAGGCCAGATGATGTCCCCAGGCCGGTGGCTTGCGGACGGGCTAATCCCAGTCCCCTGACCTGGCCTGTCACCCTCGTCGGCACTGTCAATGCCACCAGGTCCACCTGGCCACCACGGCGGAGTAATGGGTGGGGGAGCACCATGAGAGCCGTCTCTGTCCCTTTTTGTCACGAGGAGGGACATAAGTGCTGTCCCCAGTGACACGTCCCAGCAGCGGTGGTGACAGCGTGCTCTCCCTACCTGCTGCCACCCAGGCCAGAGGGGACACAGGCCATGGGGACACCTGGCCGTGGGGATGTAGGACACGACACAGGACCATGGGGACACAGTGACACAGGGCATGGAGACGTGGGGACACAGGGATACAGACACACGATGTGGGGACCCAGGGCACTGGGGACAGGGGGGTACAGGGCCATGGGGACACAGACCCACACCGGACACAGAGATACAGGGTCATGGGGATGTAGGAAATGGGGGTCACAGCAGACAGGACAGGGGACACGGAGCCATGGAGATACAGGACATGGGGACAGAAGCCATGGTGACACAGGCCATGGGGCCACGAGGAAACAGGCACAGACCATGGGGCCATGGGGACACAGGACAGATGGCACGGGTCATAGAGACATGGGCCATGGGGACACAGGCCATGGGGCCATGGGGCCACAGGACAGATGACATGGGTCATAGGGACATGGGCCATGAGGACACAGGCCATGGGGACATGGGACACAGGCCATCGGACCCGGCCCACAGGGATGCAGGACATGGCCATGGGGACACGGGACACCAGCCATGAGCCATATGGCCATGGGACCCGGCCCACGGGGAGCCAGGACACGGCCGGGGGACCCAGGACCCGGCCCCGGCCCGTGGGGACCCAGGACGTGGCCCCTGGGGACCCGACCAGGGGACGCGGCCCGCTCCGCCCAGCAGGGGGCGCGCGGCGCCCCCCAGCAGCGGGAGCCGCCTGACGTCAGCGCCGCTCCGCCCCCGCCTTCGCCCGCATTGGACGGCTGGGGCCACCACCGCCGCTTCCCATTGGCTGAGATTCCGGGCGGGCCGGAAGCGTCGGTGCGCGGGGCCGCTCTGCGCCGGGGCCGCCGCGGCTCGGTGGTGAGCTTCCCTCACGCGGAAGAGCGGCCCTGAGGCGGTGGCGGGAGCAGGTGAGAGCGGGGGGGGGGGCGGGGGCTGCAGAGCCTCGGTGCCGGCCCGAGAGACCCCGGTACCGGCCTGAGAGACCCTCGGGAGTCTGGGACACCCCGAGGGGTCCTGAGAGACCCCCAGTACTGCCCTGAGCGACCCTGTGTCCCCTCCAGGACCCCCTCTGCGTGCCAGGCCCGTCCTCGTCGCGCCTCACGCTTCCAGACGGGCTCGGTTTTAATTTTCTGGGGCCTCCTCACGCGGGAAGCCGCTTTTCTCAGCGCTGCTTCAAAGGCCGCAAGTCTAAATGTCCCAGGTCGGTCTAAACACACGCTGGTTTTGATTGCCCTGGGAGCGAACTGCAAGCAGCTGCCATTAAAGAGATTAGGAAAATGCCCTGTTATCACCTTCCCCTTTGCACTTGGCGATATTTAATACGCGGTGAGATTTATTGGCTTCCCCGTGAAGAGAGAACTTGGAAAAAAAACGAAAACAGAGGTCGCGAAAATGGAGTATTCAGTAATAAGCGAAGCCATGCGAAGCTGCTCTTCAATTCCGCTCCTCAAAGTCACAAAAATTCAGGTCTTCGTTCCTATAAAACGTCAGAGCGAGCGGTGCTGGTGCGAAATAAGGGAACTGCTGCGCCGCGTGGTTTGTTTCTCTTCGCCGGCTGCCGCGGCCTCCCGGCTGCGAGCCGGGGGCACCTGCGTGGCCGCTGCTCGTCCCTCGCGCCGCGTGGCATCCCGGCTGGATTTGGGGAGGTCCTGGATGGTCCCCGCTGGGTTACCCGCGCGTTGGGCGCCCTGATTGCGTCGGTCCCTCAGCAGAAATGGGGAAGAGCGTGGTTTTCACCATGCTTGGCCGTGTGTCCAGTTGTCGGCTCTCCGGTTACGTGAGTGACGTCCCTCTGCTCTTTGGGTGAAATTAGGCACGCCGGTAGACTCGAGTGGATGCAGATCCATGGTTTGCAAACCACGGGGATCATCCCTTTTGAGAGGACCCTGTCCTTCAGCAGCAGCAGAGGAGCATTGCCCAAAAGCCGCTACAGTAGCGTCTAGACCAAGCCTCCAAGCCGTCTCACTGACTGCTGTGGAGAGACATTAGGAAAATGAGCATGGATGGGAGACATCTCCTGAGGAAGCTGCCGCTGATGGGCCAGGGCCTAAATGCAGAGGGAAAGATCCAGGGTCTGAACAGGCGTTAGGCGATTTTTCTATGTGCCATTTAATCTCCAGTGAAGTCCCCAGTGATTCTGCCCTCCTACATACTGAGCTTTGTATAGCCTTTCTGTTCCAACTCTGCCTGCATTTTCCTCCCAACCCACCCATTTATTATTCTTAAAAACAGCTGCGTTCATGCTTCCTGCCACAATGCCCCAAGTGTGTTTCTACTTCCCTTAATTCATCTGCCCAATTCTTCCTCTCTTCACTTTAAAGTTTTTAAAAGCTTCTGCCAGGTAGCCAGTAGCAAAGACATCTATTTTCTTAATCGCCCTTCCTTGATGTCTGGCTGCCTTGCTCCTGGCCTGGAAACCAGCATGTCGCTCCTGTTCTTTATATCGGCACCTTGCAGGTTTGGCAACCAGTCATGTCCACCTGGAGAAAGTAGCAGTTTCTGTGTTCATCTCTTTTTATGTTGTAACAGGAAAGAAGTTTGGGCCCTGTCTGTGAGAGGTGTCAGTCAGCAAGGAAATGAGGAGGGGTAAATTACATGAAAATGACAGCATTTCACTGAAAGACGTTGTGTGCAAAAATGTACTTTTGATTCCAGATATTTTTTAAAATATATTTGCAAACATCTAAGAACTAGGACCACCTTTTCAAGGTACTTTAAAAAGGCCGAATGAAGCCTTTACCCCACTCCTCCAAGTCACAGAAGAAAACAGAAGGCAGAATTTAATAAGACGACGTTCATTGTCTTTTTATGCAGCAGATAGAAATGAGCAGCTTAACCATTAAGTTGAGTTTTCTTAAAAAGTAGCACAGCAAGGGAGAGTCTCAAGAAGGATTTGGAAGGAAGATGATGTAGCTTTGCTGCTCTTTATCAGGATTACCTCCTTGGTACCTTTTTGGAGATGTAGCATGTGGATGGTGAAGGCTGATGCTATGGATGAACTGGGATGCAAACTTATGCATCCAGCAGGGAACTACAGAAGTGATAGACCGGGAGGGATATCAAGAGAGTGAACAGTGGCTCATGTTTGGTATGATGGGGGAGCAAGATCTGAAAAACAGGGTTTTAAATCTAAGACAGAGCCTGAAAGCAAGGTTTTTGCTACGTAGAGGGACGGAAAAAGCTGTGTCATGAAGATCTGAAAAATAAGCCTTGCCTCTGCAAGCAAAGGAGGCCAACTGCGTGCGGGGCAGTATTAGCATGAGGGCAGCCAGCTGACTGTGGGAAGTGGTTCTGTCCCTGCACGCGGCACTTGAGACTCATCTGGACGCTGTGTCCATTTTGGGGATTCCCTGTACAAAAGGGACAGTGACAGAGAGAGTAGGGCAGAGGCCACCAGGATGGTCAGGGGCTGGAGCACAGGAAGTATGAGGAGATGCTGAAAGAAATGGGTTTGTTCAGCCAGGAGAGGAGTAGGTAAAAGCAGATCTTACAGCTCTTTGCGACTACCTAGTGAGAGGGTATGTTAGAGAAGACAGAGTCAGGCTCTTCTCAGAGGTGCGCAGTGAGGGGATGAAAGACATCAGGGACAAGCTGGAACACTGGAGATTCTGGTTAGTACAAGGAACGTTTCTTTTCCACCATGAGAGTGGTCAGACACTGGAACAGAGTAGCAGAGAGGCTGTGGGATTTGCATCCTCTGAGATACTCAAAACTCAGCTGGATGAGGCCTTGAGCAACCTGCTTTGGGCTAGAGACCTCCAGAGGCCTCTTCCAACCTGCATTATTCTGAGATCCTGTGATAGCGCAGGTATCAGCACTGTTATAAAGATGTCGCATGTACAATTTTTCTTGCCCTAATGTGACTCTGCCATTTCTCACAAGCCAGGGGAAAGAAGATGACCAGCGTCCTGCCTTCAGTAGGGGATGGATATTGCTATTACATCCTGACAGATGACTGTACCTACGGCAGCAAGTACTTTCAAGCTGGGAACATGTGCTTCTGCAGTGAGAGAAGTTACCTGCGCAACTTCTCCGATGACAGACCCCCGGCTTGCTTCCTCAAAGTTGTCATGCTGGACGACAGCTCCACCGTCACAATAAATGTAGAAATCCTTGAACCTGTGCGTGAGGAGACGGCCGTCTTCCTCCTGGCCATCAGCAGCCACAACGAACGATTGAACTACTTCCTGGAGAGGCTGAGCCTTGAAGCAGCTCTGAAGGCTACGCTGGGCCAAAAAGTGACGGTGGAGGTCGACCGGCAACAATTCCCTGGTGTCATCCGCTACATTGGGAGCATTCACAAAAATACTTCGTCTGTGCTTTCTCCGTTCTTCTTTGGGGTGGAGTTACAGGTAAAGCGACCAAGGAAGAAAGATGCTTTGCCCCCTTTATGTTTGCGTAGATCCCGTGCCATAGCTTAGGAGGATGCACAGTTCATAACACTGTGTGATTCCTGCCCCGATTATATAGCCCTTGTGTTGCGTGGGCCTGATCCGGGCCACACAACTGCTTTTTCTCTGCTTCTCCCTTCTAACAACACCTTCTCTTGCCTTGCATAACTCAACAGAAAATGTAGTCCCCCGTGACTCACTTTACAGTGGGAAAGCAAGGATTGCTCTGCTCCCCAGCATCTAGCTCCCACTGTTTTCACTGGGTTTTGCAGAAGTCCACCTCTTAAATACGATTAGGTTGCCACACTCCTGGTTAGGTGTCTTTCCGCTGCCCTGCCTGTGGCTCGGGATGTAACGTGCCTTTCTGGCGTGATTTCAGGGTGAAGGCGAAAGCAGAGGGCGCAGTGATGGATCTTACCACGGCACTGAGTATTTCAAGTGCAAGCGGAACTGTGGGGTCTTCCTGCCATTTAACAGAGTCCAGTTTACTCCCGCGCCTGACAACGACTATGCAAAACAGAAGCCAAAGCCGGACGCGGAGGAGGTGGTTCCTGTGAAAGTGGGAGATGCAGTTAGTTTCTACGTGGACGAGGTCCTCACAAAGGGAATAGCGATGGCGGTTTACAGGGAGGGAAGCCAGTGGTTCGTTAAAGTTTGTCCGGTAAGAGCAGCCTTGCCTTCTTTTCTTGTTTGGTTTGTTTGTTTGTTTGTTTTGTACCTGTGTTGTGGTGAGGCCTCAAAAAGCAGTGGAAGGAATGCCCAAAAGGGACATGGGGTTACATGCAAACTTTTCAGGCCCGTTTTTAAAACGGGTTTATGTTCCAGGAACGCCCTGTGTCTGATAGACCTTTTAGCTGATACAGTCTTCTTTCCTATCAGGAAGAAGAAGGAACAACTGACATTTTCAGAGAAATCCCTATGGACTCTGTTGTGAAGGAAAGCTTGCTCTCTCAAAGTAGGTTATCGTGAGATGTGTCTGCCCCGTGTACCTTCCCGTGGATTTAGGCATTTATGTCTTCTCTGCAGGGCACCCAGTGAGCTGAAAGTGCAACAGAAACATCAGCTAGGCCCAGCTAGCTCAGGAGCAGGAGGCAGAAAAGTTTAGTAAAAATGTCTCAAGTTCTGGACAGAATTCTTTGCATTAGGCAACTAGAGCTCTGAGTCTCCTAATATATGGGAGAGAACAGAGAGTCTGATTGTAGTGCACAAGTATTTTCTGGGGAAGAAAATCACTCGTTAAAGAGTCTTTAATTTAGTTGTAGAAGGTGGAGCAGTAGCCTCATCCTGATGCCAGACAAACTCAGAACGGCACAGATGACAGCAGTGAGGACGTGAGTCATTAGGTAGACTAACAAATTAAAGACACTGTGTTTCTGTCAGGGCCAGCCCGAGGGGAGCAGTCATCAGACTCTTCACTGAGCTGATTCATCTGAGTAAAGGCAGAAAAACAGCATGGACCCACCACTATTTCAGTAGCCTGAAATGGCTCTGCAAAGGGCTGGATTAAGCTCCAGAGCGAGGTCGGACTGTGCAGTCTTGAACAGGGAGAATGAGGAGTGGGATCATCCCCTTTCAGCATCAGCAAGCTGTTAGACCAGCTTGGCCGTATCGCTGAAACTTATGCTGTGAATCACACCTCATGTCTCCCGTGCTCAGCCTCATGCTTCCCTTTGCTCCAGAATTTCGAACTAGAACCAGTATTGGGAAGACAGCAGTGAGACCCAGACATGTCTGTCATTAGATGTTGACTTCCTACCTCTCTTGACATGCTGTATTTGCCCACTAGGTTTATTTTTACCATATGAGCCTGACATGGGCTTGGGACATCCAAAACAGATGAAACGAGAGATAAGCGAGAGCGGCGAGGACTGTGAAAGTGGGAATGCATCCCTGGAGGTGAACTCCATGGTCCAGATCACCTTGGACAAGGGAAATCAGGTTTCAGGAATCATCCGCTGGTTGGGGTACCTGCCCCAAATTAAGCACAAAATGGCAGGAGTTGAACTGGTAAGGAGCAAAAATACTTCTTGCTGTGAAACTGAAAATCAGAACCGGCAGGTCTTGGTTGCTTTTTTCTTCTCTCTGAAGACGTTCAGTTTGTGACCGCATATCTCTCAGCCTGACCAGAGTTGGGCCACTGACGTGTCAGAGTTTGAACTGTGAGGACAAACACACCTGATGGCGAGTTTATTGCCTAGGGCATGGAACTGGGATTCAAGACTCCCAAGTGTTATACATAGGTCTTCTACTGACTTGCTGTATGAAAGCAGGCAAGTCTCATTCTGCCTTGTTACCCCAGTTATCACTGAGGACGCTTTATTGCCTGCAGAGTGATTATGAGGCTTTATTTGCTCTGCTGACAAAGGCCTTCAAGAACCTTGAGTGACATTATTGGAACGTGGGACAGAATAATCATTAGTCCTGCAAATGGCACTGCTAGATTTAAAACATAACCAGAATAAATGAAAGTAGCTAGCAAAACAAGACCAAACGTACGTAGCCCTCGAGATACAAAATAGCCATATGGGGAATCACACCTGGAAGGTACAATGCCTGCTCTCATGTCGTTCATCAGTGCTCTTTTCCCAGGATGAAGACAAGGGGGTCACAGCTGGTGAATGGCTGGGCAAATACTATTTCCACTGTGCTCCAAAGCGGGGCCTCTTTGTGAAGCTGCAGTCGTGCCAGCCAGATGTTCGCTTCCAGTGTTCGCGCAACCGTGACCTGAATCTTACGGATTATAGTAAGTTCTCTGGGAAGAGGGGGCACAGTATCATGCTAGGACAAAGCGTACTGCGGAGAATCCTTGAGCGCAGTCTCTGTTAGTCCATGTACTGAGAGCAGTATGTGTCAAATTATTATTCATTGTGAATGCTGCAAGAAGGCAGGGTTCCTCTGCCTGTGGTTTTGGGGGCAGAAGGGAAGGTCTTGTATAAATTATACCTGACTGTGGACAAGTGTTGTAGCTCTAGGACCTAGCCCAGCTACCCTATCTTAAATGTTACGCCAATGTAAATTGTCACACGTGGCTCTGGAGAATCGGAAGGGGTAACTCAGGCCCACGGCCAGGATGTCAGGTGATAACAGTGTTGTACCTGATGACTGAGAAACAAAGGGGAGCTGGGAAAGGGAGAGAGGATTAAATTCATTTTAATACAGAGCTTGATGTGATGACAAGACATTCACAAGAAGGTACAGAGAAGGACAGGCCAATATTTTCATTTGGACAGCAAGAAATACCTCTGGAGTTCAGCAGACCATGTGAACTAGCCATTTAGAAACTGTAAATGAAACATCAGGATTTCTTTAGGTACTCCCCAGAAATGGGAGCAGGGAGAAGGGAAGGTAATTGAAGGGCATGCCGAAGACAGGGGACTGGAGTGCAAAGGGAAAACACAGAAGAAACCAGAAAAATCAGATTCAAGAAGGCTTAGTGGTTAAAGAGATGACGGGCCAGGGGATGAGCGTGCAGCTGGGGTTCTCCTCGCCCTGTCTGCTCTCCAGCAGGGACAGCAAGGGAAGCGGGCTGGAGACTCAGCTGCTCTTTTTGACGCTAGAAACTCTCTCACTGTGGCCATGGACTAACTTAGTTCCTTAAATTCTCTGCTGAATTTTCCCCTCCTGTGAAATCGGATTGACGCCTACCTTGCATCTAATACATCATCAACTCATTTGTAGCTCTTTTTCTCTTCGTTATCCTTGGCATAAGGATGGTAGATGCAGTGTGGATTGGGAGGGCTCAGCTCTGGTGAGGAAAAGATGGTTAGGTTTTGTCCTGTTTCCTGGACAAAACCTAACCTGTTTCCTCCTCCCAGGAGGAGCAGCACAGGAGAGCGCTGTGCCGACCTCCGAGCAGAGCAGACCTTGGAGGCAGTGGGGAAGGGCAGAGGTGACCCAGATGAGGTGGGAAGCTAAAGGGAGTTGCCTCTGTTACTTGTGTTGCAGGAGAGCAGGAAGTTCTTCCACAGGTTCTGGTCAGTTTTCCTCCCCTCAGGAACGAGGAGGCAGTGCGCGTCCTGCGTGGGCGGATGAAGGGGATCCAAGGCCACTGTAATTCCTGCTATATGGATGCAGCTCTCTTCAGGTACGAGTCTGCTTGGGCAGTGCCCTTCTGCTAAACGGTAACTTTTATTTTGGGGCAGAGCCTAAAGTGCAGTGCTTCCCTCTATATCCAGCATAGCTAGAAACTCACCCAGTGGTGCCCCCGTGACCAGTTTTGGCCGCAAAGTATGAGATTTCATTCTCTAAGCTGTTTCCTTGCTTACTACAAGTGTTCATTAAACCAGATATGGTTTATCATCTCCCCGTGGAGGCTCTCTGTCACTCATATTTCTGTAATCGCACGCATGGGTGGTTGAAAATAAAATCCAGCAACTGTCACTAGGCACTACAGTTTGGTCCTAACTACTGCTGCAAACCCGTCAGACTCACGCATGCTCTTTTCACAGCCTCTTCTCCTGTACGTCCGTGCTGGACTCCATGCTCTTCAAGCCCTTCCCCCTGTGTGACAGGAATGTCCAAAACATTCTGCGGGATGAGATTGTTAATCCCCTCCGGAAGTGAGTATAGTATGTGGGAATTCTGGAAGTCGTCCATCTGTCTTCATGCCCTTCTCTGCTGCTCTGCCCGCCACCAGCCAGATGATGCGTGTCCCTGAGAGAAAGGGTGACCTGGAGGGGGTCTCCTGCCAGCCACGTCCGAAGGTCTTCCTCTCAGATTTCACTTCCAATTGTTCCTCTTACTGTAAGGCTATGATGATTCCTGCTGTGTGCGTGTGAAAAGTTAATAGTCCTGTTTCACAGGAGTGCCTACGAAAGTCATAACATTGGCCCTTCTCACACAGATGTCACAAGACGAACAAGCTGAAGGATCAGTCTAGCACTGACCCCCACTGCTGAGCCTGGAATACTGCAGGGAGGTCCTTCTCTCTGCCCCAGCAAGAGGGTTGTCTCTGGTTTGACTCCTGCACAGGGTTTAGGTTGTCAAGCCAGGTCTGGTCTCCCCTAATTGGAAGGAAGCCTTGGGAGCTCCACTTCCCAGTGAAAGGACTAAAGAGGGGATCCTGGGGTTGAGACCACCTCTGTGGGGAAGCCCTGGAGCTGATAAAGCAATGGCATCACTAGAGAAAAAGAGCACAGTTTGCTGAACAGTTGACCCATTAAAAGACAGAACCAACTACACCCAAAGGCAGTAAGCAATGTTGCACTGTAAGAGAGTAGAGCGTGGCATGAGAGCTAAAGTCTCTGGACTTTGTATCAAAGATACCAAGTTCTTTCCTCACCTTCCCTCGCTAGGTGTGGGAGGGAGGCATTGAGAGCTGCTTGTATGTAAGACGTTAGCATCCTTCTTGGGGGACGATGCCCTGGAACTGGTTGCTGGAATGCAAACCAGGGATGTTTTGTGATGCCGAGATTTAAATATGCCACAGAGATCATCTGCAGCTGCTGCTTGTTTCTAGGACCGGCTTCGTCATGGCCAGGAGTGTGATGCACCTTAGGGAGCAGCTAACTGAGAAGGGCCAATGTTCGAGCTTTACCACTGCTGAGAAAGGTAATACGCTCTCTGGAGACTTCCCAGAATTGCTTCAGTGTGAACTGCCTCATCGAGGCACCAGGCTGACAACTTAGGTTTGCACTTCTCCCATGTGCCTGCATTAAAATGCCTGTTTTATATATTTTACATTCACGTAAAAACATGTATAAAATATTTTCAGTTTTTAAAACTCTACGGAGTAACTTAAGTTTGCCCCGGAGTCTCATGGAAAGATAGGAATTGCTGGATCTTTAACTAGTGGCTGTTGCTACTGGGAAGGGAGAGGAAGAACTGTGTAAACAGACTTGAAACAAGGGAAATTTCCCTAAGCTTTGATTTATACTTTGAGTTATGCCCTGATAAGTCTGTCCTTGATGTCCTCGCCAGAATCCAGCTTGATTTATTGTTTTGTTAAGCTAAACTTCTCCTTGAGTTCTGGTAAGTTATTTGAGGTTAAAACAAGACAGAAAATACTACAGCTGAAGCCCACCTCCCCCGGCTCACCACGTTTCTGTCCATGCGTAGCAAGGCCCCACATGTTTAGAACAAGGAAAGACTAGGGATTACTCCAGTACCCCACAACGAGCTATGAGTATCTGGATAGTAAACAAGTGGCATTGATTCTTCCAGAAACAGCAGGTATCTTGTCACTAAACAGCACTTTTGTGCTATTGTATATGCATTTTAGCCAGGGATGGTTTAGCTGCTACTCTGTTTCTTGAGCTTCTATAGCTGTTCCTCGTTTCACTTTGAGTTAAAGCTTTTGGTGCTAACAGTAACTGTCCATTAAGGTGTCTCTCTGAGCGTGTCGCTGTGTTGGCTCAGCTTGGAAGAGTGCAATATCTGTTCTGCATACAACAGCTAAACAGCCAAATACAGCTAAAAAGATCATTCTGTTTTGAAGAGATTGAAAAAGCAGCTAGGAGAAGGCCATTTCCTCTTCAGCTGCCTCTTCTCAGAGGGCCAGTTTGCTTTTTTTCATGCTCACCTGAGGATTTATGCATTGACCAAATGCTTTCAGCTCCTCATCCACCTTACCTAGAGTAAAAGAGAAGATTCCTGATTCCAAAATGCTGGCTCTTGTTTATCTGAGAGTTTTTTAGCCTTCTGGATGCAGCGGGGTAAGGGAATGTTCCTGGTATGATGTGACTTGCGCTGTTCTCTGAATTTCCAGATCCTGAGGAGTTTCTCAATCTGATAATGCATCAGATCCTGGGAATAGAGCCACTCTTGAAACTGCAGTAAGTTTCTGCATCTAGGTGATGCAATTTACCCAGACCTGGTTCACTGGTTATCCACCTTGCAATTATTTCACTTTTTCGTCAAGGCTTTGAAGGCATGGCTCAGTGAGTTGTGTACAGGTCCTCTCTGCTGTCCCTTAATTACAGTCAGTACAGCTTGTTGTGATCTTGTCCCAGGTGGCCAGTCCAGGAAGAGACGCTTCTAAACTCTCCTGGATGTGTCAGCTTCAGAAAATGATGAAAAAAACGAGTGTCATCCTTTGGGAGAGCCGGTAGAGGTTTGAGAAACATAGTGTCCATCTTCGGTGCAGAGCCAACACTATCTGATGGCCTTTGGATGTAGTGAAGATGTATCCAGACTGTCAAGCTGGCTCAGATCCTAGAGTCTGTCAAACAGGGAGTCCATGGAGTGTAGTCCCAGTTTTTCAGGACTCTGCAAAGAAGATGAGGGTCTGAAGGAAGCCAAAAATAACTATGCCGTTCAGGAGCATAGAAGGGGATTGTTAGATTTCTGTGCGCCTTTGTTGGGATGTCAGTCAAGCCTTAGATCGTGGAGCTGCTCAGAAAGGCTGGGTACAAAGGCAACGCTGTGCTCCAGCTCCCCTGCAGAGGGTCAGCTAAAGGAAATCCTGTCTGTGCTGGCTTAAGGATGTAAAGGTTCTGGGACATCTTCTGCACATAACTCACCTTTAAATGCACCAAGTTTTGCTTTGCAGCTTTTGTATGTGCAGTTATAAATAGATCTTTCATCTGAGCTGATTTTGCTGATTGTGCTGTAGAGCAGTTGATTGAAAAATATTGAAACATCTTAAATTTTTACATTGAAGAGGGGAAACTGAGTTGCGCTCTTTGGAGCAGGACATGATGCTATGTAGGATAAAGAGACTGAATATGGTAGTCCTGTCTTCTTCTCATGGCATGTATTTAGTATTTTGGGGTTGAAAAAGTGTTTCATTTCAGTGTTACAGCAAGCAGCCCGTGGTGCCTCGTGCCCAGAAGCTATTGCAGGACAGAAACAGTATGTCCTCTGAGAGCCCAGATGACTGTGGCACCAAGTAAACAAGCTCCCTGTGACCACTCCCTGCAGGTCCGGAGGCCAGGAGGAGCAGGACTGTTACTGTTACCAGATATTTATGGACAAACAGGAGGATCTGGTGGTTCCTGATGTGCAGCAGTTAGTAGAACACTCCTTCCTGTCCTCCGATCTGAAGCTAGTGGAGGTGAGCTCAGCTACCTTCCATCTTCCTCACTATCTGCTGCCTTCTTCTTTCTTCCTCCAACATACCTGTGCCTGCGAGTTAGTCTGCAGTGGGTCTAGTGTGTCTTATATCTAAATAGCAAAGCAGCAGCACAGCCACAACTTGAGAGAAGTCTTGGGAAATCTGAACGTGAAGGAAGAAGGGTTTTGCTTTTCCCTGTTGCTGTTGTGTCCTGTGGATAACTTGAGCAGAAAATTTTTAGTCTGAGCAGCAATGGGGAGAAAAGAGTCTCTGGGACTTGTCTCTTCTGCCTTGGTGACTCGTTTGCCTTTCTTTTCCCAGATCCCATCTTGCTTCATTATCCAAATGCCACGTTTTGGGAAGGAATACAAAATGTTCAGCAAAATCATTCCTTCCTTAGAGCTGGATATAACTGATCTGCTGCTTGACAGTAAGTTGTTGGGCAATGGTAAAGCTGACAGCTGGGTCTGTGAGGAACCATGTGACAGGTCTTGTCTCTTTGGGTTGTGAGCAGATGTGAGGGGGGGATTGTACTGTGATTCCTATTCCCTGAACGCTAGTTTTGGCAGGACAAGGTGCATTTCAGGTGAGACCTAGAGAGGACACGTCCTATTACGCTGTTGCCTCTGCAGGTCCCAGGGAGTGCTGCGTGTGTGGCGATGTCGCCACCCTGGAGTGTTCGGAGTGTTTCAAAGACAAGATATTCGCAGCTACGGGCCTGAAGCAGTTCTGCAGCCCCTGCTCCAGACAGGTATTCAGTTTCTTTGGGTGCTTCCAAAATCTGCCTTGGTGGTTGACAAAAGATCAAAACCTTTGAAATCCCCCCGTTTCCCTTGCTGTCCCTGCAGCTGTCCAGGTCGGGTACAGAGGGGCCCTTTCCTGAGCAGTCAGTGCTGATTGACTGAGCTACGTGAGCGGGGTCAGTTGCCACATGTTACTAAACTCTCATGCGTTGCCCTCTGCTTACATGGAGCCTAAATAAGCACTGATTTTGCACAGACTGAGTGCTGGGCCCTTCACGTTGTCTCACAAGGAGCACTCCGACAGCTTTCTGGCCTTTCTTGGAGGGTAGCAGCTTCCCATCTCGACTTCTAGCTTTCAGGATGTCCATGTTTTGGTGTTCTCTGATACATGGAGAAGAGTCAGCTGCATGGAAGGCAGATCAGCTGAGAATAAAGTTGTCCTCCCCGCTCAGCGGTACTGTCCCACCGTCTCTCCTCAGGTTCATTCCCATTACCGGCGCAAAGCGCACAAGCCGACCAGGCTGCACGTCCCCGAAGAGTTTCACAGCAGGAACCCCCGGGGCAGCCAGCAGGTCCCCCGCGAGAAGATGGAGCTCTTTGCAGTGCTCTGTATCGAGACCAGCCATTACGTCTCCTTTGTGAAATACGGCCCCGAGAACGAACACTGGATGTTCTTTGACAGCATGGCCGACAGGCACGGTGAGGACGGGGCGGTGGGCTCGGTGGTTTGGGTGCAGCGAGCACTGTGCAGTGGGCATCTGTGAGGGTCTGTAACGCACATCATGCAGGTGCTGGTCAGTCTGCTTTGAGGCACGGTGGTGGATGGTTTCAGCAGCGCTTTAGAGCGACTTTGTGCCATGTCTAAAAGGAGCACAAGGCTTTCAGGATGAATGAGGGGTGCTGGGGAATAACAGCTTTATGTAGCAAAGGATAGCCTTTTCCCCTGAGGCCCCGTACCCAAATTAGGCACTCTCAGGATCTTGTTTCCAACAGTGATCATTAAGCAAAGCCTAGGCAAGAGGACGACCAAGCCAAGCACACGTGAGAATCCCTTCTAGTGCTCCCATCCTCTGGCTGTTTTCAGATGAGGGACTTCTTGAGCCAGGCAGGGCTGGCTGCCATGTGGCCAAGGACAGTTCTGTCCTGCCTCAGTTTGTTCTTGGCATCTCAATATCTCAGCCAAGGCACTATGTTACTGTCCTTTGCTATGGTATCTGCTTGAGCTGTGAATACTTGTCCCTTGGGACCTGGTTGGGACTCAGACTTCTCTCCCTCTGTTTGGGTTAGGAGATGAAAATGGCTTCAACATTCCCACGGTAACGCTGTGCCCTGAAGTTGCCAAATACCTGGACTTGCCAGTGGCTGCGCTGGCTCTGGAGCAACCCCGGGACATGGATGGAGTGGCCAAACGCCTCTTCTGCGACGCCTACATGTATATGTACCAGAGCAAGAAGATGGCGCTTTACAAGTGACACTGCCTTGGGCCGGTGCTGCCATGCGAAGCAGTGAGGTTTCAGAAACATGAGCTTGGATCAAACCTGCAGCTGTTAATCGATGAAAGCAGCCAGAGTGTGGGTACACTGACCATGCACTTCTGCCTCTTCCAGCACCTCATATCAAGCTGTCTGCATGAGCCTGTCAGGGTTTGAAATCCTGTACCTGGCCTGACCAAGTGACAGTTTGTACTTCTGCAGACACATTCGCCTTTCCCACCTTCCTTTCCCACCCTCCTCCTTCCCCAGGTATGCGGCAGCTCTGTCCTCAGGGTCTTCCCACAACTTCCTTTTCTCCCCACCACCTCTTCCCTCCGAAGGTCATGATCAGCAGCTCCCATCAAAACATGAGCAGTTACCCTCAGATTTGCAGAGTATGAGAAAACCGTGGTCTCACTCTGAGTAACACTTCCTCACAGGGACTTGCTGAGTGGGAAAACCAGGTGTGAGCTGCACCTACGTTGTTAAAAGAGACATATTAGAAAGAGGGTTTTCCTCAAGGTCTGGGATATGACCCCCACAGGGTGGGGACCTTTCTTCAACTGCATGGTCCCTGCATTGTCATCACTTTCCTTATCCAGCACTAATCTTTCTGGCACTTGTAGCCATTATTCCTTATTTTCAAGCTTAATTGGATGCTTTGAGCTGGAAATATGCTTTAAAAATACGTATTTTTGTAAGAACAAAATTGGAAAACAGATGGGGCAGAGGAACAGCATGTGAGCATGAAGTCCCAGTAGGCTGCTATCTTTTTCTGAATTCTACAGCATTGCTACAGAAGGAGGTTTCTACCTCATTTTAGCACTTACTGTCCTATCTCCACATTGATTTCTGAGATCCATGCTGAAGGGCAGTAACACACTTCCCAGGGGAAAAAATATAAAAATGAACCCAGCTGGGTTTTTCTGCCATAACTGCAGTAAGGGTTAGGCTCTCTCTGGGGAGATTCTATTAAATTAAATAATTTACATTTGAAAATTGGGGGTTATCTACCATTAAGCACATGCTCTCAGTGGCCACAGGAAGCTGTTAAGGGAGTCTGCCAAGACTAGGGCTGCTCAGCTTTAAGACTGATGGTACACCAAAAACCTGAGGGGGTACAGCCACATAGCACACGCAGCTGTAATCACCTTTCTTCTCTTTTTTTCCCCTCTTTATGATTCCTGCAGCCTGTGTTAACTTGCAACCTGTAGCTTCGCATCGGTCAGAAGGGCCTGTGAGCTTGGGACACGCAGCGATGCACATAGGATTAGGGCCTTTTTAGCTGGCAGCAGGGTTAGAAGGCTGATTGGGACCATGACAGCTTTATCAGCTGTCCCATAGATCCTTTATTTCTGTATGCGGTTTCTGCAGAGGGTGGCTGGCATGTAACAAACCCGGATGGTTGGCGCACAGACCTCAAAGCTGCTGGAGCCCTCGGAGATTTCCCTGGTGGCTTTGTCCCGCCAGGCCACACGGTTTGGTGCTCACCCTTTTGGCGTGTGCCTCACTGGGCGCTTCCCCTTCCAAAGACCCCGCTTGTCGCAGGTCTAAATCTGTGTGTTAGCTCCTGCGTGTACCAGCCCTACAAGCTGGGTGTTTTGTTTTTCGATGGTAACGCTGAAAGCTTTCAATGACTGTTGGTTTTTGGAGAGACACAACAGACAGTGCACAACCATGGCGGAGGCTGTGTCCCTGCTCTGGAGGTGCGATACACCTGGCAGGCCTGATGCCAAAGTGATGGTGTTTGAAGACTTTGTCTTGCTGCCTGTGGGTGGCAGATCTAGCAGAGGGTCATCCTGCGGCTGGGTTTACCCATGCTCGCTCTCGTGACCTGACTTACCAAGCTCCTCTCACTAATTCCCTTTGCTCTCTTCTGTGCCCGTGGAGCAAGGGTGGCTGGTTTGATGCTGCTGGTGCCTCTGACCATCTTGTCCTTGTCTGTCGAATGCTGCTCTTCATTCAGTAGCTTGTAAGAACTCAGGACATCTCTACTCAGGAATACTGTGGGCTAGAATTTTGTGTCGCTGGCACTTTAGCTCTAAAATTAAAATGAAAACTAGCTTCCTATTAGGTGGAGTGCCCCCCCGCCCCCCAGCCCCAAGGTACTAAATGCGATACAGTGCCTTAGACATGACAGTTCCAGCTGTAGCACTGCAACAGTGATTTTTTTTTTTTTTTTTTTTTTTCCTCTAGCCTGTTCTCCCCCCCCCAAAAACAGATCATCGGGCAGTGCTTCGCTAAGCTCTTAATTTCTAGTTAGGGGGTTTTTTTTTTTTTTTTTTTTTTTTTTCCTTCTTCCCCATCAACATATGCTGCAAAGATGTAAACAAACAAAAATACCTCTTACCGAGACTGTGCTGGGGAGGCTTTGCAAATCCAGCCACCTTTCCTTGCATTCACTGGAGCCGGGAGTGCGGATGTTAAGGCTGAACACCAGTGGGAAAATCCAGGCTCCTGCCATCAGGTCCGGTGTCTGGACTAGCCCAGTGCAGAAGATGCATCTCTACTGCAAGGACTAGCGGGCGAATCTCCCTGGCAAGTGCTGGATCAGCTTCCTTCACTGCACGTTTTACAGTGTGGGGCTCAATTCAGGTCTCTTCGACTGTACATTTTACAAGTTTGGGGGAAAGGATTTGGCATCTTTCTCTTACAAATCCAGGGAGGATTAGTGAAAACATGTTCATCTCAGAAGGGTGTTTGGGGGAGGGGGTTTCCCATTCCATGTAACAAATTTTGTTGATTCCACTGTGATGATAAAGTCTTTGAACAGTCGTTGCCTCAGCTGTCCTGTCTGCCCCACGTTTGAGACCGACCCTAAACGGCGCTGTGACTGACCTATGAGCCAGAGGAGGAACGAGGGCTGTGGGATGCCACAAAATGGGGACGTGGAGCACGTGCCTGGGAAGACCCCAGGCACTTTTACTGTCATCACTTGCTTTTCATTTCGCCTTTACTCAATTCTAAACCACGACATGAAGCGAAGGCCGTTGCGTTAAATGTTCGAGCTGACAGGAGCAAGTTTTATTTGAAGGACCAGGACAGCCACAAGGTGCGTTTGCAGCTGGTGGGTTAAGGCATTTATTTCATTTTGTGCTTGGGACAAAGTAATCGCAGAGATTAGCGACGCACTTTCTATAAAAGAGTCAAGTTAAAGATTCTCTGTGTCAACATGAACCCAGTCTCCATGCTCTGGAGCACTTCTTCATGGGCTGATACAAAAGGGAAAGCTATAAAAAGTGACCAGAGAGTCAAAGCCGAGAGCAGAAAAGGCAACGTGCATCCCTCCATGGAGGGCTGCAAAGCACGAGCTGGGGAGATGGGTAATTTCCACGTCAGGTTGACGTGGGTGACCCCTTTTTGGTCACCTATGACCACGTCTCTCGTGACGACACCAAGCCTCTTAGAGGTATTTGCATTAAACATGCCTGCAAGTGTTGCAAGGAGCCAGCTGCATCCCAGAGATGCACGAGAGCTATGGCACAGCGGCTGCGCTGCCCCGGCGCATCGCGGGATGCCGCTGGTGCCACCCCGCTCTGCCCACCTCCTCCCCGCTGCGCCCAGTTTGCGTTGCTGGGAACATGAGGAGCTGATCCAGAGCCTGCACCGTCCTCGGCTTAGCACCCACAGAGCAACGACGTCATTAGAGCCATTAATTACCAATCAGTCACCAGATCTTTAAAGAGCACGTAGGAAGCGCCGGCCCCTGGTGAGAGCCGCGTCTGGCCCGGGTTCGGACGGTGCGGAGGGCGAGCGCGGCGCGCTCACAAGCTGGCCTGCCGCAGCTCGCCGAAGAGGAGGTGCAGCTTCTCCGTGATGGCCACCTGGTGCGAGAGCGCGAGGAGATGGTGAGCGTTTCCCGGCCGGGCACCCGAGGAGCAGCCCCCCGTCCCACCTCCTGTACCGTACCGGGTAGGGCTCCGGCTCATGGAGTCGGCGGTGCGCGGGGCTGAGCCGGCCGAGGGCGGCCTGCGCGTAGCTCCTCACCTCCGGCAGGCTGGGCAGCGCCTCGCACACCTGCGGAGGGAGGCACACGGCCGCGTCCCTACGAGGAGCCAGCACCAAGCCCGCGTCCCGAGAGACCCAGGGGCTGGAGGAGCTCCAAGCTCCGGTTTCGCTCCTACCAAAGGTAGTTAAACAACTACACCAGTTGCAACATCACCCAGGGAGAAACCAAAGCTTCGCGGTGATGCCACATGGCTGAAAGCAGCCGTGAAACCCTTGAGGACTTGGCGGGGGACTCCCAGATCTCCACCTCCCACACGGCCGTGCAGAGACGCCGCATGCTCTGCTGAGAGTCCAGGGAAATCGACCTCGGACGGGGCAAAACCTGCATCCAGCTTGAGGCGTTCGGAAGGGAAATGGTTTCCCCCAACCCCAGAGGGACTCTGCCTTGCCGGCATCCCTGGGGGAGTCTCCTCGCCCATGTCGCTTGGGCGGACATGCTCTGCACGGGCAGCCCCCCCCCGTCCCCGCCACGCTGGGGAGGGCCGAGCCAGCTCTGACCTGTCCATCTCTGAAGTACGTGCGATGCAGGGTTTCCACGGTGGTGGGCCTGACCTTGCTGGCCTCTCCGCTCCTCCCCAGGACGTGGACCGTGAGCTCCTCGCCTGCGCTCGGCGAGGGCTCCTCCTCCAGGGCCATGAGGTCCATGAAGGGGTGACCTGCAGGGGCTCTGGGTTAGGGGGGAGCAGACACGCGGCAATGCTGCGGGCAGGATTATGGGACAGGAGGGGTCGAGGATGCAGCTCTACAGGGCAGCGCTGCAGAGGAGGCTCCCAAACCTTCGCCCAGCGCCAAACCAGCCCGTGGTTTGGAGAAACACCAAGTCCCAGCGGTGCAGCTGGCAGCGCCAGCCCAGCCTGAGCCACGAGGCCGCCCTTGCGAGGGGCTCCGACCCATGTGCCCAGCGGGCCATGTCGACGGGCAAGGGCGGGGCAGACGATGGGCACCGCGAGCAGCAGCGCTCACCATCAGCATCGTAGAGCCGATACACCGTCTTAGTCCCAGGGATCGTCATCTTCTCCTCGTCCTCCGTGAGCTTCAGGCAAGGGAAGCCGTTCACCTTCACCAGCTGAGGAGGAGGGAGGAGGTTATGGGGACGGGCACCTTATTTTTGCAGCAAGCACCAGCTCACACTGGCACCAGGGACCGTGCGGAAATCACAGTGGAGATCACATCACTCTGGCCCCCCCAACCCAGCCCCCCACAAGCTTTTTCTTACAGTGCTCTTGTGACCATCACCTGCAAGAAGCAGGACTTTTGCCTCGCAGCGGTGTCCGGCAGAGCTGGTCTCCCCTCCGCTATTCAGCCCACGCGGGAGCCGGGAATCCCCGTGCCGCCCAAGCCGAGCGGTGCAGAGAGCTGAGCCGCTGCCGCCGTTACCTTATAAATGCAGCCCAGCGACGGCTGCAGGGGGCACGTCACCAGGTTCGTCCCAATGCCGATCATGTTGATCTCGCTCCTCTGATATAGCAGAGAAGACAGCGACTGTCAACAGCCCAATCCTGCTGGTTTTTAGCCCATGCTTAAACCAGAGCCGTGGGGCAGTCAGACTGCTCTGCCCAAAGGTGCCATCTGTCCATCCCACCCAAAATCCATCTTTCCAGCCTGGACACCCTTTGTCTCTGCTTTCACGCAGGGAGAGACCACGGAGCAGAGAGATGCCGGGCGACTGGCACGTTCACTCCCCACACACCCGCCCTTCCCACCCCCCAAAGCTCGGAGGCCTCCGGCAAAGGCAGAGGTGATGTCCCGGCCTCGGCGGTGGCCGCCTCACCTCTCGGATGAAGTCCTCCAGGCTCTGTTCGCTGATGTCATTGCTCACGGCAATAGAGATGGTCTCAAACCAGGGGACTTGGAAGCTGGAGAGAAAAGCAAGGGACAGAGGGAATGAGCAGAAGAGCAGTTGCAACCACCCCAGCCGGAGCAGCGAGGACCATTCGACTGCTGCCGCCCCATTCAACCCAGCGAGGAGCTGCAAAGCTTCGGAAAGCGACAGAGCCTCTCCCCACGCAGCACCGACCATACGACATACTGCTGGGCTGGCAGCGAGGGCCTAACACACTCAGCACCCCGTGAAAACCCTCGTGTGGGTGCACAGGGCAGGAGGTGGTTTGGTGGCAGCCCACGGGCTCTCCGCAGGGTCCCCCACCTGAGTCTGGGACTCACCGGGCGCTGCAGGCACGAAACACCCGGCGGATCTCCTTGGACTGCTTGGCCAGGTCCCCGCTGTCCACGCGCACCCCGATGGCGCGGTAGCCCAGCTGGTTTAGGGCCAGGGCCACGGCACAGAAGTTGGGAAGGCCGCTCCTGACAAGGGCAAGGAGAAGGGTTGGTCTGGCGAGGACGTGGCGGGCCCAGAGCCGGAGCAGGCCACGCACAGAGCTGCATCAGGCCATGGGGAAGCAGCAGAGCTTCTACAAGGCATAAACACTGCCCAAGAGAGCGGCCCGGCAGCAGAGGCATTTCAAGAGCTGCCCTCTCCGTTCCTGTCCCAGCTCCATCTCACGCTCACCACAAAGGGACGGACCCGTCTGGCCCCATTGCCCCACCATGCTCCCCATCTTCGTAACATCCAAGACATGGGCTCCCAGGGAGGTGGGAGAGCCCTGGCGTCCTCACCTCATGACGCAGTAGGTGTCCAGCAGCCCCTGGAAGTTGCGCGGGAAGCTGATGGCGTAGGACACGAAGGCGGCCAGCTCCCCGCGGTTCACCTTGTCGGGGGAGACCTGCAGCAGCTCGCACACCTGCGGCAGCCACGACTCGGCCAGGGACGGGAGATCCACCGGCTCTCCTCCAGCGAGGGGCGTCAGGACCTGCCCGGGGACAACAGCCACGCTGCAAAGACGTCCCTGCTGCTACCTAACTCCTAGTTTTGTTGGAAGATCTGCAGGTCACCACCTCGGTTCTCACCCCCGTCTCCCACCCACAACGACACTCACCCGGGGCTCCACCTCCGCCAGCGACGTGAAGGACATGATGAACGAGTGGGCCACGGTCCCCTGCACCGGGATGCCGTAGAGCTTCCCCGCCAGGACGTTGCTGGTGCAGTCAAAGCCTGCGACGAGGGAAGGGGGTGAGGACACAGGCGGGAGGCGCGGTGCCAGGAGGAGCCGCTTCGCAGGGCCGCACTCACCCCCGATGTAGGAGTACTTGGAAGCCGAAAGGCCGCCGTCCGGACCCTGAGCGCGACGCAGCCCCATCTCCATCAGCTTCGTGGCAGGGCCAGCGAGGAGCCGGAAGCGGGCAGCGTTGGTGGCCACCAGGCTGGAGAGAGGAAGGTGCAAGCTGTGCCAAGTGGGCGCCGGGGCCAGGGCTGGGAACGGTGCCCAGCGAAGGCAGACGCGCTGGGGGACTCCCGGACCAGTTCAGCTCCACTCTGGCTCAGAGCTGAGCTGGGCGGACTTGGCAGAGGCCACGTGGGATTTTGAGGGTCTGGCTACGGCAGGGGTGGACATGTTCCCAGTACCCCATGGCTGAGGGGTCCCAGCACCCCAAAAACAGCAGGACCGGCTCCTACCTGGCGTAGCTGACCAGGCACAGCAAGGTGGTCTCCAGCAGCTGCACCACCAGCAGCGGACCCTTCACCTGCAGGAGCGGGACCTGCGGGAAGAGCCAGGCGAGCGGCGGTGAGGCCTCCCGCCCGGACTGCCGGTAACGGGGCTGAGGGAGGCAGGCTGGATGCAGGCAGGAGCACAGAGCAACCACCGCCATCCCCACACGGGGAAACTGAGGCGCAGAAGGGAAGAGCTCGTCAAGGGACGGCCACAAGCCAGCGACAGGCGGAGAGCGCTGGTTTTCCGCAGTGCCAGCACCACGCACCATCCGTTAGCCCACACGATCCCAAGGAAGAGCCGCCCCGACCCACATGGATGCCGCCGGGGGATTCGCCCCGGGGCCAGCGCGGCTCACGCTCACCCTGGAGAAGACGACGGAGCCTTCCGGTACGGAGGAGATGGTCACCTCCGAGGCGTCCACGGTGGCCAGGTACTCGAAGAAGTCCTCCTCCGTGGTGCTGGGCAGGACCGACCGCAGGTAGGCGATATCTGCAGGGGCATCCGTTGAGCGCGCCGGGACCGCCGCGAACTCGTTGGACGGAGGCCGAGCCGCGAAGGCCGGCCGTGGGGCCGAGATCGCGACCTCCGGCGGGCAAAACCGGCTCGGGGGCAGGAGCTCCCAAAGGCGGCACGACGCCTCGCTCTCGCGTTGCGTTGGGATACGACCGCGGTGCCGCAGGGAAGCCAGGGCACGGATACGGCCAGCCGTGGTCGAGCCAAAGGGACGGAGTCCCCGGGCTGGGGGTACCGGCCGCTGCTCCCAGGCAGGGAGCACCCTACGGCCCCCCAAGGAGCCACAGCGAGGGCCGGGCAGGGCCCCCTCCGTGGGGCACTGACCCACCCTGACCTCCAGCCCCTCAAGGAACCATCCGGAGGATGTCCCACTCCCCCCCGGGTCCCCCAGACTCCTCTGAGGGACTCCTAGATCCCCCTGAGAGATGTTCCTGTCCCACCTAGGTCCCCCAAGGGGTCCCCCATGTCCCCCAGGGGTCTCCTGGTCCCTCTGAGGGATGTCCCTGTCCCACCTAGGTCCCCCTGAGAGGTGTCCTGGTCCCTCTGAGGGAAGCCCTTGACCTTTCTCCCAGATGCCCCTACGGGATCTCCCTGTCCCCCCCGGCTCCCCCTGCCCCCCAGGTCCCCCAAGGGGTCTCCTGGTGCCTCTGAGGGATCTCTCTGTCCCCTCCCAGGTCCTCTCATGCCCCCTGAGAGGTCCCCAGGTCCCTCTGAGGGACATCCCTGTCCCACCTAGGTCCCCTGAGGGGTTCCCCAGGTCCCCCTGAGGGATCTCCTGGTCCCTCTGAGGGATGTCCCTGTCCCACCTAGGTCCCCTTGAGAGACGCCCCTGTCCCTCAGGTCCATCCGAGGGACATCCTTGTCCCACCTAGGTCCCCTGAGGGGTCTCCTCGCCTCTCTGAGGGATGTCCCTGCCCCCCCCAAGGTCCC
>PTFA01000308.1:27723-53787 GCA_003342895.1 Casuarius casuarius | reverse complement strand
CCCCCCCCAGGTCCCCCCATCCCCCCCGAGAGGTCCCAGGTCCCCTCGGAGGGCTCCCCCCGGCCCCCCCGCGGGCGGGCACGCACCGGCGGCGGAGAAGCGGAAGGCGCGGAGGAAGCGGAGCCCCTCGGCCAGGCCGGCGCCCAGCGCGAAGGCGCCGCGGAAGGGGCAGCGGCGGAAGAGCAGCTCGGCGGCGGCGGGGGCGCGATGCCGCCCGGCGCGCCAGTACCCGTACGCCATGGTGACCTGGTAGAGGTCCGTCAGCAGCGCCATGGCGGCCGCGCCGCCCCGCGTGACCCGCCGCCGCCAATGGGCCGCGCCGCCGCCCGCGGGGGACGCCGGGAACTGTAGTCCGGGCGCATGGGACAACAGGTACACCAATGCGCGCGGGCCACCAGGTATACCCACGCGGGCGGGCCACGAGGTGCCCGGTGCCCTGGGCACGCCATACACATGGGGCACTAGCACATGTGGCACCCCGCATGCCAGGCACTGGGACACTGCACACCAGCACCTGGGACACTGTGCAGTGCCCAATGTTGGGCACATGTGGCCCCACATACACACCAGGCACCACACCGATGGCAGACAACATGTATGTGGGGCAATAGGGAGACTGTGCATGCCCAGGACGCTTAGGGGACAGTGTATGCCTGACCCTAGGCACATGGGACATCATGCACATGTGGCACACAGGGCAGGAGGCACCCAGGGCATAACCATGCGTACCTGGTGCATGAGACATCATGCATGCCCAGCCCCAGGCACGTGAGGCACTGGGCACACTGGGTGCACCAGACAGGACACCATGCATCAGGCACATGGGACATCACATGCCAAGCACTGGGCACATGGGACAGCACGCAGAGCCAGTGCAGCACGGCTGCCAGACCTCCTAGCACTGCATTAGGACACCAGCCACAACAGGCACGCCAAGCACGGTGCACGCACACACCAACACGGGGCATGCAGAGCATGGGCACGGTGCACGGCAAGGAAAACCAGCATCGCACAGGGACAGCATTCAGCTCCCCGCTGCTTGGCTGCTGCATATTGGCCAGCCTGGAGCTGGGTGCTGCTGCGGTTTCGTCCTGCACTCGCAGCGCGACGCTATGGCACTCGCTGTTTGCACTGCTCAATGTTTGCATTTTGCAACTCATACCTGCACCTTGGACTCTCCAGCATTACTACACACGTTTGTGCCTACGGCGTGAGATACAGTCTCCCCTTTCGCAGGCCGTGCTCTGGATGGTCCCCTCGTTCCTAAAGCACAGAATCAGCTGAAATATCCTGCACAGAATAGCAAGAGCAGCAAAAGGAAATGAGGGAGGAAATCCAGCCCCATCTGCCAAAACAGCAGCTCCTGAAAACTTCCTGCTCATTCATCCTGGGGGATTTTGTAGACACTGATTCAGGTTTCTACCCTGGGAAAGATTAGTGCACATACCCTCAGCACAGGGTGCTCAAACAGGATGCCACTCCATGCCAGAAACATCGTTACCCCATGTCTCACTGCACAGGAACAATGGCCCTTCCTCCTGTGAAGGGGGCAAGGAGGGGAAATATCCCAAAGTCTCACAACACATCACTGTCTGGATAAGTTGCACTTTGCAAAGAAAGACATCATACAGTCTGCACTCCCAATCTTGACCTTTATTAATTACACTTTCAGAGAGGATACAGGTTTGCTTCTAGATCTTGTTGAAAGCAGCAATGTCAACGCTCTGCACCTGAAAGAGAACAAGAGCAGCAGCTGGAGATCACCAAGTACTTTTCAGACATTCATAATGAAGGAAGTACTCACACCGGGGATTTCTTGACAGCACACACACATCTGCTCAAACAGATCAAGCAGAGCCCATTTCCCTCAGGGCAGCTTCCCTGCTCTACTAAGAGCCTCCTTTTAGGTGGTTTAGCAGCTTTTTAGGTGCTATTTTAGACTGCTATTTAGTAAGCACAGTAACCCCAGTCACAAGAGAAAACTCCACGGTGCTAGTTACCGTACGACTCTCTAAAGAGTCCCACCTAGGAAGAACATGCAGACTAAAACAGTTTCTAACTTGTTGCACGAGGTGATCTCACTGCTACTTAGTGCCCAAGCTGCTTGGACTTTTGGGACTATACACACCTCTCCCCTCCCACAGGGCAAAGGATAACCCCAGCTGATCATTTTGGGTCATTTCAAGTAATAACATGGTAAGATTAAAGAGCTGCAGTTCCCAATTTACTGTATATATATATTTTATATATATATATATATATATATATATATATATATAAAAGCAAGCAAAAGAGTAGGCAAAGAAAATTAAAAACAGGTACCTGGCCTGCTGCATCCCTCTCCAAGTGGAGGGACAGGAAGCACTGCTGAGCCTGCATATTACCTGGCACAGAGCTGGAGCTCCCACTACCCATTTCCATGTAAGAAGGGAAGGTGGGTTGGAGACATTTCCTCCAGCCCCAACTACCAAGGATAAACAATCATTTTTCTACCTTGGTGGTGCCCAGGCTAACTGCAAAAGCAGCAGCTCCCCAAGGTAAAAGCCAATGGGCTGGATGAGCAGTAAGAGGACTCAGAGCCTGCAAAATGGCTCTACAAATATCTGCAAGATGCAGAAGTGTATTAGCCAACCTTAAAAAAAACATGCACAAGTGTGTCTCAGCAGGCATAGATACCATGAATTCCACGTGTGTTTCTAATTAAAGGTCCAAATGTGCCAAAGCCTGCAAGTGAACCTACTCAAAAATGACCCTTCAGGCCAGGCATCACACGGCATTACACAGTTTGCTGAAAGACTTACATAGTCTTCAAACTTGGTGATCTCCTCCTCCAGGATGTCTGTCCCAACTTTGTCATCCTCCACCACGCACTGGATCTGGAGCTTCTTAATGCCATAGCCTACTGGGACCAGCTTGGAGGCTCCCCACACAAGCCCGTCCATATGGATGGACCGCACGCACTCCTCCATCTTTGTCATGTCAGTCTCATCATCCCACTGCAAAGGCATGAAATAAGAACTTCGGTGTTTTCCTAGAGATCAGCATTAGCCCTGGGAGGTGTCCAGTAACTAGACTCTGCAATCACCCATACAGTAAACAGACTGGGGATGGACAATACTCCCATCACACACAGATTATGGTGCACCCCTAAATCAGACAGGGTAACCTGAGCTCGGCAACATGCTTTCATATGTTTAACTCATGCCCATGTCTCTAGTTTGACTAGCAGCTAAAATTTAACCCTGCCTCTCTCAGTACGTTTCAGCTAATTCAAGCTGCCTTTTCTTGGCTGCCATTCTCACCAGCTGATGAATTAGCTGATGAGTTAGCCAAACTAAATATGACTCTGCAGCAATGCTACATAGTACGTACTTCAATTCTGTCTACAGACTCTTCATATGCAAAGGGAATTCTTCCTGCAGCAACACGTCTACTTTGGAGCACTCGCTTTAAAATGTATGTAAATAGTTTTATCATTACCAAGGACATTTTTTTTTGTGCAGAGCGCTAGGCAGCCCAGAGGTTGTTCTACCATGAGAATTTGTTTAACCAAGACTGGTTTATTCCCATCTTCAGGGCATGCTAGTCTGTAGCTTTGCTTTAACTGATGAAAGCCTGTTCTTCAAAGGAAGGGGCTACTCCTGGTCAGGGGAACCCATCAGATAACAGCCTGCACTTGCCATGGTTCAGGGGAGGCAGCAGCAGCACAAAGACTGCAGATCCCAGCTGCAACATCCCACCTAACTCCAAACCTTGTTTGAACATCTGCAAGTCACACTCGCTTCACCAGACAACTTGGATCTGCAAGTGATTTGCAGCCTCCTGCAGCACAAGACATACAGCCTCACTCAGGAATTCCCCCTACTTTAGAGTTACTCACTGGCTTAACATCTAGAAGAATAGAAGACTTGGCAATTAGACCCGGTTTCTTGGACTTCTTCTCTGCGTACTGACGCAGCCTCTCTTCCCGGACTTTGGCAGCCTCTTGGTCTTCCTCTTCATCATCACTACCAAAAAGGTCGATGTCATCATCCTCGTCATCCTCTGCAGCAGCTGGCTCAACTTTCTTTGCAATTGAAGCAGATGGGAGCTCCACTTTCTTGGAGGGAACACTGAATGGTTCCACTTTCTTCATTGGGGTGACACACATTGATGTTTGATTTAAGGCAAAAGGAAAGAAAATTAATCTGAAGTTAAATCAGAGCAGCACTTGGGAACTCATGCAAGTCCCAAACAAATATTTAGGAGTCCCCAAACCTACACATAGTTTTGGGGACACATATATATACACACCCCTATACTGGGACAGTAAGGCTAAGTCTTGTAAGGACAGGTTCCCAGCTCTTCTCCTGCTTAGACTCTTGTGTTCTAGATATCCTGAGCCTATACATACATTTATGCAGGTTTGAGGACTCACAGTATTGGTTTGGGACAGATCACAAGGCAGCTGCCAAAACTGCTGAGAAAGCTCTAATAAACTTATCCTAACCACAAGCATCTCAATCCTCAGCAGAGAGCGAGGAGACCTCTGAAGCATCCTGGGTCTTTGTTATGAAGTACTCAGGAACGGCACGCTGCTGAGGCTCACCTGGGTTGGTGGAATCGATGCAGGCTGATGGGAGGTAGATGATTTTTCCAGAGTATTCAGGCGGCTTTCCAACTTGAAGATGGCCAGCTGAAGATCTGCAACAACTGCAAGAAGGGGCAGGGGGAGAGGGAAACTTATCTTGCAGGCTCCAGCATCAGCTCTCAAGTCAGGCCTTGAGAGCTTTTGCTCAAAACAGGTTTGCAAATACCAGCTGTCCCAGTCAGAGGAAAGTCTGCAAAGCTCTGAGCAAAACACACTGGCATGTGCTCACCTGGCCACACACAAGGTCAGTAAGGTGGATGCCCCACAGGAGCAGGACCCCACCAAATCTGCTTTCATGCCGGAAGATTCTCCCACTTACCACTGCGAAGGTTTTGGTTTTCTACCTCCAGGTGAGAAATTCTGGAAATGAGCTCATTTTGATCACCACTAGGCCCAGACGAGGTTGTGCTTGCACTCTGCAACAAGGAAAACCAAGCTGAAACAGATCTGTTCACCTACTCCCAAGCTCAACGGTTCAGTGAAGCGAAGCAGAGTCAAGCCTTTGGGGAAGAAGAGATTTTAAGAGCTACCTAAGAACAAGGTCATTGCATGTAAAGCCTCGAAAAAGAATATACTAGCTCTATATAATGAAGCATGAAACGCATCCCATGAATCTCAGCTGGCACTGGTGAGTACAGGATGAAGTCATTCCTTGCAGTCACAGATCATGAACTGTCACTAAACATGCAAAAGGTTTGGAAAGTTTCACACTAAGCCCCTTCAGTGGGGCAGCTGGTCCCTTCTCACAAACTGAGGCACAGAGCACAGAAATGACCTGCCTAATGTCACACAGCAAGTCACTGGGAAAGCTGGAAAGAGATTCCTGGATTTCTAACCCCTAATCTTCCCTACTCCAGCCTTTAATTCCTCTCAAAAAACCTGAAACCTACTTTAATACATGGTGGGGGGGGGGGGGGGGGCAATTATACCAACCCAGCTTCAAAAGGATTTAACAGCAAAAAATGCTTTCATTTTTGTTAGGAAGTCCTTCCCTATAAATCAATTCTGCAAAAGGAAAAGAAATACAAGACTTCAAGCTGTAAGTGTCGGTATAACTGAGCACAACAATAGAGATAATTTATGTTCTTCCAAGTGCACCCTGCATATAATTAATGTGATTCTTGGTTGCATTTGACATACTCCTGGTATCTTGGCAATCACTTAAGATGAAGAGATGGGGAACATGGAGCATATGAAAAGCCGGTTCTGGGAGAGACAACCCTGGGAGAGCAGGGTTTACAGGAAAGCAGCATGTGCTGCTTCTGGAAGGAAGGTCAAAGAGACCCTCCTTCATTTACTCGAAAAGGAGCAGGGGACATCTGTCAAAAGCACCAGGAAATCGGTCTCAGGCAAAGAACGCAGCCTTTGCGATGGACATGGGCTCAGGAATACAAGTGCCGATCTGCAGCCCCCAGACTCGCTCCCCAAGCTGGGAGACCCGAAGGCCTACGTGCTACACAGCGCGAGCTAGGACCACGTCCCTAAGGGCGAGCGCCTCTCTGAGATACAGGGCTGCCCTCCGGCTTCCTCTCAAACGCAACCAGCTCCATCCGTGCGCAGATGACTTACAGTTGAGCGGCCTGACTGCCTCTTGTGACGGGCAGAGGGAGCTTCTTTACTACGCGGAACTGTCTTCTGCTGGAAAGGGCAAAAGGTTTGGGGGATGTGTTTGGTTCAACGTGAAAGAGAAAAGCACTTCACTCATGCTGAAAGAGGAGTTAAGCACAGGAAGCAGATCCTCATGCAGGGAAGACTGTCAGTCAGTGAGACGCAGCTTCACACCAGCTACACTCCAAGCAAAGCTTGCAGGAAAAGTCACCCATGAACTCTGCCATCTTTTTGCTACACGTCAGTGCTTGCAGAAGGGTCAAGCAGCTGGGTGGTAGAACTAGACGAAGATGTCTAGAGCATGGTCTTAGCCATTGCACCACCTGTAAAATAAGAGGTGCAGGAGATGCATGTATTGCTGTAGCACACGCTGCGGGTCTCAGCTAGCTCTCCTGTCAGCAGCTAAAACGTTCACTCTGCAGACACAAACACATGCAAAGCTACCAAGACGCTGAAAAGTCCCCAACTGCCACGAAAGCGTCTCTCCTAGAGAGGAGCAGAGCAACCACCAGTCTGCACTGAGCAACTTGATGACAGCCACAGGTGGGTTTCCATCCACACATCTCACGCACTACCAAGGACAGACTGCTAGCGATGGCAGACCCATCACATCAGGCCAGCCCTAGTCTTACACACCACAGACTAAGTTTGAACTTCAGAAGAACCCATTACCTGACCTTTTCCTCTTCTAGTTGCATCATCAGGGCCAAGGTCTAAGTGAATTTAAGGAAAAGTCTGAATTCTCACAACAGTCACATCCATCCCTACATCCTCTTCCCCCCAAACACTGTTTTTTTTCCTTTTCTCCTTACAATCAAACACAGGAGCTATTACACCTGCAAAGAGAGGTATACAGCTTTTTCTTTGTCCCCTCTTCCCAAAAAAGGCCTGCTGGCTCAGCTAAGCAGCAAGCACTCCAGACATCCAGCAGTTTGAAGCTCTAGTCACGTTTCCAAGCTAAATGCAGCAGCGTTTCAACAGGCTCCACATTCGCCCTTGCAGTTCTGGCCAGCCTGCACGCAACTGCTGACGTTAAAGATGCTGCGACGCAGCTAAGCCTGTTCGGTGCTGCAGAACAGCTTGCTTTTTAAACCCCCTCTCACAGGCTTAGCAGAACCACTCGCTGCAGAATGTTGTTACTACAGCAGACTTTGTCAATAGTATAAAATCCTGAGGTAAAAAAACCTAACCACATACTGCCGTCAGTTGCTGTTTGTACAGCGTACGTAACCCAGGGAATTGCACAAAGCAACTGCAGAGCTCTGCAATGCACAAATAAATTACTCCCTTGCCGCCTTATCCAAAGGCTTTAGGTGGGGCAACAGTGAAGTTGCAAACATAGATAACAGAGCCCAGAAGAGAGTCAGCTTTCTCCATGGAGCATTTAAGTGTGCACCTGCCCATCAGTACGCAACAAGGCAGGTAACAGAAGTGCTAGAGGAGCTGCAGCACAGATAGCTCAGCGGCTCTGCGGGGAGTCGTTTCACCTCCAGAAGGACTTCTCGGCTGCAAAGTTACTGCTGCAAACGCAGCAGGATTGATTCACAACCTGGATACAATTATGGGGTGAATGCACACGAAATTCACATAAATGGTTCAGTGTTGTGCAAGTGGACAAAATGATTCAGCAGCAGCAGTCCTTGTATATGCTAAGTTGCTGCATTAGTAGAGGTTTTGTATTTCCTATTATACTACTAAACTAGGATCTGCTTGCTCCTACCTGCTGTTTTTCATGTCTATTTAAAAGGGAGGTTTACAACATGGAGGGGGCTCATGGTGCTGGCAGGCGAGGCAGAGTGCAACCTTTAAATGAAGGCCCAAGGGAATTCAGAGATCATTTCTATCCGTGGGCAACCCCAGGGGAGGGGTAGCCTGAACACAGCCATCGCTTGCTGGGGAGAAAAGGTGGTGGCCTGCCCTAAGATGAAGCAAAGATGAAAAGTCCTGACAAACAGGGCTGGCTGTTCTTCAGGAACGTGCAACTGCCCTGAAGTAAGGTGTAGGAGCACAAGGCACAATGCTGAACAAAGATCCCAGCTCCGGGAGATGGTCAAGCCTCACTGTTAGAGAAAAGTGGCCTTTACGAGACTGAGGACTTGCCCTCAGGATATTTTAAGCTTTCAGAAAGATATAGTTACCAACATAAGCTGCACATTACCTAACGTCTGTTCTTTCCCGCATGCAAGAGTTGCTTCTTCTGGCCCAACTGCGCCAAGAGGAAGTTCAATACAAGTGTTTGTGAATTTTATCAAGCACAGTAATTCAAAATCCCAAAGGTTAAGAGTTCCACTTTTCACTTACTTCCTGCACTGTCTTATGATGAGAGCTCTTAAAACTTTTGTTTTTTTTAAGCTTAAGCCATAGCTTTTATGCTGATCCCACATCAGTAATACACTGACCAGCACTGCAACCCTTTCAAAACATTCTGCATAGCAGAAGCACTCAGCAAGCCTGGAGCCATACCAAGAATTACACATAAATTCAACCAGGCAGGCAAATTAAATCCCTGGGACCGCTTTGCTTATGAAGGGTAGAAATTAGAATCTAGTCTCCTAATCTCGCCAAAGGACTTTTTTAAATTGGAGAGGGCCTGATGTTAAGTTTGACTTTCTAAAACATACTTTAAAAATTAGAGACAGGAGCACTGACTACTGACGAAATAAAAAATGGCAAAGGTTACACTTTTTCATATCAGACTGAACGATAAATCTCTGTCTGGAGAACTACAGCAAAGAGCTCCTTACCATGTCAGGCCTAACAAACTGACGCAGATCGAAAGTTGGCCCTTCCTTCCCTACATGAAGTATCTGGACGTATTGACACTTTCCCTTAACTTGAGTTAACCAGTTACAGAAGAACATTATGTAGTTGTTTTCACTTTGTTACAGATATGAAAATGCGTACGTTCTCCAATATAAAGTCTGTAGGGCACTTATGGCTCCATACAAAAATTAACCCCATTTCATGCATGCAGAGGTGCAACACCCCTCCCCTCAGGTCCTTTGCCCAAGCTCTGGAGACATGGAAGGTTTGGCCATGCTCAGATACACTTAAACGACCTGTAGGGAGGTGATGGTCAAGAACTGGAAGAGGCTTTCACTCACTCGAGACCAACAGGATGGATTCTGACTGGCTTCCTGCAGAACGTGTGACCATTACCTGCACGCAGATGTGTTTCTGAACATGGCCTCCGGACACTTTTGCAGGATCAGAGGTGCATACACAGGTTTTGGGGGAGATTTTCTTGTTTGAAATCCACACCCACAGGAAATGCACAAATACAGAAGCTCCCTAACAGAGGGAGCTGGGGCAGAGCAGAAATAACAGAGTTTGGGACTCCTACACCAGTGGTCTACCCAATGTCATCTTTTTTTGCAGCCTCGGACAACGTTTTAGGAAATAAAAGTTCAGTCGCCAGCTCTGTTGGACTTGCTCTGTGATCTCAGGCAAGTCGATCCTTTCCATGCCTCCGTTCCCCATCTGTGAGATCTCTCACCTCTGCAGTCTCAATGCCGCCAGCTGCAGTACTACAGAAGTTAAAACCTTTACACGTAGGAAAGCATTAGTGATCTAGTAGATGTAAACCGGAGTGACTGTTTAAAGCAGAGATGACCATGCAAAGCAGGATGAAAGGTATGTGCAAACAAATGTTTCTGGCATCAGAGGGTTTTGTACTCTCCCTCGGGAGATACAAATCACTGCTTCAACAATCCTCCTAATGCCCCGGCACAATTTCAAAACAACCCTACCCAGCTGAAGCACATCTGAAACAGACCTTGGCTGAATTTCACAGAAAGCAAAAAGCACTAGTCTTCCATCTCCCCATCTTACAAAGAGCCAACTTTTCACTAGCTTCATCTTCGATTCCTAACAACAATTCTGCATGTTTAGGTGGAAGGAAAGAGTAAATTCTGGCTAGAAAAAAATGCTCCAGAATTATTCTGCAGATCCAGCAGGATAGATTTTGCTTTGAGACATGAAAACAAAGTTTAAATGTATTCTAAAATCAAGCCTGGTCCTCAGCAGAGCTGTCCAAGACTAACAACGATCCTTCAGAAACGAAAGCTACAAAAGCTGCTGTTTCAGACTTGTTTCTTGACAGCTCAGTCTTTCTAATCCACACGGCAACCCAGAAGATCCTACTGTGTTTTCCTGCTTCATGGCAGAGATGTGGCGATCTGAAAAACTGAAAGGGAAGCTCTCTGGGATACTGTATAAGCCAGGGCAAGGCAAAAACAGTAAAATGGGATTACAAAACAATAAGGAAGAGGAGGAAGAGGTCACCGTTACCCTGTGCTCTGCTTATCCGAGCAACCGCATACTTTGGGAACAGAATGGCAGTTAGAGGTTGGCTAAATTATTATAGTGTCCCTAAGAGCAATGCAGATTAAAGTGCACAGTTTTTTCCAGTGTAGGACATAGTGCTTTTCCTTCAAGCCTTCACTGGATAGTCCAAATCCACTTTGGGGAACATCCTAGATTATTCCAATTTTGAGGTCCTTCAGCTCAGTCCTGACCTTAAATTCTCAAGCCTGCTGAGCTTTCCTCACAGGAAAACACTCAACAGTGATTTCTGCTAACAAAATTAACCCCCAGAAAAGCACCACAGGGATGCAAGGGACTTTATGTTCTCTAATTTCGGTTCTGGCACTAGTCTGGTGCTTTGCTAACACTCCCTCCCAATTTTGGCCAACCCAAACTTGCACATTTCTCACCTGAAGAAGCCTTTGAACAGCAGGAGTCACAGGCCAGTACGAGAAATCCCCCAGGCTGGACCTTGTCTGGTAAACCATAGGCCATTCACCAAGACGAGAATGTGCCTTCAGGGCCAACCAGCAGCACTGCCTGATAATCTATAGTCAGGTTTCCTGCCCCTTCTCACCCCTTCACGAACAGAGGCTAGAGGTGGGCAGGTCTTGGAGGAAGCAGCTGATGCTACATTTTGCTCCGATCCTAGGTTTCACTCTGTTCGAGAAGGTCATTTCAAAGTCCTTTAACACTTTCCATACAAAAAGTTCTCAATCTGTCTGGGACAGTGGCTCATTTCCCCACTTTTGCCTTCCTTAAGTCCAAGCTGAAAGTCTTAGACAAGGCCTGATAATTCCTACTGAAAGCTCAAACAGGTTATTGAAGATCTGAACTTCAACTAGCTAGCTCAAGAAAATTTTCCCTACTTTCCCAAGCTGTTGGCTGAAATACCGATGCTAAAACTCAGAAACCAACATTAGAAAACTTTACTTCCACATATTTTCTTCCTCAACAGATTTTTTAATAATATTACTAAACTGTTTTAACTCTCCACTGATTCCAATGTTTAAGCTGTACTCAGGACCAGTGTAACTAACCAAAGCAAATCCAATCCTTTCCCACCAACCCTGCTGTGCCTGCATACATTTCCAAATTTCCAGTTCTGTGCTATCTTGGATCACTCCCATGAGCAGCTGCAGTTATTCAAAAGATGTAAAAGTTGCTTCTGTAGTGTCAAGTTCAGCTGGCACTGTGAGGCCAACCTGGGAAAAGCCATTAGATTAATTCCACTGTATCCATCCCAGCTATAGGCATCCTTGTGTTAAGAAAGGAGGAATATGAGATATTCCTGTTGAGAAAGGCTGGATTCTCTGTTAGCACACTGATCTAGAAATGCATAGTGTTATCTACCCCAAGAGGGGGTCGTGAGGCCAAATCACTACAGGTAAAGGACAGATATCCTCCGATGGAAGATACGTGCAAGTATGTAGTTGTCCCATTACAGAGCTAAGAAATCAAGGCACATGGGCTGCATTCTGTGGCTGGTTCTTCCTCACCCACGAAATCAATAAAACCCCACTTATTAGTTTAAGACTTGTTTCCTCTTGAAAAATTAGAGTCATAACAGTGCGCTCTGATGACTCCTTTACATATCAGCACCAAAACGCCTCTAGAAAGGACGTTACTGAACCTTTATGGGATGGTCTAGAGCTAAAGCTAGTAGCCAAGCTGAATTCCCTAGATGCAGCAGATGGAAGATACCATTTTTTTGCACATACCCTAACTGAAAGCGAAATAGGAAAGAGAAGGTGGCAGCTCAGTGTACCCCAAGAGACAAACACACCCATGCTGGCAGCTCAGTACTTTACCACTCAGCAAGGTTATTTTAGCCATAACTCTTTACTTCTTATACAAGACTTGTGGAAACAAATTCCACCAGGAGAAAAAGAAATGCACAGTTGAAGAATTTTAACCCAAATCCAGTTATTTTAGAAGGCACTACAGTCTGGCAAGCAGGTAAGCAGCATGCACTCTGGTAGTAACAGTGCTCTTGATCAGATGGAGCTATGCTGGTGGTACACAGCACTGCACACCTTGGTCATCTCCTCTAACTTAAAAATAAGAAGCCACAAAATCTATGAAGTGGTCACAGTGGAGTTCTGTGAGATGCACCACAGCTAAAAATGATTGCGGGTAGCCAGCTGGTGAGAGAGCTTGGGTACTCACTCCGGCCAGCGATTTCTGGATATTCTCCCTGGCTCTGGCAATGTCGCGTAGGATCGTGCTGGCTCCGTTCTCCTGCAAACAGTGCAGAAAGAACCAAGATTTTTTAAAAAAATATGAAACATGGGAAATTGGTCAGGGAAGTTAAAAAAGGGGAAGATGGGGGGTTTTTTGATTATTTTTTCTTCCAGTGATTCAGCAAGTATTGCAAAATTAGCTGCAAGAAGGACTGCTTCTAAACCAAACAGCATGGATTGCAATCCTTGGTCACATCAGACCATGTGTCCACAAGATCATTCAGTCAAGAGCTTTTTAAATTCTCCTTATCACTATCCTGAGCAGTTTGCACGGCCGCCAGTCAGGCAGGGGTTGGAATCACCACAACACATTCTTAGAGAGCTCTTGTTAGGCAGCCCTTTTAGTTTTTTTTAATATTACCTGTAATTTTATTCAGGTGAAAAGTGACAGCCCTGGTAATTGAAGTCTTCCATCCAACGAGGTGTGACTCAGGGCACAGCAGCACAAGTTTTTTTTCCCCAGGCTCCCACTGCTGTGCCTTAGCCTGGACTTGGAAGATTCCCTTCCTAAGGCACAAATTCAGTTTCCATGCTCCAATCACTCCTCGCCTCTCCCAGACTGAAAGGCCATGAACAAGATCCAAGACATGAAACCATCCACTAGAAATTAAGCAGAAGCCCTAAAGTCCATGTCATACAGCCCATCCAAGAGCAACGACCTGGATACATTCAGGTGGATGTCCACTTCCAGGTTGGAGGCAGGTTTTACGGAGTGTGGATCTTTCTTTCTTAGCAGAGAAGCACGTGATAAACTCCCGCAGAACCTCCAACAGAGCCTTCATGCCACTTCTCACATGCAGAATTTTTTCTCCATTGAAAGCTCCTTATGTGGCATGAAATAGTCTAACCATTCTTCTAAGACCATCGTAGAGATCTGCTCTTTAGCATCTGCTTCAAGTGCTCATCTATAGCCTCTAACTTTTATGCAAGCGTCCTAGGCGCTGTACTACCACTACGCTAGCACGGGCAGCAGGAATGGAGCAGAACATGCCTAGAAGCTGCTACTGAAGCAACGAGCTTCCCTTTAAACACTTGCCACTTGCAAGACAGCCATTTAAAACTCTAAGCAGCTTTCTACAGAATCAAAAGCATATACAGTTAACAGCTCTTTACATTTCAGGAGGAGGTTACAGCATCTCTGTGCTCTAAATAGTAATAATTTTAGGCTGAGAGTTAAGTGTGAACTACTTTAGCTCAGGTGTGCTGCAACTGCACTGTGCTTCCCCTCCTCCTGCCCCCACACATTCACCTGTGCTCCGATGCAGGATCTTCCCCAGGAGCGCACTTCATGTTGCAAGGGGTACAAAGAGAGGAACGTAATTCCTGGTCTCTTTGGAGTCACGGTACCCCTACACAAACATCAAGCATTTGATCTCCAGCATATCCCTTGCCAAGAAAAGCTTAGTTGCTCCAGAAGCTGAGCAAAACAGCATTTCCCCTGTTTGAATGGGTACAGGCCAATTCTTGGACTACCACACCACCCACCCCGTCAATAAAACTGCAGCTTTCAGGGCCTGCAGCTGAAACTACATCCAAGCTGGATGACAAACAGCATCCACACCCTGTCAGAGTAGCCTGAAAAGATTAGCTGTTGTACACTATACACTAGTTCACCTGTTGTTTCTCTGTTTCTGCAACTCTGCCACATCTCAGACAAGAGCACCTGGGCACCTGATCACCCAGTACCAACCCCTTACTCTTTCACTGCACACTGGTCATACTGGAGAAATTCTTCATGGCCCATAGAAGATGGTAATTCAAAAGACAAACCATGGTATAATGGGAGGGGGAGGGTGTAGGCTTAGAGAGCCCCAAAAGAAGACTCTCAAACTTGGAAAAAGCAGCACCCAAAGTGGAAATAATACAGAAATACGTGTGCAGGCAGATAGGGTCCTTCTTTTGCCTGCCCTCTGTACTAGCTCTTTGAGCCGCAGCACACTGCTAAACCAGCCACGCCTGAAAACAAGCATTACCTGTTGCTGTGAAGAACTAACTGGCCCATTCATCTGCTCGTAGTATCTTCTCTCAGCATCATCATACTTGAATTTCTCAAACCAGATCTTCTCATGTGAAAGGAAGTCGACTGCCATTTTTCTGTAGAGAGGAAGAAACAAAGTGAATTCCTGGAAGTATTTAAGGTGAGCAGCTTGCAGTGAGCTTGTCAGAACAGCATTTCCTTCTCCCACAGAGCTGTACCTGCAACTGTGCACTCGGCAGTTTCCCCGCCAGTGGAAAGCTTTAAATAAATGGGATCCTATTAAGAAAGAAGGGCGCTCTAATCACCCTCCCATCTGCCTGGCCTGGATTTTCTAGATCACGTTAGACACACATTTGAGTCTGCTGATGAGAAAGATGTCCTGTGCGTGAGACAACCAAGCGGCAAATAACGTTTTTTTCATTCTTAAAACATCTGGCCAAAGTGAAACCAAAGACTGAAGAACACGCAGCTCCAAGCAGCACGTGCCACACTACAGCATGTCAATGAGGGAGCACTCAGTGCACGACATGGAGCTCTGGACACTACTGCTCACAAATTCAAACCAGTTTCAGTCTTCCTTGAACATGAATCTGAACCATGTTGACATCAACTGTTGGCTCTCTTAACGAATGCTGGTACACGCATCTCTACCCCGGTCACGCAACGCTTCAAAGTGCACTACCAAATCTTCCTGTAGTAAGTGGCCCAGTATAGCATATTGCCCGGCACCAACAGTGATCGGCCTCCTGAATCCAGGTGCATATACCATTTACAGTGGCACCACAGATAACTGCATGCATGCCCTTTTGGAAGTTGCCATAATTGCTTAGAAATTAAAATTAGCAGCAGCGCCACATTTGCAAGAGACAGACACCTATCACTAGGTTTAAGTTATTTTTCAGTGCAGCAGCTTCCAAAGGTTGTTTAATTTCACAACTAGAAGGCGAATGAGGGGGCCACTGCAACAGTAAAAGAGGACGTGCCTGTTATTTTAAGCTAGAGGACAGCTACAGGCCAGAAGTCAGATTGAGAAGAGGGTAAGAGCAGGGACTGAGCATCGCAATGAAGCGGCACCATATACCAGGTTGGACCACACAACATGAAGACAGCAGCTAACAGCAACTCAAAAACCCTTTCCTCGTCAGCCCAAAACACTGCAGGCCCTGCACTTCTCCAGGAAAACATTTCCATGCAAGAAGACAGACCAGTGCTTAGGAAAAGATACCTCTGTACCTTCCTCACCTACCCAAAAATGACCAGAGGCCGCTATGCAATGTAAGTCCTCCAAATTCAAGCCATTCCCAGCACTCAACTCTCCAAGAAAACTCTGCTTGAGCTGCCACCCAACACGAGCACCCAGTTTAACAGAGAATCCCAGTTACAGACAAACATATGCCACATTTTGTAACAACACACGGACTTTCCTGGGGAAGGGTCAAAAACATGACCAAATATCTAGTTCTTGCCGATTAAAGAGAAAACTACTCCAAATAGGACATGACAAAAGGCACTCTAAAGCTTGACTGTAGCCCCCTCCCCCAAACTACATCATTTGACATAACCTTTTTCAACGAATCTTAACAAACTTAAGGACCAATAGGGTCAATAGCGAGAGCTCACGCTTCAAGAGCCTTTTTTGCAGGTGTAACAGCCTCTACCCGAGCACTGCAAAACAACATTTGAGCACCGGCCTTCAGACAAGCTCCTGAGACATTACAGTCCGCAACTCAGCAGACTTCAAAGTCCAGCCAGTAGTATATAAAAGCAAGTATCTAACAGAGAAAGCACTTTATCACACTGCACCTTTCTAAAGGCTTAAAAAGGAAGCCTAAATACCCTAAATAGCACTTCCACTGTCCCCAAGCCTCTCCAACAAGCTGGGTACTGGCAGCGACACGAACACGCAGTCACCTCTTGCACGGAGTTTAATGGCCAGCCTGCTGCGCACCGAGCTCTCCCGGAGACCTGGGGATAACGGCTTCGCTGAGGAACGCTGTGGCGGTTTTAATAGAAATACAGAGCAAAGCAGCACCATTTTAAGTACTCAACTTCAAAGATGAAACACGACATCCTCTGTCATCCCAGCAGGCCTGCTTAAACCATGTAATTGTTCCCTCCAACTTTTCACTTCTACAGCTTTTTGTATCTAACAGCAATACGGAAAAGGGCACTGCCCCAAAGTCCCCCACGTCTAGAGGGCCAAACCCTAGCTCAACTCTCTCACTTTAAATGTTTAACCTCTCTGGTGACACATGTCAAATGACCACCTCTTTTCATTGGGATGTTTGAAGCCACCAGCATTCATCGGGAGAGAGGGGGCTCCTCGCAGGAGCTTCCCCCTAGTTACCCTGCCCGCAAACGGGCTCATGGCTCAAGAGCACCTTCTCCCTACAGCAGCATGCACGCGTCTGGCCCTGCAGACGCAAAGGACGCCCGTCTTCGACACATGCAAATTCTTTCAGCTCAATCCTGACCCAGCAGTTTTGCATGTGTGAGTGTTACCCCAGAATAAACTTCTCCTACTTAGTTTCCAGAGCAGGCACACTCGCAGCGTAAGAAGCTGGTTGAGAAGGTTTTACTACTGTGGGTTCCGGCACCCCCGCGCTCTCTCCTGTTCTTGACATTTTCTGAGCCTCCAACGCATAGTATCGTGCCTCGGCACTGTCGTACGCCGACTTGTGAAGCCACACAGATTCACTGTCCTCATGCAGAAAGTAGCAAGTAGGTGGAGGGTGATCGGCATCACCGGGAAGCAGAGAGCTGGCGATCTCCACATGCTTGACGTCCGTTTGCTTCCCAGCGCTGTGACTCTTCCTGTCTTTGTGGTCCCTCTTCGAGGCTTCAGGGCAGCCATGGTTCTGCAGCCTGGCTTTGCCTGGCGGGTGCCCGTCAAACATGTTCTCGTAGAAGCTCTTCTCAGCATCATCGTAGAGAGGTTTCTCTAGCCACACCTCCGACATGAGGGCCTGCAAGCTTGAAATCTGCGGCTTACCATTTACCGTCTGGTGTACGGAGCCAGGCAGATCGGTAACGAAGGAAGCATCAGGATGAGCTACGACATCCGGAGCTAAGCTTGGCGTAGCAGGAGTAGGCAAGGCTGTAACGTAACCTTCGTCCGGTGTCCTCAGTCCAACATTACCATTTGACCACACAGCTGGAATGGTTAGGACATGTGGAGGAACAAAGAGCTGAGATTTTTCGATGAACACCTTCTCAGCCTTATCAAAGTCAAACTTGTTGAYCCAGACATCCTGAACAATATGGTGACATGCAGTCAGACTACCATGGGAGCAGGACAGGGTTGCTGAAAACATCCTCGGCTTAGAAACATCTTGGACAACTTCCGACCTGGACACTAAAGCAGACTGCTCAGCAGTTGGTTCAGTCTCAAGTGCCTCCTGGTTCTGACAATCCACTATGTTTTTCCTGTACACGTTCTCAGCATGATCATAAAAAGGCTTGTCAAACCACACGTGATCAGCTAATAAGCCCGTCAGAATAAAGTCTACCKTGGAGACCACATTTTTGGGTTTTGGAGAACGCTTCCTTTTCTTCTGTTTCTTCCCATTTTTTCCTCTTTTCAGGTCTCCCTTGCATTCACTTTCAGCAGAGTCATCGTTGCAGACTCCATTTACAGCCTCTACCTCCTGGCACTCCTCGGGGGCTGCGGCAGCTAGCATAGCTTCTCTTTCATAGTGGAGTCTCTCTGCTTCATCGTATTTGTGCTTGTCTACCCACACTTTTTCTACCGGGCAGGGAAGCTTCCTCGTCCTCATCTTCCAAAGAGTGGCAGCATTAAAAGATAAGCACAACAATGTAGTTGCAAGAAAACTAAATAAAGCAAGGGCATGCATCAGACTTCAGTAATTTCTTAAYACAAAGGTATCAAAAGCCATCATGCCGTTATTTACATTAAAGAACCTAAGCAATTAGTTTCTRTTTTTCTATTTTTATTATAAAATTTAATTCAAAGAAATTAAACTGTCTGCAAACATGTCTGATTCCTGAAGTCAAAACCAACTTCCTCCTAAAACACCTCTGTTCTGACATTTACCTTCTACATTATTCTATAACACCCTTTAAAAATAAAGGCACATACTAAAGATACTTCAAATTTCACTTTTGAAGACAACTGTCAGGACAAGATCACTAAGGTTTTGCTCAAAGCCTTGGTACATAGGAGATATTTTTCAAGTTAGCAGATTACCAGTTCAGCACACTCAACTAGGCAYTGATTTAGGAAGATATGCTAAAAAAAAGAAAGATGCCCTGACTCATGAGTATCTTTAGAGGTCATTGCTTACACAGTACATGGATTTGTGTTTTGCTACTAGAAAGCCAGCAGAGGGAGCTGATTTAAAAACTAACGCTGGCTTTTGATTTAAAACTCCAGTTGCTGCCAAATGGAATCAACCGAGAGCTGAAGGAGATCTCATGATTAATTTAGCCTACTGAAATATCTTCTACTCAGATGAAATAAATACTGCATCCTCTTTGTGCTATTCTGTCCTAATCATATTGAACTGGGAGGGGAGGGAAGGGAAGTTTCCACTATGTCTCAAAAKGGTATGAGAAATATCTTCAAGTACAGAATTTACTATACTGCTCAAACATTTAATGAGTAGGTAACTACCACTGTCAAGCTTGACTACATGATTGACTCTCCTGAAGTAAAAAAAGGTCTGAAACTAAGTACCTGTAAGTCTGCTCCCCCCTTTAGCTACTGGCAGCTGCAGCTTTATAACCAYAGATTTATCTGTGATAGTTGCCACATAAAATTCACCTGCAGCTGAAATATCCCCCAGACTTGAATTGATGGCTTGCAGTCGCAATAATTTCTGGAAGATTTTACAAGCCTCAGTCACTGAGCTTGACTGACAAAAAAGGATAAAACACTTTCTGCAGACRACTAAAAAACAACTTGCACTTTCYATAAAGACGAATCCTACCTGCTACRGTCAAAGTCAAAACCACCCCAACTGTAAGCACATGTGTTGCAAGTTGATCAGCAGTGTGAGGAGCAAGCAGTAACCTGGGCTTGCCCATCGGGATAAGCTCTGTTATTACAGCTTCCGTGACATTACGACCAAGCAGTGAAAAATGACATTGCACGAGTCATGCACACAGAAGACGAGCACATTTCAATGCCACTAAGAGGCTGCACAAACTATTTTGTGGTGTAACAACACGTTCCTGCTGTAAAAAAAGAAACATCAAGGCAGCCTCACTCTCCTAAGTCTCAGCTGGTGGACAAGATATTTTTATAATCTTAACAAGTAAAAATGGCATCTTTTTAAATAATAACCTTTGCTGAAGATATTCCTATTTAAACAGGATTCGTGGACAGCAATGTTAAGAGGAGACCATGTTTGCTAGAGCAACACCTGCATTTCAGTAATTTGGAAGACTGGAAAAGGATAATATGATGCAAATTAAAGAGATGATTTTGCAGAAAGTGCTGTTCGAAATGGTACTGTGTCGCAATGTACACATTTAAAATAATGCTCGAAATCTAGTATGCTGACCTAGAAGTACAAAAACCCACAGGGAAAGCAAAACACACAACTGAAASTACATATAGGCAGGACATACAAAAGAGTGAAGGCAGTACATCTGAATTTTTATTTTACTTAGATCAATAAGGACTCAGAAACAGAACATTCGATGATTGCATCTGTTTAGCATGTCCTGTTTGGCTTTAGATTCACATTAATTTGAGTTATCCCAAGGAGAAAATGTAGATTACAAACAGACGTGACTCAATCCTGCYCAAATTGTAGCACCTTTAAATATTTAATTTGCATTACCACCATTAAAATATCCTATAGAAAAGGCACATCCACTTGACAAAAATAGATTGAAAATTTTTGCCTTAGAAAGAAATAAAAATTGACAGTTTCTCCCAAGTCCTGAAGCACTGAGGTTGCAGCAACTACACTGCTAATCCCTAGGGCAGGTGCACTATCGAGGACCCTCAGCATTGCCAGGTTTGTACTGCAGATCCCCACTGAAACCAAAGAACTGTTTTGAACCAAAGTGAGACATAGCTAATATATTAGYAAATAAACCTATAACAGTGCACTTATTTCCAGCAGATATCAGAAAAATGTGCAATAATCTGTTTATAAGAAAGGCCAATAAAAGCTATAGTGCCTACGTTCCACTGATTTTCCAGAAAGAGCAAAAAGCACAGGACAACTAGAAAGTACTTACTTTTTTAGTTCCTGTGAGAGCATTAAGAAAAAAGATAGAGTTAGAAAAAGCTTCAAGTTCTAGAGATGCAGCAGCTGATCAACAAGGACATAGATCGAGAACAGCCAAGTGTATTACTGTATAGTTAACTTTCCCCAAAATACATAGGAATACCTTGAATTAAACTTACAGCTGGTTAACTCTCCAAATCTACTGTCCTTATCAGCCGACACCAGACACCCAGTTACTTTTATTCTTAAATAATGAGAAAYACAAACGTACACTAAAGCAAAACCAGTCAAGAGGATCTATCCAACATGATGGGGAAGCAGTTAGAGGGTCTCCCAACCTGCCATAGGAATAYGTGAAGTTACTCACAGCTGCTTTCAGAAGGTGCAAGAGTAAAGCTCTGGAGCCCCTGGACTGAGGCAACCAACAGCAAATACAGTTTTCAGAATCCTTTTAATTAACTGCAGTGTCAAATAATAAACTTGCACGATTGCAGTTATTTCTACTAGAAGTCAGCAATCTATACAATAATTTACATAAGAGAAAAAGTGCTAAAGCCAATACTCAGTTTTACTATTTTTTCAGAAAAAGCATCAATTCAACATGCAAATAATTGTACTAGAAGTTTACTGGGATTTATGCAGAGCCATACTTACGAGCCTACACCCACCTGCTATGCCCAAAATGTACCTTTCCATATCACCAATTAAACATTACACRTAAAACTGGCATTTCTGCAAGGAAGTAAGAGAGACGCCCAAGCCAAAATGATCACAGTCATTCCCCAAGTTTGGCTCAGAGGAATTTAGATGTTGCTTTTTCTAAGCTTATTACCCAGGCAAATCTTCCAAAAGGGAATCAATCACAAGTGACATATTTTCCAAAAATAAGCGTAAGATACTTGCAGCACCTATTTGTTTCAATGATGGACTAAACCTTAAATTCAAATATGACAAAGATTCAGATTTTCAATGAATTAAAGTTTACAAACACGAGCAAGAATTGAAAAAAATGACACGCCACTTCTAATCTGCATTCATACGTTYTCCCAACAGAGATCAGAGAAAAGGCAAACAGTAAGATTTTAATTATACAAGCCACCACTTTAGCTGGTGGAGACAGCCTGGTAAGATCTGAGCCACAGATCAGTCATTAATACCAGATCTGAATACTACCAGTTTTCCCAGCGTACAAACTTACTTCAGATCAGACACAAGTTCACGGTCTTTCTTTAGAGAAGTTTGCCARAGCATACGGTATGATGACTGAAAAGAGGACACCTGATCTGACAAGGTCAGAAGGGACAAATTTACCTCTTAAGCTTTGGAAGAAATTGAAACTGCTTAAGCTTGGACTTTTTAACACTTTGCATCATATGATCATGCTGCTTGCAATCTGGTCTGAGGCAACTACGATTTATCMTCTCACCGAACCACAACGCGAGCAGCTGTTTCAATGCTTTCCACACAGTATTCTTAACTGCCCATTTCACCTCCTTCAACAGAAAGTTTTACAACAAAAAGAACATGCTATTTTTTTTTATGACCGCTCTCCACTGGCAAAAATTAGAGCACAGAAACAGACGACCGCTAGAATGAAATTGGAAACCAGTCAGTCTGCAGTGGAAAGCAGAGCAAGGTCACATCATTCTGTCATGCTCAGAACCGCACCAGCAGTCCATCAGGTATTTCACTCAAACCAATTGTCAAAAATACACTCACCAGCTTCCCCAGCTGCCTAGGTTTTTTTTTTTTTTTTTAAGAAATAAAGCAGTTTTTCATTTAACTAGTATTTAACACTAAGATGAATTAATACTTTGAGACAGCAGCAGCAAGAACTATAGAAAAACGTTAAATAAAAATCTGTGACTAGAAAAATGTAATAAGGACTCTTAATACCCATAGAGATTGGCTTTTGTATACCCACTCTGCTGAACAGAAGTGGCTTATGAAATACGACAAGCAGCAATTTTGCTATTCCAGTGATTGTACAGACAATGCATCAGGCATTTTGCAAAGCATAAAGCCATTGGAAAGGCAAATGCTATTATTAATATTGCTCAATGCCAAGTACTGAAATACTGTCAATGTTTAGGCTTCCCATAAAGCATTAAAGAGAGCTTACAAAAGATCCAACAGAGCAATTTTTAATATCTGTAGTTCAACAGCTTTGGTTCGGTTCTTGCTTGTCATCATTTCCTGGGGATTTCAGCCAGAACAAACCTATGCCTGATTTCCAGTGCTGCAGGGAAATGCAAAAAGTTAAAAATAGGCAATGAAAGTATTTCTATTGTTGCTCTGTAAATCCAAAATAAGCTTTGGATTTAAGTTATTTGGCTGCATTATCCCCTTAAATCTGGTTACTTCTCAAGAAGCCACTAAATATCAAGCATACAATACACTATCCTAAGGCTGCAGCCAAAAAAAGAAAGTTAAGTCAACTCCATTTATTGATTCAATAGAAGCCATTCTTTCTCTTCTGTCCAAGAGAAAGTTACATTTCTCCTCAGTAGAGAAATCTATAAAATAAATGTATCTGGGGTTTTTTGGAGTCACATTAAAAAGATTCGTTGCAGCCTCCTAAAGGCACAATATAAACTGCATCAGATCTTACACAACTTCTTACACCAGAACTAGACTGTGATATTAATCTCAGCTGTGTGTCAGATTGACCTGTCAGATCCCAACAAGGAACAGCAAGTCAGAGTGCCACGGTTCGAAAACAGCTCTCCAGGAAATGATTTAACAATTCAACCTAGCTTAAACCATCTCCTACTCCGGACTCCAAAAGCTTTGCGAAGTCTCTTCAGTTGACSAAGAGCAGCCCATCTCACCCGGCGCTGATTTCTGCAGAGAAGYGACAGCTGCTTTATGCAACGCGTAACCAAGAGTGCAAGATTACAGCCACAGTTTWACTCTCTGAGGATGAAAGATGACACCAAAAACGGGCGTCAGGTGGCACTGMGAGAATGGGACGGCTGAGGATGGGGCAGCTCCCTGTGGGATACCTGGCTCGACTCCACACAGACCCTGCGGATGCAGCACAGGGATGAACCCCATGGGGTAAGCAGAGMAGCAGTGATTTCTGCAGGCGCTGGAGGGTTCTCACTGCTGGAAGCTCCGTCCCAGTCCTCCACTCTGCACATTTGTTTACGTGGCTTGGCACAGCTGACTTGGACAAGGCCAAAATGATTATATATTTAGTACTTCTGTCGTATCACATATGTCGCACTACCCTCCCCATCAGAAGCTCCTGAATCCTCATCCCAGCAACAGCCAGAAACATAAACAGCAGCACATGGAAACCCAGAAGAGAGTGACAGCACACCTGGACCTACGTGGTATCAGAGACATAATAAAGATGGAAGCAAGAAGGTCCACCAGCCCTGGTCTGCTCCCCCCTGCTTTTTTTTCTGCTGGTTTAATTCCCTAAATTGGCTCTCCACAGAACCAGATAAGCAGCAGGGCTGGCTCAAACAGCAGCAGGAGCACACACAGTCAGGAGAGGGACCACCTTTCTCAGGAGGTCACCTCAGCCGTAATATGAAGCTGCACGCTAAGCCTTAAGCCAGGGAAGTGACAATGACACCCAACCCCRATCATCTAAAAGCTTGACACTCTGCCCCAGTAGCTACAGTGCTGACTGTTAATGAAGAGACAATCAAGGACAGAGGAATTGGCAGTAGGAGAAGACAGGAAATAAGAAGTCACCTTCACAAGGAAAAAAAGAGCAGTTAGCAGTTCAGAAGCAGCAGAACAGCTTGGGTGAAGAGAAAAAAGGCATACCTGCAAAGTCAGGAAGAAGAAAGAGTGCACACCTAGAAAAGGAGAGGAAAGAATTACAGCTATCCAGCCGAGCAAAGTATTTTCCTCTCCATGACGAACACAACAGGCTTTTGAACAGCAGATTATGATCAATTCTAAAACATCAAGCACTGATCCAGACATGAAAGGGCAAAACCATATTGATTTTGGTGAACGCTTGGGGGGGGTGGGATGACAGACCTCAGCAGCCTCTGCAACTTTAGCTATCTCTGCAATTCTTCGAAGCCGCAAAAAGCACATTAGCAGCCTCCGCATAACCACTGCATCTCAGCTCTACCCATTCCCCAAATAGTTTTGAAACAGAAACTTCCTGAACGAGCTGTCACCGAAGCACACGCACCAAAAAAGAGCAGCAAGAGCAGGAGAGGCTGCCAAAGAAACAGCCGAAAATGCAGAGCGGTGGGAATGCCAACATGCAGAGAGCACAACGTGGGATAAGCAGAGTCCGGGTGCTAGAGGGGGGCAGGGAGGTGCGAGGGGATGTGAGCAGAGCTGGAGGGGAGGACCATTCCCATCCCTGACRCAGAAGGTGGAGCAGGGCACCTCTGCGCTCTGGCTTGGGAGGGAGCCCAGGGCAGCAGCGAGCTCCCGGTGGAGGCAGCCAGCAAAGGGGTGCAGGGCCTTCAGCACAAGCACTGAAAATGTCCTGACAGAGCACAAGCCTTTCCAAACCTTCATCCCTTAGCAGCGCCCTACAGAGCGAGGGCATGAATTTATGAGTGACCTGATGCTGCAAGGCTCCCGGCTCCAAAGCGAGCCTGGAGCAGCAGCTCAGAGCRCTGGGCCGGGGCTGGATCAAGCCACTCCGCAGCCCTGGAGCACTGCCAGCCGCCCCGCCTCAGCGCACGGAGGCGGCTCGGGTTTCTCCCCGCACCAACTGCAGCAGGCGGCGGGCAGGAAACCCCGGCCAAGGGGAGCAGCTGGCACCCAGGGCCTGGGGACAGGGCGCGACCGCCCGAGCTCCCCTCGCAGGGGACAAGGGTCGCCCCGCACCCCCCTGCCCTGGGCCTGGGAGGGAAGAAGGGACCCCACGGTAATGGGGGGCGGGGGGGGGGGGGCAGAGCTCCCTTCCATGAGGCCTATGGGGAGGGGGGGCGGAAGGGGCCCCACAGACAGCCGTAGCCGCCCCCCAGCGCCCCCCAACCCCGAGGCCCGGCCGGGGACGGAGCCCCGCACCCCCCCGCCGGGGCGGCCGCACTCACCGGCAGCGCAGGGCCCGGGCAGGCCGCAGGCGGCTCCGCTCCGCTCGGCCACCGCCAGGCAAAGGGAGGCGGC
>PTFA01000308.1:13575-27128 GCA_003342895.1 Casuarius casuarius | reverse complement strand
GGCGGCGGCGGCTCGCCGGCGGCGGGCGGGGGGGTGTCGGTGAAGATGGCGCTGCGGCGGGCCTACTCCATCAAGGACAAGCTGCAGGCCATCGAGCGGGTGAAGAAGGGCGAGCGGCAGGCGTCGGTGTGCCGGGCCTTCGGGGTGCCGGGCGGCACGCTGCGGGGCTGGCTGAAGGACGAGGCCAAGCTGCGCTGGTTCCTGGAGCAGCTGGGCGGCGAGGTGGGCACCCAGCGCAAGAAGATGCGCCTGGCCAACGAGGAGGAGATCGACCGCGCCGTCTACGCCTGGTTCCTCGCCCTGCGCCAGCACGGCGTGCCGCTCTCGGGGCCCCTCATCCAGGCGCAGGCCGAGGCCTTCGCCCGCCAGATCTACGGCCCCGAGTGCACCTTCAAGGCCAGCCACGGCTGGTTCTGGCGCTGGCAGAAGCGCCACGGCATCTCCAGCCAGCGCATCTACGGCGAGGGCGGCCTCCCCGCCGAGCCCGAGCGCGCCGTCGCCGCCCCCGCCGCCGCCGGCCCCGAGGCGCCGCCCGACGCCGGCGGCTACGGCGACGAGCAGATCTACAACGCCAACGTCACCGGGCTCTACTGGAAGCTGCTGCCGGGGCAGCGGCGCCGGCGGCCGGCCCCCCGCGAGCGGGTCACCGTGCTGCTGGCCGCCAACTTGACGGGCTCCCACAAGCTCAAGCCGCTGGTGGTGGGCGGCCTCCGCGACCCCCCCAGCCTGCGGCACCACAACCAGGACAAGTTCCCCGCGTGCTACCGCTACAGCCCCCAGGCCCGGCTGGGGCTGGCCCTGCTCCGCGCCTGGTTCTTCGAGGACTTCGTGCCGGGCGTCAAGCGCTACCTGCGCCGGAGCTGCCTGCAGCAGAAGGCCGTGCTGCTGCTCAGCTGCCCGCCGCCGCCCTCCGGGGCCGGCCCCGAGGAGACGCCGCCGCTGCAGACGCCCGACGGCGCCATCCGCGCCCTCTTCCTTTCCAAGGGCGCCGCCGGGAGCGGCGCGGCCGGAGGAGGCGGCCGCATCCCGGCCCCGCTGGAGCAGGGGGTGGTGGCCGCCTTCAAGCAGCTCTACAAGCGGGAGCTGCTGCGCCTGGCCGTGTCGTGCGCGGCCGGCGGCTCCAGCGGCGGCGGCCCCATGGATTTCGTGCGGTCCTTCCTGCTCAAGGACATGCTCTACCTGGCCGGCCTCTCGTGGGACCTCATCCCCCCCGGCTCCATCGAGAAGTGCTGGCTGCTGGGGCTGCGCGCGGCCTTCGAGCCCCAGCCCGGGGAGGAAGAGCAAGGGGACGCGCCGCGCGGGGACGAGGGCGGCGGGGACAGCAAGGTCTTCAGCGACCTCACCCACCTGGCCGCCCTGGCCTACAAGCGCTTGGCTCCCGAGGAGGTGGCCGACTGGCTGCACTTGGATGATGCGGCCCCCGGCGCGGAGGAGGACGATGGGGAGGAGGACGCTGAGGACGAAGGCCCCGCTGGCTGCGGGGCGGAGGAGGAGGAGGAGGAGGAGGTGGCCGACGGCGGCAGCGGCGGCGGGGCTAGGGAAGGGGGGGACGCCTTGCTGCCCACGGCCCGGGAAGCCATCCGAGGCCTGGAGACGGCGCTGCGCTGGCTGGAGAGCCAGGACCCGCGGCAAGTGGGGCCGCTCCAGCTGGTGCAGCTCCGCTCGCTCATCAGCATGGCCCAGCGGCTGCGCCGCGGCCGCAGCCCCGACGCCTAGGGCCAGGGCGGCCCGCGACCTCTCGGCTACCTGCCGCCTCGCTTGGGTGGGGGGGGCACAGCCCGGACCCCCGTGGGGCTGGGGGCGACCTGGCTCTGCCGTGGGACCGGCAGCGGAGGCGCCAGCTCCCCTCACCCTCCGTCACGGGCAGCCTGGGCTCCGGCGGCACCGATACCCTTAGGTCACCGTCGCTAAGGGGAGCGAAAATTTAGGGCTAACGGCAGGTTTTGGGTAATTCCCTCCCTACGTTGCATATTCGAGGGCTGTTCCTCACCCTACGTGTATTTAGGAGGTGCTATTTTTTTAATCCCCCGAGACTGAGCAGGATGGTCCGCCGGTACCACGGGGTCCGTCGGGGGCCCCCCGATGCTGCAAGGGAGAGGGGCGAGGGGGGGGACCCGCTCCGCTCCGCGTCGCTGCCGGGAGGACGGGGCAAAGCCACCGTGAGTAACCCCCCGTGTCTCGGAGCAAGGAGCCGAGCGAGGACCGAGGTGGATCCCCCCGGAGGCGTCGGGCAGGTCCGGTGACAGCGTCGCGCCGCCCCCGTTTTCAGCACGCTGCCGGACCCCCCCCGGGATGCTCCCGGCGGGGGGCTGCCCTGGAGGGGCTGGGGATGCCCTCCCCACCGCCAACACCGTTCTCTGTTAAACCAGGGCGGTTTGGGGCTGCTTTGAGAGACCTTTTTTTTCATGCACTGGATTGGGGATGCTCGGGCCAGGGTTGCATCGCTACTGATAAGCTACAGATCCCCGGGGAGGGTCCGTGGGAGCAGGAAGGGTCCCAGAGCTGACCTGAAACACTAGAGGCGTCAAACATGGATTAGCAGCTCTGCTCTTCACCGGATTTTCATAAACTCTAGTCTATTTAGCCAAATTATTCAAAAGAAGAGGGAAAAAAACCCAAACCATTAGTGCTGAAGCACCCGGTGTCAGCAGGCGGGGTGGCTGTTTTGACCTGTTGGCTCTTTGTCTCATAACTTCAGAGTTTATGAAGATTAAACGGCTTTTTATTCCCACTTTGGGGTTGTCTTTTGTGAGCGGTCGCCCGGAGTCGCCCCTCCCGCGGGACGGGCAGACCTCGGCGCGGCCGCGTCCCCTCCGCGCGACGTGGCAAAATTCGGGTTTCCTCCGTCGCGTTCCCTGGCTCTCCCGAACTTGTTTAAGTTGGCAGGGCCGGGCGGGCGCCTGAAACGCTGTGGCTGCTCCCAAAAAAGCTCCCGAAACAGCTCGGTCTCTGCTTCTGAGCCCAGCTGACAAGGGAAATCCCGCAGGCTGAGACCAAATCAAACGGATATAGTTGCTTGATAAACCCCATTTTCTCCTCCCTTTGGGTAAACACCTTAAAAGAGTCTCTCTTAAAAGTGGAGTTTTACTTTATTAGGAGCAGCTCAGAAACCAGCCTGCCAGGGAATTTTAAGGAGCGGCAGGAAAAAAATGCATAAAATGTCAGGTTTGGCGCTGCAGCCACACCAACTCTTTTTTTTTATTATTAATGGAATTTAAGCAGTTTTTGTTAAAACTAGCACTTAGCAAAATGTTAAAGGCTTCTGCCAGGGTTGGGTGATGACTCAGGCAAGAACAAGGGAAGGAGGGTGCACGGCTTTAGGAAAATAAATTGGTATCGGTAGGTTTGTGCGATTTAAAATTGCTACAGGAGCATCTGGCTTCCAGAAAAGGAGCTGTGGGGCCACGGACCCCCCCCCAGCTGGGTGTACACGATGCAGAAACAGACCATAACTGAGCGCTGCTCGCCTTTGCCCCGCACGTGCACGCGTGTTCCCAACCCAGAGCTTGCAGCTCTTCAAACGCAGGCGCCTTCCCCCAAGCACGAGCATTTTCATCTGCAAGGGGTGCATCCCTGGCGTCTCTCTGGGCCTGGTGCCACCGGCCGTCGGATGGACCCCCGGGAAAGGGATCAAAGCCACCGGACCCGGGGGCGCAGTACCTGGCTGTTTCCGCAGCATTATTTTGCCTGGAAAGAGCGTTTCATCTTCAAAGCGCTTTACAAAGCTTCCCTAATTGCATCTGTGCAGGTGCCAGGAGGAAACGGAGCTTAATTAGGGCTTGCGAAGCGCTCAGATCCTCTCCAAAGAGACACGCTTTGAGCCTCAGCTCCCTTGATGTGCGGCGCCCTGGGGACGAGAGCAAGCCTCAGCTCCCGGCCCACGCCGCCGCGGCTCGCAACGTGTCCCCTCTGGCCACCTCCGCGGCCCGTTGCATCGCTGCGCCTTGGCTCAAGCCCGCAGCAGAGCGACCTGGCCGCAGGCAACGATGCTTATTTATATCCCGAGAACCGAGCGCTGCTGCCCGTGAAGGTCTTCCTCTGTGCTTGCCTCCGCTGCACCCAGGGCCGAGGGCCGGTCGTCTACCCGAACGTCAAGCACGGCGGGAGGAGAAGGGTGCCCTCAGCTCCCCTCCGCCCCCAGCACCTCTGGGTGATGCTAAAGTGAGAAGGAGGCAGTTACGGAAGAGCCAAGGGGACGACGAGGGGCGTCACCACGTTTTGAAGGAAGGTGCAGAGCAGAGGACGCACGAGCAGATAGGAGAAACGGGAAGGGCCCTTGCTCGGTCCGGCTTTGTGCCGCTTTCCGGAGCTGCGTCCCGTTGTGCGCTGCCGGGTCCCCGTCTCGCGGTCCCCCAAGCGCAGCGAGGGACACCAGCATCCTCAGGGCACCCCGTAAAGGCTCCCAGGGATGCAGCTGAGCCCCAGCCCTGTCGGTGCCACCAGGCCGGGAGCCATCCCAGCACCGCACCAGCGAGCAGATGGTGCCAACGCAGCTTCAGCTCCATCCCCGCTGGCCCAGGGTGTCACCGGGGCCCAAACCCACTGCCATCATGTCCCCATGGAGGTGCTCCGCGGGGTGCAGGGGACCAGAAAGAGCCAGGCCTGCACCCACAGCCATGCTGCCCATACCGTTTATTAGGTCCTGGTCCTGCAGAGGGGGGAGCAAACGGCACGGAGGCGCGTGGGGACATCTCCCACCTCCGCCCGGGGTCTCCCGGAGGAGTTGGGGTTCCCCCAGCCTCCCCCCTCCCCGAAGGGGTTTTACCTGGGGGCACCCTGGCAGGAGGACACCCCCCGGCAGAAGGAAGCACAGCTCTGGTCCCCACCGCCCCTCCTGCCCCACGGGGGACGGAGGGCCACGGCCCCAGCCGGCCTGCTAGTCCTGGCCCAAGTCGCGGGCCCGGTTGGTGGCGGCCTCCACGGCGCTCATGACGGTGGCCCGCAGCGCGCCCTTCTCCAGCTGGTGCAGCGCGTGGATGGTGGTGCCGCCGGGCGTGCAGACGTCCCCGCGCAGCTTGGCCGGGTGCTCCCCCGTCTCCAGCATGATCTTCGCCGCGCCCTGCGGGAGCGCGGGACCGGTCGGCGGCGAGCACGGGCGACGGAGCCCTGCCAAAACGTCCCCTCCGCCCAGGGACGGACCATGACACCCTCCCATCTCCTACCTCCTTCTGCAGGGGACAAGCGAGGGTGCTCCCGGGGGAGTTGGTGGCATTCAGGGCTCCATCGGCCACCAGAAGGTACCGTGAAGGCGAGGGAAGGGCAGGGACGGCCAAGGGATGCCCGGGGTGGATGGGACCCATTTGGCGCCCCGGGTTAGGGCAGCGCCGGGAGTCCCCGGGCGAAGGCACCGACTCACCAGCAGCGTCTGGGCAGCGATCCTGCTGGCTAAGGGCCCCGGCATGCCCATCTTCACAGCTCCCTCGGCCAGGGCTTCAGCGAACAGGTACACCTGGGGGGCCGAACCGCGACGGGGGGGAGCCTCAGGCGGCGAGCCCAGCCCAGCCGCCGCGAGGAGCGGGCTTCTGCCAGCGCCCCGGGCAGCACCGCGCGGGAGCCGGGGCGCTTACGTAGGCCACCCCGCTGCCGCTGAGGCCCGTGTGGATGTCGATGTAGGACTCGGGCACCTCCTCGCAGAGCCCGCAGGAGGAGAGCAGGCTCTTGAGCAGGGCGGCCTCCTCCTCGCCGGCACCGTCGCCCCGGGAGAACACCATCGCCCCTGCCTGCACCACGCACGGCAGGTTGGGCATGAGCCGCAGCACCTTGGTCCCGGCGGGGAGCAGCTGGGGAGAGACGGGCGCTGGGGGGAGATGCTGGTGGGCTCCGGGCAGCACCCCGGGACCCCGCGGTGGCAGCGGGTATCGCTCGTCAGGGCTCGAAGCACAAGGGATGGAGCCCAGGCAGCAGGAGAGGTGCCAGCCCTGGGTGCAAACCCGGCCCTGAGACGCGGGGGGAAGAGGCAGCCGTGCTGCGCGCTCACCCGCTGCAGGGTCTGGAGGGTGACGCCGGCCACCAGCGAGACGATGACGTGGTGCGGGCCGACGGCGGGTCCGATCTCCTGCAGGACGCCCGGCAGGATGTGGGGCTTGGTGGCCAGGAACACCAGGCTGCTGTCCTGCAGCACCTCCAGGTTGCGGTGCGTCGTCCGGCAGCCGGACTCCTGCCCGCAGCACGGAAACGCGTCAGGGGCCGGCGACGGGCCGCGGGGGCCGGCTGGGCTTCGCTCACATTGCAACACCCTCGGAAAATGATTTAACCAGCCCTCGGAAGAGGCATCCCCCGCTCGCCCCTCTGTCCCATCCCCATGTGATGGGCACGGCTGCATGCACAGGACACAGGCTGGGGACTTGCTGCAGCCCCAAAGCCACCACGGCTTTGCCTAGATTTCACCTGGAGCCCTGCGAGGATGATGCCAACCCCTGTGGGGGGAAAGGGCACCCCAAAACCGCAGCATGGGGCACCCCAGTGTCCTCCCGCCGGGGAGCAGCGCTGGCTGCTGGTGCCTCGCACCACTGCAGCTGCCGAGCAGGGCGGTTTGTCACCCAGGCGCCCACCCAAGCGGCCCCTCCTTGCCCTGTGGCGCCAGCCCCGGTGGCCCCATGGCCGTGGGCCCCAGGAGCAGACTCAGCCGGCCCCACTCACCCGGAAGGTGCCCAGGTTTCGGTCCGAGGGCGCGCTGGCCAGGATGTTGCTGGCTGGCACCTTCCCTACGAAAACACAGAGCCCGGAGTGAATAGCTGCCGGGGAGCCCCAAGAGCCCAGCACCCCCGGCGAGCATGGGTGCCCCCATCCCGGCAGGGCCGCGCTCCTCTCCTCCAACCTCCATCACATCAGCCTGGGGGGCACGGAGCAAAGCGAGCCGGGGGCTGGATCCTGCCAGTCCCTGCATTGCCGCTGGCTGTGGGCACCCCACGGGTCGGCGCAGGCACGCCATGGGGAGGGCTGCAGATCCCCCTCCCACCCCAAGCGTCAGAGCTGTCTGCTAGCTTCTGCGTGGGGACAGGGCTGTCTTCGTGGCGCACACTGCTCTATGGGGAAGGGACATCCCTGGGGGAGAGGCAGGACGGGGCTTCCCCCGTGCCCCCACACCGCTCTATGGGGCAGAGACCTGGGGGGGAGAGGCAGGATGAGGCTGTTCCTGGGTCCCCACACTGCTCTATGGGGCAAGGACCCCCCCAGGGGGACAGGACGGGGCTGTCCCCACGTCCCCACACCACTCTACAGGGCAGGGACCTGGGGGGAGAGGCAGGATGGGGCTGCTCCTGTGTCCCCACACCGCTCTATGGGGCAGGGACCCTCCCGGGGGGGTCAGGACGGGGCTGTCCCCGTGTCCCCACACCGCTCCGCGGGGCAGCGACCACGGGGGCCGCCCCAGCCCGTACCTGCCAGCAGCAGCCCCCGGGCCACGCCGCCCGCCATCCGCCCGGCGCCCACGAACCCGACGCGCAGCTCCGGCCCACCCATTGGCGGGGCGTGGCGCGCCGCCGGGGTAAGGGGCGGGGCCCGGCCGGGGCGCGGGGAGGCGCCACGTGGAGCCGCGCCCGCAGGGAGCCCCCGGGGCTGCTGCGCTCTCCTGCACGTCCCCTCCCAGGTGGCCCTGGGGGATGAGCGGTTCCTGGTCACCCCCAGACTCCTGCCACTGCCAGGTGCGGCCGTGGGGGCTGCTTCACCCACCGGGGGGGTCTCCGGGAGCTGCCGGGGGTCCCGCTAACGCCTCTGCTGCCACCAGGTCGTGGTCCGGCTCTGCTCATCCTGCGCTGACCTGAGTGACCCTTGCAGCTGTGGGTGCAGGTAGGGAGCCCCGGCAGCACCCAGCGTGCTCTGCTCGGCCCCTTGTTCTCACTTTTGGGGTAAAACCAGCCCAACTTATCCCATTCCCAGTGACGGCCCRGGGTTTTTGTTCCTGACTCCGAAACCTCGCCCGCTGCTGCATCTTCTCCAAAAAGGTGCCCGGCTGTGGCTCAAGGAGACTGAGGGCCTGAGGGCTGATTTGGACACGGTGGGGAGACCTGTGCGGGGACCAGGCAGCCACCCTGGGACCCCAACATCTGCAACGCCTACCGCTACGTCGGCCAGCAGTGGGAGTTCGGGCACTGTGCCGTCGCCACCGGCCCACTCGAAGCCACACGGGCACTGAAGGTGCACGGGGCGGGGGGGGGTGCAGTGGCTGTTGGACGTCGCAGTAAAGCCCCCCGTGCTCCCTGGGCCAGGAGGAGCAGGCAGCGCTGAYGGCCGAGTCCCTGCAGCGGGCACCGAGTGGGCAGCGGGAGCTGCTGGCGCAGCAGGAGAGGTTTTGGGGCAGCCGGGGTGGATGGAGACCTCCATCAGCAGCAGCCTGGAGCAGCTGGCGCTGGAGCCAGCCCTCGTCACCAGCCGGCAGCACCAGGTAGCCCAGCTCGTGRAGGCATCACCAAGACGATGGGGAAGAGCCGCCGGCGGGGTTTTGGGCCATCCGTCAGCCCGGGGAAGGCTGTGGCATCCGGGACCGAGGTGCCAAGCTGGCTTGGCACCATCTGGGCTGTCCTTGCCTGGGCCGGTGGAGCCCCGGGGTGTCCCCATCCCACACCCAGGGATGGCAGCGCTGGGGGAGGTGGCACTCCCAGGTGTCCCCATCCTGCAGCCGGGGACAGCGGCGCTGGGGTACCCRTCGCCAGCCGTGCGATGCCTTGCGGACCCCTCGTGCCTGGAGCAGCCCCCCGCGGCAGGCACCGCTGGGAGGCCAAACCCTACAGCCCCAGCCAGTCTCTGGCCAGCGACGTGCGAGTGCCACGTGTGGGGGACATCTTTGCTCCGGGGATGTTTTGGGGCTGATGTGGCCCTATGAGCACCCCAGGGTGCAGCAAGCGAGCTGGCAGCAGGGGAGCACCCTGCTTTGGCCAGAGGGACCTCCTGGCAGCTYGGGCACTGATGGGTGTCTCCTCCCTAGGTCCTCGCTGTCCCCACGGCTCCGGTGCCAGGGGCTCACCAGGGCCAGAAGAGGGCTGTCCCCAGGCAGGTCTTCTGCCGTGCTCAGCTCGCCCTGGCACATGGCCTCTCGCCACGTGCTGCCTGCCTGCACCGTCCCCGCTGGGGCGACGCTGCTTGTCCGGCCAGGGGGGACGGCAGCGCCGGGGGGACAGCAGCGCTCGCCCCACGCCACGAAAGCGACGGCAGAGCCCCGCTGCGACTCCTGTGCTGGAAGAACAGGAATCCCCTCGGTTTCCGTTTATTACACCCAAAAACACGTGATTAGCAGCGTAGCCCACTACAGTTCAGCAGGAGCCACCAGCCTCTGCCCCGCAGAGGGGGGCAGCGAAGGGTGAGGTTCAGAGCAGACCRGGGCTTTGGCTGCCACCCCCTCGTCCCCGAGGTCCCTCCTGGGGCCGCCAGCGGCTTTGGGGACCCTGCTGCTGCCCTGCTGTCCCGGGCACCCTCTGCACCCATGCAGGAACCGCAGGGCACCCTGTCCCCTGCTCACCCTAACCACTATGGAGCGTACCTGGGATCCTAGTTCCCCTCCGCTTCGGAAATGCTGCTAGCTCCCACCACCGCTGTCCCCCCTAAGCCGCCATCCTCTGCCCCAGCAAAGGACAACCCTGAGTCGAAGAAGATGCGTGTGCTGGGCGCCGCTGGTCCCGCGTCGGCCGTGCTGCGCCCGTCATTTCCTGGCACTGGCGTAGTTGGCGGTGAACCAGTCGCAGGTCTCCTTCACGGCTAGGGAGGAAGAGGAGAGGCCATCAGCGCCACGTTCTTCCAGCGGGGATGGGGATAGGGACGGGATGGCCAAGCCTGCACTGATGCCCCCGAGGAGGTGCCGAGGGTTTCCTGGGGTTGTGCTCCACTAATGGTGGCAGCTTGGGCCCTGGTGGGTTCCCCCTTTCCCTGGGGTGTCCCGAGGTGCTGTTGGGGCCGTGCACCTTCCTTCTCACCTTGTGCGAAGGGTGTGAACTGGAAGCCGGGCAGGTAGTGCCTCAATTTGCCGTTGCTGGCTGTCTTCTTGAACTGCCCGTCCGACTTGGTCACATCGAACTGGCCGCAGGAGGTGTTAAGGGAAAGGAAACGGGAAGCCAGGGCTGGGATGGGATGGAGGCCAGGCAGCGAGGTCTCGCGTTGCTGTACCAAGTCCCCGTGGGGASAGCGAGAGGGATGCTTGAGGTGCTGCTTTGCCCAGGTCACCAGTGTGCCAGAGCCACTGGCGGACACCCCTGGGGTGACACCATCACCCGAAACACCGCAGCAGCCCTGAGGAAAGGGGCACCGCTCCCCCTGCTTGCGAGCGGTGCCAGCGTGCGGTAAAGGATACGACGAGCTCTCCCCTGAAGTCCATGGCTTCCACGATCGTCTCCGCTGCCTCCTTGATTGAGACTTCATCTTCTTCTCCAACTGTGGAGAAGGGTGTGAGATGAGGCCGTTGCTCCCCAGCACCAGCCCACCATGGCTTGCCGCCCCTTAGAAGGGACCTGGGGGACAGCTCGGTCTTACCTGACAAAATGATGGGCTCCACCTCGTCGTATTCCCGGAGGACCCAAAGGAAGAGCCGGGCCAGGTCCTGCAAAGGGGCAGATGGCTCCTGGGGGGGCTGGCTGCTTTCCCCCAGCCCCCCGTGAGCGAAGGGCAGGGCTGGGCCCACGTTAACGGGGAGGCCCCGCAGCCCCGAGGACCGTCATCRCCTGCCAGGCTGACGCAGGGGCACGACAGGCTCAGAGCATGTCCACCCTGCAGACCCCCGTGCTGCCCCCCCAAACTGGAGAAGACAAATGTTCCCCCTCTTCCAGCCTGCGCACGCCCTGGATTCAGGTGCCGGGTCACAGCTGGAGGAGGCACCTACCAGGGAGTAGATGAACTGTCTCCTGGGTTTTCCCGTGCCCCAGACGGTCAGAGCGGAGCCGGTCTCTGTGGGATGACGGAGAACGTGGCCATGAGCATCGGAGCTACGTCCCCCCGACCCCAGCTACCCCGCAGGGTCCCAGGGCAGCTAACAGAGCAGTAGGATCAGAGCAGGTTGTACGGAAAAAAGCCAGACAGGGAGAACCCCCTGCCCCAAACCTAAATAAATCAATAAATAAAAGTCCATCGTGTCCATCAGGCTCTGCCTCTGCCAAACGGGGCCRCCGGGCCCTCCTGACGGGGAGCAGGGAATCGCCTCCCGCCCTACAGAAATGCAGCCGGCTCTAGGGCAAAACGTGGCCGAGGGACAAGTAACCTAGAGCGGAGCRGTCCGCTGCGGACAGCCAAGTGAGCCCCGTGGTTTCTTACCCCCCCGAGAGGCCGGAGCTCGGCAGCGCTCGCCTTTCCGTGGAGCTAGGAGGGGGCCGAGGGCCCGGGGGAGCTGCGCCACTCACGTTTGGCCAGGTACACCTTGTGGATGAGCCCCGGCAGGACGTGGCCGTCCTCGATGTTGAAGTTGTCGTGCGGCCCGAAGACGTTGGTAGGGATGACGGCGGTGAAGCGGCAGCCGTGCTGCTCGGCGTACGCCCTGGGCGAGAGCGTAGGGCAAGTGGGTCGCCCGCTCGGCGGGGAGACGCGCGTAGGCGCAGCCCCACTCCCGGACAGGAGCATCTCCAGCTGCTCCTGGGTATCTCCCCAGCTCTGCTCAACCCCCGGGAGCCCCGAAGGGTTTCCCCTGCCTCGGTAAGAGGGGAGCGTTCGCAGCCCCGCTGCACCGCGAGAGCTTTCCTCGCTCYGGGCCTCTCCTGCAGCCGCCCGCACCTATTCTGGACGTCGATCATCCTCTTGGCGTAGGAGTACCCAAAGTTGGAGCTGTGCGGCGGTCCGTTGTGGATCTGTKGACAGGAGAGCAGGACACCACGGGTGAGTTAACCAGCCATTGGTCATCGCAACGCGGCAATCGCACCTCRCTCCAGCTGCATGTCCCAGAGGCAGCGATTTGATGCCAAGTTTCAGACCCGGGGACCCGATGCCTTTTTAACTGTGATGCACAGCTTGGACAGGCCAAAGGCACTGCCATGTCACAGCCACAAACGGGTTGGATGAGGGGGGGCAGCRATCAGAGGGGCCACGCCAGGACCCGGCTGTGGACCTGTGCACCGGGCAGGGACAGCCCCAGGTGGCACCAGGGGACGGAGCCGCTCACCATGGTCTCGTCAATGGGGTAGGTCGTCTTGTCCGGGAAGATGCAGGTGGAGAGGCAGGAGACCACCTTCTGCGCTCCGCACTCGTACGCCGAGTGCAGGACGTTGTCGTTGATGTGGATGTTTCTCCTCTGSGGGGGGGAGAGATATGTCAGAGCAGCATCGCAGCCGGGCCAAAGCGCGTGGGCAGCTTCCCCGGAGGGCTTCCCGGCCCGGCCCGGCCCGCTGCAGCGACCTGACGGAGCAAAACCGGAGCCGCTGCCTGCAAGGTGCCGCGAAACCCCGCAGCCGCAGGCACCCGGACGCTGCCCGTTGGCCCGGCGCTCACCCAGAAATCCAGGTTGTAGCGGATGTTTTTGAAGAGGCCCCCGACCATGGCGGCCAGGTGGATGACGTGGGTGGGTTTGTGCTTCTCAAACAGGGCTTTGGTCTCCGCGGCGCTCCTGCAGGGAGGAAAAACACGGGGCTCAGCGGCACACGGCTCAAAGGGGCGGCCAAAATCCCCGGCGTGTGCTTCTCCCCCTCCTCCGTATTCAGCAGCAGCGAAAGGAGCAGAGCGGGGGCTTTCTGGGCAAAAACGTGGCTGCAAACTCACGTTAGGTCRGCGTCTTTGGAGGACACGAAGATCCACTCCTCGTCCAGCCGACCCTCTCCGTCAGCCACCACCTTCTCGATGGCTCTGCCGACCAAGCCGGTGCCACCCGTCACCAGGACGCGCTTGGGCCTCGTCCCCGCTGCCTCCGTCATGGCCACAAAACCTGCGCCGGCGGAGCGGGGAGAGGGCTGAGCCAGCGCCGCGCGGGTGCTGCCGCCCCGGACCGACGCTGCCGGACGGAGGCGGGGACGGAGACGCCGGCACGGCAGCCGCTTCCGCCTTGGGGCACCCGGCCTGGCTTGCAGCCGGCTGGGCTTCCCCGGGGAAGCGGTGGCAGGCCAAGTCTGCAAGGCAGCGCGGGAGTCACCGGGGCGGCGGCGAGGAGCTGCCGCTCTGCCGCACGGCGCCAGACGGCACTGCCCGGCCTCCCGGAACGGTGGCGGAAGTGGGAAGGGGGCCGGATGCGGAGGCCAGGCTCCCAGCCCGCGAGCCCCCGGCGGCCCCCGCGGCACGGCCCACAGCACCGGCCCTCCTCGCCGAGCATCCTCCTCCTCGCCCCGCTGCTTCCCCGGACCCGGGGTCCCTGGAGGAGCGGGCGCTCGGGGGCAGGATCAGCTCCCGACCCCGAATCCCATGCCTGCACCCCCCTGGTTCCCACAGGACCCCTAAATCCCAGGTCTGCACCCCCACACTTCCATCATGGACCCCCAAATCCCAAGTCTGCACCCACCTGCTCCCCCAGGACCCCCAAATCCCAGGTCTGCACCCCCACACCTGCATCAGGGACCCCCAAATCCCAGGCTTGCACCCTCACACTTCCATCAAAGACCCCCAAATCCTAGGTGTCTGCACCTCCCCACTCCCCCAGGACCCCCAAATCCCAGGTCTGC
>PTFA01000308.1:0-13082 GCA_003342895.1 Casuarius casuarius | reverse complement strand
CCGGCGGGGCGGTCGGTAGCGGCGGCGCTTCCTGCGGCCCCGCCGCCGTCACCGGGCGCCGCCGCTCGGCTCCTCGGGAAATGGAGTCCGCGCCGGGGCCGCCGCGGGGACCCGCAGCTGCACCGGGGCCGGGGGGACCTGGGGGGGGGAATGGGCCCCGGCGTGGTCTGCGCTGCAGGGTTTTTCCTCCAGGATCCCAATGTTTTCCCAGAAAAGGGCCAGGAATTGCACCTTCGCCCCCCAAAGAGACACGGCATCCCCGCTGTTGAGGAGTAATAGGATATTATGGCTTTTCTCCCTTTTTCTCCCTCCTCCTTTCTCCCGGGTGAGACCTGGAGGAGAAACATGCTCTTTCCCTTTGGGAAAATCTTAGAAAAAGCAATTTCCTGAGGGTCTTCCCTCAGGAAAAGCCTCCCGTGGGGTTTCATGTTGATGAGGACCCCAGCGGTGCCCCATCCCTGGAGCAACCCCGCTGGGTCCCATCGGGGTGGGCAGAGGGGAGATGGCATAACGCAGGGACGGACCTCCTGGAGCTTATCACTGTCTCCCACCCCATCACCTGGGGGCTCGTAGAGAGCAGGAGATCTCCATGGATCCCACCTGGGACCAAATAAATGCTCTTGTGATTCCTCACATCCCTGAGGCCCATCCTTGGGAAAGCCACCAGTGCCAGCAAATATCCCCAGGAGCGGTGCCGCCTGGATTAAATCCAGGGCTCCCTGAAGCACCGAGTGGCTTCTGGTGGCACGGAGAATTAAAATGCTCCATACACAAGATGGGCAGCCGGCGCTGAAGCGTTTGCAACTCGAGACTGCTGCTCTGGGAAACGCCGACATCGCCACACTTCTTGCGGGCAGAGCTGGAAGGAAAAGGAACATTTATTTTGAGATTTCCGCTCCTACAGTGAAACTAAAAGCAAGACCATTTCTGAGTGATGGAGCAGAGGCCACAGAGACCTTTGCAAACAGCTGCAATGAGGTGAAATGGGTCATTCCCCCCACCCTGCGTATCAAAAATATTTCAACCTGTGCTGCGTGTTATGTGGCTGGCTGGAAGCTGCCGGGTAACCCCTTGCTTTCCCTGCGAGCAGCACCACTGCTTTCCTCTTCCACGAGACACCAAGGCTTGGCAGGGAGAAATCTCATTTCAACACTTCCTCCGTGCCCCCCCTCCGCCTGCCCCGTCCCCGGGCAGGTTGCTCCGGTTTCCACCAAGGAATTGCTGGGCCGAGCGCTCAGGAGGCCGTGCAGCCAGAGCTGTAGAAGGGCACCCTGTAACCACAGCCTGGGCTGGACTGCGGAGCTGCCCGGCGCGCTGCCGCCTTCCTGGTGCGACAGCAGCTGAATAACCGTGATGCTGCGTTTAAATACGGTAATTCTGGAGCTAATTACCAAAGCAATGTTAGGACACGAGGGAAGATCACAGGGAGAGGTGTAAACCTGCAGCGACTGCATGGGATGGGGCAGGACTCTCTCATTACTGAAATATAACCCAGGCTTTCGATATATTCTAGCAAGATCTTTCTTTTGAGTTTAGGATCAAAGCCTGGAGGAGACCCATTAGCTCAAGCAGACAGACCTCCTGTGTAATAGAAACCAGAGTACTCATCAGTACCTTGCACTCAGCCTGCTAACCAGGCTGGATTAAGCTCTGCCCAGAAGAGCTGCTTGGCCAGATTCAGACGCAGCCCCAGATGGAGAACCTCTCCTTCGTTTGGTGCTTTGTTTCCATGATGAAACTTCCTTGTGGGTGACCTGTTTCTCTCTGGAACTGGTCTGGTTTCACTGCCAGCCCCGGTCCCTGCTCTGCCCTTCTCCTTTCTCCGAGGAAGGTGGGGTGGATGGATATGAGCTGCTCAGATGTGGCCACCCCAGCGTGGAAGCCGGCTAGCGATGCTGCGTGGCTGCGGCCAAGCTCAGGTAAGACACACTAGCTCTAGACATCGCCCTCCTTCTTGCATTTTGGTTTTGGGCCTTCTTGCTGCACCTTTATACGCTCTGAGGTAGACAACACATCGGCAGCAAAGTCCCTTTCCAGGTCGTATCGTGCAGTACAGCCTTCGTCTCTCTCCATGCATAATTCCAGCTGCTTGAAGCGCGTTTTATCCCAACCAGCCCAGCTTCCACCAGTTTCCAGGTTTGCTCCCCACCGATGTGCAGCCCCTTGGCGATGGGAGAGTTGCCCAAAAGCACGTGGCAGGATTGCCCAGCCATGCAGTGGGGAGATTGGCGCAGGAACGGGAGCACAGGCCACGGCTTTTCCTAGACACCCTTGCTTTTGCCAGTGATGTGACATTTCTCAGCGTATAAAATACGAACCAGTAACACTTCAAATGCAAAATCTCTGACTTGGGTTGGGAAAGAAATAAATCTGACTCCTTGCAGACACCCAGCTTGTGGGACGCAGTAATGTCCCTGCAGCCATCGATCTGCATTTGCCCTGTTGAATCTAATGCTCTTCAAGGAGGGAGACACGAGAACGGGCCACACATGGCTGCAAGCCGTGACCTCTCAGCGACAGGTTTGGGGACTCTGAGAGCAGGGTCCTGGCTGGGTTGCCGGGAGTCACAGGAAGTCAAATGCTGGGAGAGGTGCCATCTGCTTGGCCTGCAGCTGAGGAGGGTGCCTCCTTCTAGCAGGTCCCTCCTATTGCACACTGCAGCTGCGGCTCAAAGTGCTGAATTGTCCCTGCTCCCCAACCCCACGAGCGGATGCAGCTTGTCTGCCAATTCCAGCAGACAGTGGAAAGATGCGTCGCCGGTGAGGAAAGAGGCTGCGGCCCAGGAGTCATGTTCATGGGACCATTGCCTCTGGGATGAGCCACTTGTTACAGGATTTGCTTTGAGTTTTGGCTTTCAGCATCCGCATGTGCAGAGGCCAGCGGAGTTCAGAAGTCGAACTGGCTGAACTCCTGAGGTGAACAATTATCTCTCGTAAACTCAGGTATTTTGGGGGTTTGTCTCATATCGATTAGAGATTACTTGTTTGGCCCTCGAGGCCAACAAAGAGCATCTGCGGGGGGGGGATGGAATATTTACCTTGAATCACTGGATGAAAAGACCAAACAAATCTAAACCCATTCCCCATATCCTGGCCTGGCTCCAAGGCAGGTGATGTTTGGTTTTGATTTCAGGGAAGGGCTTTGTTCCTAGGTAAAAGCTTCGTCTATGAAACGAGCCTGACTTCAGCTGTGTGCAGGGCTCTCCGGCACTCTGGACTCCAGCTGCTCTGGAGGCATTCTCCTAATTTGCTTTTGATGAATATTTCAGTGCCGCCAATAGCCCTGGAGACTGCAAGCTTCTGTCTCACCCCAGAGCTCACCTGTTTTGCAGAAGCCTTCCTGCACGACCAGATTTACAGATAACAAAAAATAATTTTAAAAAAAAGGAAAAGAAAGAATCAGCGGCATGGGTAATGGGCAGTTCAGAGGGCCTGTGGGTGTGCTGAGAGTCCGGAGACCTGGGTTTGAGCACCTAATCGGTGGGGCCTTTCTCCTGCAGGAGTGTGGTGGCACAGGCTGTACGGGCGCTGCTTTCCCACACACCGCAGCACCGGGCGGGACATGTCCGGAGAGACCCTGGGCCCTGGCACGGAGGTGGGAGGGTGGCACAAGGGGACGTGCCCCTCGCCCGTGCAGCCCCATCCTCCCTGCGGGGCTGGGTCCCAGCCCTGTTCCTCCACCTCATCCAAGTGCCTTGCGTGGTGGCTCCGGGACCCTGTAGCAGAGGGATGGTGGCTCAGGAGTCCCCTGTGCGGGTGGCCCAGGGACCTCACGATGAGGCGGGAGAGTGACATGGGATCCCAGGGATCTCGAACCAAGAGGAGGACAGTGACACAGGGACCCATGTGGGTGATCCAGGAGCCTCACAGTGAGGAGGGATGGTGACACGATCCCATGTGGGTGGCCCAAGGACCGTGCAGCAAGGGGGACAGTGACTAGGGACATCACGTGGGTGTCCCGGCAACCTCACGGTGATGGGGGACAGTGACACAGGGATCCCATAGTGAGGAGGGGTGGTGACACAGGGATACCACATAGGTGTCCCAGGGACCTTGCAGCGAGGAGGGACGGTGACAGGACCCCACATGGGTGGCCCGGGGACCTTGCAGCGAGGAGGGACGGTGACATGGGACGGGTGCAGAACGGCCCTGCTGATGAGTCTGCAGCACCCAGTGTGGCAGCAGTTCAGTTTGAGGAGCTTTTTTTGTTGTTGTCGATTTTTCAGCATTTTGTATCCCTCCCCCTTTTTGGGGGCATTTTGTGGGGGTGGTTCCCTCCCATTTGTTCTCTGTTTGTTTGAATTGCTCCCTTTCTTCTTCTCCATTTTTGGCAAGTTCTTCGTGGTCTCTTTGGTCAATTGTATCAGCTTATTTAGGCAGGACTTTTTAATGAGGTGTTTTCTTTTGTTTTGGCAGCCTGTTTTCCCCTCTCCCCAGCCGGGCTTTGTGGGGTTGTTTTACTTGCTGGCTTTTCTTTTGCTGGGGTTTTATTTATTTCCTTAAGCGAGAAGACTGGTGGGGATTTTGTTTCTTCGGCACGTTATTTCTCCTTGCCGCTGCAGTTCCCTGAGGGGCCTGTTACATATTTATTTTCTGCAGCTTTTATTTTTTTATTTAGGGTATTCCCCCCCCCCCTTTTTTTGTTTTTTTTGTTTTGTTTTTTTTCTTTTTCCCCTTGTTGTCCCGTTTTCCATTCCTTTGTGAGGAATTTTGTTTGTTTTTCAGCTGCATTTCCATTCATTCCTTCGCTCGTCCGTCCCCCCGCCACCGCCTTCACCGAGCAGCTGTCAGCGGAGCTGGATTTGTGAAGCTTAGTTATTTATTTCACCCAGGGAGGCGCTGGCGCCTTCCGGCTGCTTCTGGAAGCTTCTAGGGCCTTCTTCAGCCCCCGGGGAGGGGAGGGGGGCTGTTAGCTGCCTCCTGATTGGCCGGCTCTGGATAGTTAGCTGCCTCCTGATTGGCTGGCCGGAGCGGCTCCTCAGCGGGCTGCTGTGAGACAAGGCGCAGCTGCTGTGGCCGAAGCGGCCGCCATGGCCGGGGGGCTGAAACGGGTCTGGCTTGGTGCTGCGATGGCCGTGGCCTCACCAGGGGGGACATGTGCAGTGGTCGGGGCTGTCCAGGATGTTGGAGAGCGCCTGTCCCGGCTCATTTGGCCCTTCAGACTTTTGCCCCCCTAGACTTTGCCCCTTCAGACTCGTGCTTATCCCCCAGTGACGCTGCCAAGGGAGACCTGGAGCAAATCCAGATTACAGGGCTCGGGGTCACAGGCCTGTTCTCCTCCATCCTGCTGGTGACAGGGAGGGGCTCCGGGAGGAGCAGACACGTCCTGCGGGTTAGCTGCAGCACGGATGTGCGGCTGGCGTTGCAGGCTACGCTTTGGGTTTTAGGTGCCTCTTTGGGGAACAAGGACTGCCAGTGAGAGGCAGGATTCATTTGACATACTGGGACATATCTGACATAGTGGGGTAGGAGCATCTTTGTCTACAGGCTTACAAACCTGGTGAAGGGGACTTTGAGCTAGGTTTGCTGAGGATGACGAGAGCTTGCAAGCTAGCAGTCAAGTGAGGAAATAGAGGCTAGGGTGGTAAGTGCAGGGGTGAGATGATGGGAGCAAAGTAGCACTTGGGAAGGACAAAAACAGGTCAAAAGAGGGTCTGCCTCAAGTGCCTGTAAGCAAATACACACAGCCTGAGAAACAAGTAGGAGGAGTGAGAGCTCTGTGTGAGGTAACAGAACTAGGACATCATTGGATTAACTGAGACATGGTGGGATAGCTCATATAACTGGAGAGCTGCGACGGACGGAGGCTTTAGAAGAAAGGCAGGGAGGACGCAGGGGACTGCCCTTTGTGTGAAGGAGCAAATCAACTGCATGGAGATATTCTATAGGATGGATGACAGGCTGGCTGAGAGCTTGTGAGTGAGGATCAGAAGAGATGCCAGTGAGGATGATGTCATGATGGGAATTTGTTACAGGCCACCTGATCAGGCTGAGAAATTGTACGAAGTCTTCTTTAAGCAACTTCTGAAAATCTTCAGCTAGAATAGTGTAGGTGAGAAGGTACCTCCTGGGATCTGTAATCCAGTCTCCTGCTCAAGGCAGGTCCAGTTGCAGCAGGTTGCTCAGGAACTTGTTCAGCTGAGTTTTGAATACCTTGAAGGATGGAAAGGCAACAGCCTCTCTGAGCCTCTGATCCAGTATTTGACTGCCAGCCCTGGTTCTTATGGGAGACTTTAACCTCTCTGATGCCTGCCAGGAGGACAACACAGTGGGACACAAGTAATCCGGGAGATTTTTGGAGCGTATTGGGAGCAACTTCTTAGCTGATATTAGATGGGGTGATACACAGCTGAATCTCTTACTCACAAGCAAGGAAGAGCTGGCTGGGGATGTGATAATCAGCAGCAACTTTGGTTGCAGTGACCATCAAAGTCCTGAGGAGAGTGAAGAAGGCAGGTAGCAGAGTACAGACTCTGGATTTCAGGGGCGCAGACTTTGGCTTGTTCAGAGAACTGATAGGTGGGATCTTGTGGAAGGCACCCCTGAAAGGTGGAGATTCTCAAGATAGCTAACAGGTCTTCAAGAACAACCTCCTCCAAGTACAAGAGCTGTCCATCCTGATAAACAGAAAAATGAGTAGACGTAGCAAGAAGGAGGCTTGTCTAAACAGGGAATTCAAGACTGAGCTCCGATGCAAAAGGGCGGTTTATAGGCAGTGGAAACAGGCAAGCTACAAAGGAGAAATAAAAATGCTAGTGTGCAGGGATGGTGTTAAGAAAGCTAAAGCTCAACTAGAGTTGAAACTGGAAAGGGGCATGAAGAGCAACATGAAAAGTTTCCAATCCTACATGAGAAGTAAAGGAATAAATAAGGAAAAAGTGGGCCTGTTGCTGAATGAGGTAAGTGATTTGTGACAGCGACAGGTAAGACAGATATTCAATCCCTTCTTTGTCTTTGTCATCACTGACAAGGTCTCCCAGATGCTTGTGCTTGAAGATAGGGCTAAAGGAGGAAGGAACTCAAATAGTGGAAGAAGACTGAGTTAGGGATTTCTTGAGGAGGAAAGGAAGCTTCTCAAGGGCTCATCCTGGGAAATACGCTGTTTCATGCCCTTATCAATTACCTGAAGAGGAGACAGAAGGCAACCTAATCAAACTTGCAGACAATTCATCTTGCTTGAGGGCAGGGCAGCCATTGAGAGGGATGTAGACAAGCTGGAGAAATGGGCTGAAAAGAACGTCATGAAATTCAGAAAGGACAAATGCAGCACTGTGCACCTGGGATAGACTAACCTGCCACAAGGGTACAAACAAGACACGAGCTGAAAAGGACTGCTGCAGCCTAAAAAAGACCTGGGTGTGCTGAAGGACAGTACAAACATGAGTGAGCAGTGTGCTTTGGTAGCAAGGAAGGGTAATAGCATCCTGGGCTGTCTCATTGGGACCAYAGACAGCAGATTAAAGAAAATAGAGCAAACCACTGAAGAAAATGACATGAGGTAGAAAGAGGGCCCATAATACCGTGTGGATGAGCAAGGGAATCCCTGTCAGGCAAGAGGCATGTGGGAGCAATGCCGTGGAGCACAGGTAGTTGGGAGTGTTTTTGGTGGGTCGCTAAGTGGAGGGGAGGGAAAATATCCTTTTGTGGTGGAAGGCAGCTCAGAAAAGCTGGGGAACTATGAGCTACATACTTCGTGCAGGGGGCCTTTGTGACCGCTTCTATGCCTAGGACTTGCCATGCCTGTGACTGAACAGTGCATGCCATCCCTTGTTGGTGCTACCTGGAATTGCCCTTAGTGAGAGTCTCAATCAAAGCTGGAGTGGCTAAGGAGGGCTGCAAGCCGTCCTATATGAGATGCCTTCTAGGATGCATCCAGCAAAAGTGTTTCCTGTGCCTTGGCAACAATTCCCCAACTGCCTCTTGTAACCCCATATCTCCCTGAGCCATGGATGTCAGGAGGAAAGTGTGACGGAGAAGGATTGTTGTGGAGCAAGAGTGCHGGTTTTTGGAGGGGCGAGGTGCTTTGTGCAGCGCTTCGTTTGCCTGTATGGCGTCCCATGCAGATGGCGTGGCCGGAGCCGGTGCCGCTGGGGCAGGGAGCTGATCCCGACGTGTCAATTGGCTTGTGTAAGTGAGGGCAGTTGTGCCGCTGGTTGTGGCGAAAGGAGGTGAGGCTGCTCCTTCCTTCTTTCTTTGGCTCTTTCTTTGGCTTTGGTGGTGCGCAGTGTTTCCTGGGGCTTGTGCGGGAGTGTTGGGTGCCTGAGCCTGGGTGTGCCGGTGGCCGCGCAGTTGGGTGCCCAGGGTTGTTGTTGTTGGCTGGAGTTGGGCTTGGTGAGGGTCTTGCCCAAGGCTGGCGTGGCCTTGGGTGGAGGGCTGCAAGCCCCTGGCTGTGTGTCTTTCTGCAGGACGCATGCATCGGGAGAGCTTGCTGTGTGCRCGCAGCGGGACAGGAGGAGAGGCTGTTGGAGGTTGGAAGGGAGCTGTAGAGCTGCTGTAGTGCAAGCGCCCTGGTGAAGCAGGGTCGCGGAGCGGAGGCGGCGCAGGAGCCTGCGCAGACGGCTTTTGCGTATGTATGTGGGAGGATGGAGAGGGCACAAGGTCTCTGGGCAGGCAGTGCCAGTGCTCCCTCAGCGTCCCATAAAAMCTGTTTGCCGTGGATTCCGAGGGAAGGAGGTGTGTTTCCGTTTGTGCCTGTTGCCTTTTGKGCTGTGGCTGGGCGGCWGTGAGAAGAGTGTGGCGCCATGGTCTTTGCRGCCTGCCTTGAGCTCCCTCTGTGCACTGCTRAGCTGCCTGCTCAGYSTTSTCTTCTGGAGGCTAAAGAGTTGCAGGTGTCTCAGGCTTTCTGCAGCTGGGAGCTGCTGTAGTGCCTTGCTCATGTGGGTGTCCCTGTGTGTGAGCGCTCTTGGTGGCGCTCGGTCTTCTGCAGGCTTGGCTCCCTGCCTGTTGCCGCTGCCGGTGTGCCTGCGGTGTGGGTGGGAGGCCGCGAGTGTGTGGGAGAAGGCTTGTTGTGGAGCAAGAGTGCCGGTTTTTGGAGGGGCGTGTGGCGGATTGACGAGACGGACCTCATATAGGCTAGTGCAGGAGATCCCGTTTATTGAGACAACAATGGCTTGTTATATGGCAAACGCCTAGCCCCTCCTCCTTCCGAGTGTCTCCTGAGCATTGTGGCATTTTGTGATAGGTAGGAAGACATATCCTGATGCCTGGCAGGCAGGCAGGACAAGCCCACCGTAACTGCTGGCACGTAGGAAGGAAGGCACACCATGACTGCTGGTACTTAGGCAGGAAGGCACATCATGATCACTGACAACTCACGTGCACACATTCTGGCCTCGGATCATAGTTACCACATCATCACTTTCTGCCTTAGAGATTCTCTGCTGTCTTACACAGTGTCATCCTATTTTGGTCCCCAACATATCCCCCCTTTTTATTTCTTAAACTATATATTGCCAGTGCAGTGTGTATTTGCACAGGAAGTACTTTTTGGAAAGTCCTTCGAGTCATTCTCTGCATAAGGCTTATTAAGCAGGGGAGATAGATAGCAAGGGCTAGAAATCTTAGCAGGATTACCAATCCACACACCAGTACATTCTTAACCCATGACCTCAAACCTAACGTCCAGTCCTATCCCTCAAAACGGTTCCACCCTGATTCTATCTACAACTTATTAGTGAGGTCGTGTAGTCGCCGTAAGCTTTTATGAATCGGCATTGACCCTGCACAAGGCAGGCAGRTATTGCCAGAAAATGTCCCGACATGGGCTCATCTTAACTGGCTCTCAGTCCTCGTTTGGTGTTTCGAGGGATGCGTCAAGAGGTCAAATCAGCCGTACAGGCATCCAGCGAGGCCCGTTACCTGTGGAGACACAAGCACAACCTTTCCCCCAYRTTATTMAGTCTACYGGTTCACTCCATKGACCTGTTTCCMGGYTCTTGTAGTGAACCYGAGGCTGTTCTCGCCACGTAGGGCATGAGAAATGCTTATTAACTGCACTTTGGTCCGTATAACGGTTTAAAAAGTTAAGAACATATAAGGCTTTCCATAGCTGCTCTTGTGGGGAGGCACTRGGGCTATTCCCCCTTTTTTGTTTTTCAAGCATGTCTTTTAGAGTACGATGGGGACGTTCCACTATTGCCTGGCCAGTTGGGGAACAGGGAATTCCGGTCACATGAGTGACCCCCCCCAGGTTTGAAGAAATGCCCATGTTCGCTGTGCAGTGTACGCGGCACCATTGTCAGTTTTAATCTGAGTAGGAACCCCCATTGTGGCGAAACTCATGGGCAGTAGCGACAACGTAATGGGAAAGGGTATCTACAGAGACRTGGACATATTTCAATCTTCCAAATGAGGGATAATGGGTAATGTCTGTCTGCCAGACATTGCAAGGCTGCAGGCCTCGAGGGTTGGTCCCTAAGTAGGGTGGTAACGGGGATACATTTTGGCAATCGGGGCAACTTCGAATAATATTTTGGGCCTGGTCTCCTGTGATAAGTTTTTTGTAGCGCTTTTGCATTTTGGTGAAAAAAAAAATCAATATGGGACCATTTAGCCTGCTGATAGGTGTTAGGTGTCAGCACAGCTACCATCAAATGGTCGGCAACGTGATTGCCTTGGGCAATTGGCCCAGGTAGAGTGGTGTGAGAGCCGACATGTAAAACAAAATAGTCATGCTCTCTTTGTTCCAACAAAAACAACAGTTGTTCCTTCAGAAGAAGAAACAATTGTTGATTCGTAAGACTTTTTAAAAGATCATTCCAGGCCTTGGATGATGCCCGTAACGTAAAGAGAGTCAGCAACAACGTTCAAAGGTTGTGCCTTGGACAGTGTGAAGGCTCGGACAGCAGCTGCAGCAGCAGATATTGGGTTGTTTGTCTGGGGTGTCTTCCTCATCTGAAGTCCATCTTCTTCCTTAAGCTGTTTGTTCTCCTCCCGTAACCTCTGAACTTCTACTTGAAGCCTCTTATATTCTTCCATTACTTTCTGAACTTCAATGTCATCCAAAGAGGAACTTACTGATTTAGACATTATAGAAGAATCTGTCTTTGTTGCAGTTGTGGATACAATTTTATTTATTCCTATGTCATGAGGCGTATCATTTTCTGCTGGTAGATCAAACACACGCCTAAGTTTTCAATGCATGAGTTCTTCTGGTTTTTCTTCTTTCCATACTGCTTCCATATCTGAAGTATCAGCTGGAGCAAACACAGACTGTTTCTCTTCATTTTTTTTTTTAAACCATAAGCTTGTATTTACTTTTCTTATTAGGATCATAGTCAAAAGGCTGTAGCATCACAGAAACATTAATTGATGTTCCTGCATCAATAATTGCACTCTTAGGTCTTGTACAGTATCTATGTGGTGCTGTGGTCTTAACTTTGAAGCACACATTTCTGTCTGTAGGATTGCCGAGCTCCAGGTTTGTGGTGACAACATCTGTGAAAGGCTCTTTGAATTKGAGCTCGTGCTGCGGTTCGAGGCTGAGGGCCCTGCTCCGCTTTTGCCATGTTCCTCCTCCTGCTGCTCGGCGCTGGCAGCACCAGGTGGAGGCGGCACCAGGCGGAGAGAGGAAGGGTCRGGCGGGAGGGGAAGGAAGGCAGGAAGGAAAGGAGGGAGGGAAGAAGGCAGGTGGGGGGCATCCCCGGCCAGTGTAGTCACGCCCCGCCGGGCGGCCCYGGGGCGATGGATTCTTGCCAGAAGGCCGGGTCAGTGGGGGGGTTGCGGGCAGTCCRCACTCACGGGCGGCGCCTTCTCTTGAGGGGGCGGTGGTTCCGAAGGGGCCGTAAGACGGACACAGCAAGGYGTATTAATAGGCGGCTAGAGGTCCGGCTCCTGTTCCGGATCGATCGGCCCTGGGTCAAATGGGTTGTCTGGGTCGTTTCCTGGRGAGTCCCGTCCACCCACCGCCCCCACCACCGTGTCGCTTGAYGGAGGTGCTGTGGGGGCTGCGGGTGCCTCTGGTCCCCGTGTTTTCTTCTTGCTATGCTCTTTCAGGGTCTCAAGCATGGTACGCCACGGGGCTAAAAGTCCTGCCGCCGTCTTATCGTATCTTGTTGCCGCGTCCCAGAGCTTAACTCCGATTGAGTCCCGTGTACCGAGGCTATAAACCCTGCTGGAATTCACCTCGGGACAGTTCGAGCGTGCCCACACCAATAGCATTTTGAGATCTTGGCGGGGGGGGGCATCTCTCTGCCGTGCTGTTTCAAAACCTTTTGCATTATGTTTAGCAGGACCTATCTTGCGGGGAGATTCCGTTTCCCATGGCTCCCAGGCGTTCCCGGCCGCTTACCTCCGTCCAGCGGTAGGCAATGAGTTGTGCGAAACGCCGCTTCCTCTCAGCGGCCTGGGTCCTGCTTCCTTTCAGCAGAGTCTGCAGATAAGCTGCTCCCCTTCTAGCAGCCCCATGTCCGGCCGAGCTCCGCCACCGGTTCAGCTATCCGCTGCTTCTACAGCCCTGGACGAAGTCAGTCTTCAGGTCCCTGTTTGGGCTCCATTTGTGGTGGATTGCTTCACGGACTCCGATGTGCTGGATCAGAATCAACTTTAATCAATCAAACAAGCCTTTTATATAAGCTCCAGCCCGGGTCGGTACTTTCCACAAAGATCTATGGTCCCTTTGTAAGCACCACGTTATACTTTCCTGAAGGTCATGTTCCCATCATCACTCTCCCTCATTCCATGGGTTTATTCCCTTATGTTCCCATACTGCTATTTATTCCTCCCAAGGCTTTCGGCTCCTTCACTTTATCTGGTCCAGTCGTTCGGTGTCTGCCCCTACAGATGGGTGAGGGAGTGCGTGTGAGGCAAGAGGCCTGCGTGAGCAATGCTGTAGCGTGCTGGTGGTGGTGAGTGTTTTGGGTGGTTGGCTTAGGGGAGGTGAGGGCAGGGGTTCTTCGTGGTGGCAGGCGGCTTGGAAGAGTGGGTGCAGCGTGAGCTGTGTGGTTTGTGCTGGGGGCCCCAGTGCCCAGYTGGGTGCCTGAGCCTGGGCGTGCCGGTGGCCGCGCAGTTGGGTGCCCAGGGTTGTTGTTGTTGGCTGGAGTTGGGCTTGGTGAGGGTCTTGCCCAAGGCTGGCGTGGCCTTGGG
>PTFA01000307.1:940254-1078888 GCA_003342895.1 Casuarius casuarius | reverse complement strand
GCCCGATCGTGCCCTGGTTCGGCGCAGGCTCGGTGTGTCCCAGGTGGTCGCAGGGAGACCACTTCGGGGGTCGCAGCAGCTCAGTCCTGTTTCCGCCGGGAACAGATGGCTTGTTCGGGGTTATGGTTTGCTTGCACCTTATGTACCAAGAAATGTTTAAGGCAAAAGTCCTGTCCGCCACACCCCCCATCACACAAATGACAAGCTTCAAAGACGTTGGCTGTCTCTTCAACTTTTTCCTGCTGTTTTGCTTCACTACAGTAACTTTTTCCATAGTTACATACATGTAAGTAATTCTCCACTAGTATAGCCAGCACCAATAAATGAATGCAAATGAAGACTGACACAATGAACCAAAGAATGGAGGAGTAAACAATTGGCAACTGGGATTTTTAGAAGGGATGAAAACCTGAAGTCCTGCTCTTCCAGAAGTACAAACTTGTTGAGGCACAGAAATGTGTTAAATGCAACACGGTAATGAAGTCTGGTCCAAAATGTGATCCAATCTGATCCAATTACTAAAAGATAAAATTAGCGTGCTAAAGCTTTCAAAGAGAAAGTGTGAGGGGAAAGGGAGGGAGAATCAGCAGGCACTGTGGAGCTTGGCATGCATGGGAGATGTGACGCAGGTCGCTCTGGAGACCCTTTACAGAGGTCTGAGGTGTTTAYGGATTGATTAATACCACTGGGCATTACTGTTTTGTTTCTACAGCTTCTCAAATTTCTTTGTTAGTTTGTCTCTCTCTCTCTCTTTTTTTTTTTTTATCATACAGGTTAAATGTAACTCAGCTCTCACAGGAGCAAGTGGTTGAAGCATGATAACAGTTTCACAGCTTTTACCTCCTCTGAAGATTTTTTTTTTTTGGCATCAAATGAACACTTATCTTATCCAGAAGCCCTGGTGGGGCCACTGCTGTCCCAAACACGGTGAGAAAATGCCCTCAGGTCCGCACCACCTTTGAAGAAATGTATTCTCCTTTTCTCTATAAACCCACCTATTTTTTCAGTTTCACGTGAATCTGCTATGCAAAGTTGTTTGTGACTGCACCAAGACACTGTGTTAGTCAGAGCTGTGAAATGAAAACGTTGTAGTTTTTCTTCAAGTGAGATGGCCACACAACTTCTCAGTTTTTTTTTTTTTTTTTTAATAAGTTTTAACAGACCACAGAAATAATTGTCTGGAGCAAGATAATTCTAGAGGAAAAACTAAATCTCCTCAAGGAAACAGACAAAATGCATGCTGGGGCCCTGCAGGCCTCCCCAGCCCTGCTGGTCCCTGCCCCACATCCCAGTCTCCCCCCTCCATCCCCGACCCCATCTGCCCCCAGCCCGGGGCCGGGGGTCGCTGCCGCACCATGCCACAGTGGGGCTGGCTCCTGCCCCACTACTGCCCTGCCCCAGCCCGGCCCCCGACCCATGGGCACCCCCAGGCCTGGCCTGGGGCCCTGCTGCCTTGGGCAGGGGGACGGGCCTCAGTGGCAGCCCCCGGCCCCTCGTGCCCTGACAGTGAAACTGGGAAAGGTCTCACTGTTGCCATGTTTGTTTTTTTGTTGGTTTTTTACCTTTTCTACAGTCTTACTGTTTAGCGCGGAAACTTCCACTGGCTTCCGGGGTTACAGCTAGCTCCAGGGTCCATCCGGGATCCCCAAGGAAACCCTCTTTCCCTGCTCGCTGAGGCTCGGCATGGGCTCTGCTCCGGGGTATGGATGAGGTTGCAGCCCCTTCCTCAGGCGCGTCTGTCCCAGGCCCCTTTCTGATACCTCTTTGGCTCCTGCTTCTCCTCCCAAAACCCCCCACAACATCCCTCTTCCCTCAGCGCTTCCGCGCCAGATGCGCCGGGAGCAGCCTGGACCAGACACGCAGCTCTCCAGCCCCAAAGTTCAGCCATACCCTGAAAAACCCCAAACGGGCTGTGCAGTACATCTGTGCAATTTTGCCATCTATTGTAGCGTATTTGGCAAAAGAAATAGTAAACTCCATCAGGTAAGAGATSCTGGCCTGTCTAGACGTGGGAATTAGTTTTATATTCCTAACAAACTCCTTTCCTTCTGCCCACACATTGCCAACCCACTTGTCCTGCCCCAGTAGGTCCGAGCGTCAAGAGCCCCCGGAGCTGCTACCATGAACGTGGAGGTATCCGTCCAAACGGCCTTGGATCTGGTAGCCTCAGGCAGTCAGACAGCCTCTGCAGCTGTAGAGTCACGGTTTGATACTCCTGCAGGTGATTCACTTCCGTAACCGGCCTGATAGAAGACAATGTTATATTCTCTGTATAGTATTTACAGTTTCTTCTCCATATCATATACGTCTTAGCTTTTTTTTTTTTTTTTTTTTACTATAATGCCTATTGAGTTATAAGGGTGTTCCTCACCTCCTTATGAAGACGCTGCTGATAACGGAGAAGGAAGCATCTGAAAAGCCAGACTACTTCAGAGTAGCTGTGGTTTTAATTAAAAAGTTATTAAAATTGCTGTCAGTAAATTTTGTTCTGTAATACCATACAGGCAAATAAGCCAGTAACATGACCGGATGAAACTTTTGAGTGTAGTTAGAATCCAGTGAAAGGAGATTCACATTGTTTTCCTGCACTTTTTTGTGTATGTGTGTATATATATAGTTGCCAACATTGTGTCATCATTCTATATATGTTCCTGTAAATCCCAAATCTTTCCTGGTTGTGGGGGTGAAAAAAATAAATAAATAAAATGGAGACAGAACTTCTCTCTTTAGCTTGTTTTCTTTCTGAGCTTATGAAGAACGATTATGTGTCCCCACACCCCCAATTTATTTATTTGTTTAATATTCAGCATGATCTCTGCTTGTCTTTGTTTGTTTGTTTGTTTGAAAGATCTAACCCCACTGTTCTTTTGATCATCAAAAGAGAAGAGTATCTAAGTACCATGTAGGGTTCACATGAATAACCCATATTCCTCTCCCTGCGGACCGTAACAAAACCTGTTAATTAGGGTTGGCTCTGCTGTAGGCCCCCTTCTTCCATGATCATGGGAATATTAAATGAGTCAGACACCACTATGGTTTAGCCACATGCTCATAACTTGTCTGTCAGAGAGAAGGGCAGGTGCCACCTCGGGTCCACAGGCTCTGATTGCTGCAAGTCATTCTTTATGTGGAGTACTGGTTATCCAACACCACTGTAAACTTCTTCCTTGCCTGCCTGCACTGCATCTTGTTTTAGACCACGTTTTCTCTGTTTGTGCCTGTGAAGTATCTACATTTGAGGAAAAGGAGAACCAGGAAAGTGATGCACATTAGGAAAAAGCTGTGCTTCAGTAAGCCAAATCAGGAAAAAAATATGTTTGCTTTTCCATTTGTAACTGTGATTTATTTCTCAGTTTTCTGTCACCTCCTACATCTGTAGTGCCAGCTTTCCTCAAAGGCAAAGGCTTAGACAGCCAAATCTCTTCAGGTGGACAGCTTCAGCAGTGATTCATTCCCATTTTTTGCATTTTCTCTCTCTATTTTTCTTTCTTATCCTTCACGGACTTCAAATAGTCTCATGTAGAGCCTTGACTGAACATATACCTGAAAAAATGTTATTCCAGAACACATCTAATCTTGAAGCAAGTTGTTGAACTTTGTACAAGGTGACCCTTGTTCAAAAATTGTCTAGGCGATAACAACACAATCAGGCCAGGCCAGTTCTAGGACTAGGTAAAATTCAGGTCTCCTATGAGAAATAAAAGCAAATTTTTAAGTGTGAAATGTTTATTACTATTAATATTTTCCCTTTGAAGTGATGATTCTAACTAATTTAAAGGCCTACTCACCAAAGGTAAGGTAATGGTGATGAAGAAAAAGAGTTTTTTCTAGGTAGGAGGAAGGTTGATACTGAAGCCTCGAAGAGCAGACAAAATTGAAGTCCCAAGAGAACATAAGTCACTGCGCTCTATGTATTTTGGAAACAGTACCCTGGATTTACTCTTTGTATTTGAATAGGCACCTTAATTATTTATGCTAATCTTTGTCCTCTAGTATGTATTTCAGCCTTTTTCAAAGTTTTCAGAATTTAAGCTTTTATATTGTATATTAATAAGAAATCAAATTGATCCGTTTTGGCTTTCTGCCACTTTTTTATAAAGGAAATAGTTTTTTCTATGCTATTTTTAATATGTTCTGTTTAAAGGGAAGATCTTAACCACAGTAAGTTTGAAAGGAAAACAAAATGAAAATACAAACAAACCTACTTTCATTTGTTACGTTCATATAGCCAGTCTGCTGGTTTCCTTCTCTCCTAGCCCTAGAATCCTGTCTTTTGCTTGTTGCCTCTCTGCTTGCAGAATTGACTTTAAATTTCTGTGTCCAGAATCACACTAAAGGCATGATATCTCTCATTCCCACCTGTATTGTTCAAAGAAGTGTGAAATGGGATTTGGACTAGAAATGTCTTGTGTAAAGGAAGTTGGTATGAGGGGGAAAGGTGAAAACTCCCTCAGTCACTGGAAGTGGAGACTGCTCCTGCACTGTGGTCATAGAGCCAGAGAAATTACAGAGCAAAAAGGCAAAATACCTTTCGCTTCTGGTAAGAAATGTTCCCCATTGTCCATTTGCTAGTGATATGTCTGAATTAATGTTCAGCACCCTGAAGTCTGTCTTTAATGTGTCCTGCAGGGAGTTTTTGTCTGCTCTGAAGAACAGTAACACAGCTATCCAGATACGAGTTTAAATCAGATCACTATATATACACTTCAGTTTTCAGTTTCAACTTCCTATGGAACCACAGTTCATAGAGTTGTTCATATATGTTGTTTTTGAATTAAAACAAAATCACAAGGGAATATTTTAATTACCAGATATTCCATTATTCTAACAGGACCTATAGGAATTGTGTTTTGCTTTAAGTGAATTTTAACTGTAAAACCTGGGAGGCTGCTATATTTATTGCGATTCCTTTAGGATCAATTTTAGGGAAGAAAAAGTAATCTCAAATCACACTTAATAAAATAATAGACAATGTAACTGTATAATTTTTTTTGTCCTGGTAGAAACATGTTATATGTATGACAGAGCTTAGGGAATCTATTTGTTTTACCTACATACAGCATTCTGTACACATGTACTTATTCTGTGCATAATGAGTGCAAGAATTGCTATTTTAACCCTAGAAGCAATGAGAAAACTTGCTTCTGAGTTCTCACAGGTTTATGCAGAAAATCAAATTTTGTTGCTTGAATTATTCGAGGATGACTTCTAGAGGCAAGTATCTGTTACATATGAAATTGTGACAATTACACACACCTTTCACATAGTCTTCCCTGTTATAATCTACAGGGTTCATATGTTAAGCTTGTCCACATATTCTGCTTAAATGCCTGTGTTCAATAGTATATGCCTATGATAGAGGTGAGGTGTCAGCATAGAAGGGGTTTTAGGCTATGTCTAGCACAAAAATGGATATTCATGCTGAGGCAGCTTTTTTAAACTCTCCATGGCCTATCGCCCTCCTCTCCCCTTAACGCCTTCAGGACTTTAACTTTAGCCATCTAAAATACAGGAATATAAATCCAAGAAAGTCATTCATGTTTCCACTATTATTGAGAAAGAGAGAGAAAAGAACATCTAAATGGTTACTCATCCTTACCAAAGTCTCTCTGCATTGAGGCTGGATAACTTAACTAGAAAATTTTCAACTTTTAAGTCATAGAGTAGTTTAGAGGGCTGGAGGTCTCAAATTTTATCTCTTGCTGAAAGTTAGAGCAGGTTGCTCTGTCCAGCTGATCTTTGAATATCGCCCAAGATGGCGATTGCGCAGTTTCTCTGGGCACCTCTTCCAGTGCTTAACCGCTAACCCTRGGAAATATTTCCCTTCTCTCTAGTTGGATTTTTTCTCGCTACAGCTGTTGTGACTGTGACTGTTGCCTCTCATCCTTTTGCCATGCATCTCTGAGAAGAGCTTGGCTCCATCTTTTATTTAGCACCATCTTTAGGTAGGTGAAGACCGAAGTTGTTTAATAAACCCAGCGCTTTGGCCTCTTTTTGAATGTCATGTGCTTTATTTAGCCTTTTAATCACCTTAGTGGGCTTCTGCTGGACACTCCAGTTTGTCAATGTCCCTCTGGTACTGAAGAGACCCAAATCTGGATGCTGTACTCCATCCACTTTATTGCTACAAGGACAACCTGTTGTCTCATTTCAGGATAGCCAAGTCCTTTTCTGCAGAGCTGCTACCTATCCAGGCTGTCCCCAGCCTGTTCTGTTGCATGGAGTTATTCTGCCCCATGTAGCAGATGTTTGAGTTGCCTTTGCTGAATTTCATGAGGTTCCCATTGATTTATTTCTCCAGCTTTTTGAGGTCTCTCTGGATAGCTTCCTACCTTTCATTGTATCAAATGTCCTCCCAATTTAGCATTGTCTGCAACATGCAGTGAGTGCACTCTTTATCATCATCCAGAGCATCAATGAAGACATTAAACAGTATCAGCCTCTGAGAAAAGCTATTCATAAGTGGCCACAAGTTAGATTTCAAACTGTCCACCACTACCCTTTGAGCTCATCAGTCCAGACAGTTTTTCACTCACTCTGCAGTTCACCCATTCTGCCTATATCTCCCCAGTTTAGCTACAGAGATGCTATGGAGGTCATTTTAAGAGCCTTATTGAAGTCAAGGTAAGCAAGATCTGCTCCTCTCTCTTCATCTGCAGCTCTAGTCATCTTATCATAGAGGGAAGTAATAGCAATCAGGCATGATTTACCTTTAGTAAATCCATGCTGGCTGTGTACAATCTCCTTCTTGTCCCCCCTGTGCCTGTAAATGCCTTTCATAATTTGGAGGACTGTGATGAAACTGTCTGGCCTATAATTCACCAGGTACTCCTCTTTGTCGTGGTCAGAGATAAGAATAACATTTGCTTTCTTTTAGTCATCAGAGACCCTGTCACTCTGTCACTGCAACATTTCAAAGATGATAGAGAGTGCCCTTGCAAAGACTTTGGCCAGTTCTGTGAGCACCCTTGGATGCATCCCATGTGGTCCGAGAGACCACATATGTCCAGTTTGCTTTAGTGCTCTCTGACTCAATCTTCCTCTACTCTGCTACTAGACACAAAGACCTGGGAGGCCTGGGCGTTGACCTTACCAGTGGAAACTAAGGCAAAAAAGGCATTGGCTATCTCAGTCTTTTTCACTAGATCTGCCTGTGCCTTCAGCCGTGGGATCACACTTCCCTTGGTCTTCCTCCTATTTCTAGTGTATTCATTCATAGATGCCCATCTTGTTACCCTCCCTATCCTAATTCCATTCCTGTGTACCTCAACAGTGCTTCTTTATTCCTGCTTGGAAGCTATTCCCCAGTGCCACCTCCTGTACAGCTCTTTTTGGCATTTAATTTGATGTAGAGGAAACCAGTGCTGCCACAGAGCCTATGGCCTGAGTGGGTGGATGTTTCTTTTCTTGTTTTGTAGGAGTCATATCATGCATCACAGCAATTTTCTTCTGAAAAAATTCTATTAACTTGTTTCTGGGTATAGTGACCAATAAAGAGTAAGAGGATGTTGGCTCTTTTAATGCTGATGTTATTAAAAGAAAAGTTAAAACTCTGTGAATTGCTGGATAATTTTATTTCTAATGTACTATGTTAGGCTTGACTTGCCGTTATATCACACTTTGGAAGTTTTAGTCAGTGACAGAAGGAGCTATTTTTAAACAAGCAATAAGTCAAAACCTCTTTTCCTTTTTAAGTTAGGTGAACAGGCAGCTCTGAATTTATGTAGCCACTAATCTAATAAATGTCCACAAAGTCAGCAGTATTTCCTGTTTTTCTATAGTTAAGTATCTGATGAAAACAGCTTCTGAAACCCTGGTCCTGAATTAGATAGCTTTTTTGCTGTAGGAAGGTGTGGACTACAGTTCATTGTATGCTTCAGCAATGAAGTGTAAAATCTTAGCTTGTTGCATGATAAGGTTGTTTGCTTTTTTGGAATTATCCTTAGGTCACACTTCGTGGCACACCTACACCACTCTGAATCTACTAGGATTCCTGTGTAGGAGGTGCTGAGAAGCTTGAAAATGTTTCCATAGATACAAGCAGGGCCATAGCAGTAGTGTTCAGCTGTGCCATGCAAGCATTGAGAATTTTTTTTAATTAGAGATGAGCTGTAGGATGCTACCAAAATGGCCTTTGTCCAGTTTTCTGATTCCGGAATATCTCTATTGGCAGAAATTGGCACAGTTCCACAGGCATCAATGGAGTTATGTGAGTCTATGGATTTTAATGATGCTTCTGGATAATACTGTAAAATAAGAGAATGCATCTACGCAAGCTGATATCCAGCCAGTCTTGTCAAATTTTATTCAGCTATCTGCAACACATTTTCTATATAAAGATTTTAGTATTATGGATGCCTGAGTTTAATATTGTTCATGTTTAGTATAAATTTACTTGCATCAAAGAAAATGAAAATAAATGTGAACGGGATACATATTTTTTTATGAAAGTGCACTTTCCCTTTATTTTCTGTGTTCTGCTCTTACTGCCAGTAGTTTCTCCAAGCTCCCTTTTTTCCTGTTTTCTTTTCACAGTTACTCGCTACTCTTCTGCTGACTATGTGTTCAATTCACATACCCTCGCTATCCTCCCTTTATCCAAGTATAATTTATAAGGAGGCTGCAGACTATTCACTTTGCCTCTACTGTGTCCCAGTGAAGACCACAGGGACCTCCCTGAAATGAAACACTAAGGCTTGATATTAAAGTTTGTAATTGTTATTGTTATTGAATAGCTCTGCACTTGAGAGAGAGCCACAAAGCAATGGCTTATTTTTTGACCACTTGTCCCAGAATTCACCCAACACAAGATAAAATGGATGAATTATATGGGGAATATTTCTTTTTTATCTTGGACCTGTGTGTTTTGTGTGACCTGTGTTTGTCAGGTCCCTGAGGGCCCCCCCAGCCCTGCCAGTCCCTGGCCCCCTGGGGCCTCCCCCCCAGCCCCATGGCAGCCCAGCCTGGGGCCATCAGTCATTGCCCCACCACGCCGCAGCAGGGCTGGCTCTGACACCACCATGGCTTTGCCCCGGACCAGCCATGGACCCCCAACCAACGATCCAGTGATCTCCAGTCTGAAGGGAAGAGTATCTGTAATACTCTTGAATTGAGCAGATGCTTCTCATTTAGCCATTGGTACATGTTAATGCAAAGAAGTACCATTTTTGTCCCTGCCTATGTCTTTAGCACTGAGTCCCTGCCTTTTGTGATGTGCTTTGCTCCTATGACCGGCCTGAGAATAAATTCTCTTCCTCTGGCCACATGCACTGCCGCTGTGTTCACCTCCTAGTGGTATCCGGCATGTGAAAAGATTCCTTGTACACTCCTCCTATAAGCAGACAGGGAATATAATCAAGATTTTAGGTGCAATATTTAAAAATTGTATTGTATCTTCCATGGAAAAGAAGGGGACTAATAACTTCTGCTGTCGAGATTTTGTGAAGGAAATACTAGAGCATTATATCTGGAATTTCCTTTATATCTTTCCATTAGTATCCCACAGTTCTCTCAGAGCCTATCCTAAAAACAATGGGAAGAGGAGACTATAGAGGTGAATTTAAATACCATTCAGGCAGAAGATATTCTACTGCTTTGCTCCTAATAAGAGTGTGTGTCTACACTATCATTTGCTATAGCTCTGATCATTCAGACCACATGCATATTAATTGACTCCTCGGCTCCTTTCCAGAGCACACCAACCAGTTGCTGTAAGAGAAAACCTGGGAATGGTTGATCGTATACAAATTGCATCAGTTTTACCTCTCTTCACCTCATACAGTCTTCCAGCAGTTGCACCCAACACCTTGCACCTCAAACACTCCAAACTCTCCCACCTAGAGACTTGAAACGCACTGCTGACATGCTGTGAAAATCCACCCTCACAGTCTGTGCTGCACTCCTGTTGCCATTTCAAGCGATCTGAGCAGTAGAAATATGCATGCAAAAAGGGTGTCTTAGAGCCACTAGGCTTGCAAGTTGTTGCCCAACGTGAATGCAGCCAGTTTGCTCTGCAGAGTGAATGGCATGGGTACAGGGCAATCTGCAACTTTCCACACAGAGATTAGTTATATCTTAATGATGTTACCAGCATTTCTATATGCTGTAAGCAGTAAATATAATGTTGGAAGAAACTGGTATAGAATTTTCCTCTTGTTTTTTTTTTTTTTATTTTTTCATTTTCCTCAGAAAGATCAAATTTTAAAGTACTGCAGCATTTCAGAAGCATTTTGATTTTAGCAAGATTTTTATAATATTTAAAATTCTAGAGAATTTAAAAGCACTCTTTTCAGTAATGTCAAGGGAGATGATCTTCTGTTTCAAGTTTTCCTGTTCGAATTCACTTTCTTGACAGATTTCCTTTAATATTGTAAATTTAAAAAATCAACAGAACCCAATTTGATTTATTAAAACATCATTTTTATTTTTGAGATGACCTCAAATCTAAAGATGTTACAAGCTAGAACACATTTTTCGATAAAATTCTGAAATTGTCAACAGACCAAAGTCATCTTTTTCTTCAGGTTTGCCTCTAGTTTTTCTTAGTAGTAATCACAACCTTACACCTTCTGCCTGTCTAAATTTAAATAGTAATGCAGCTAAAGGTAAAAGGTCCTGAAAGAAAGGAGGCTACAAAGTACTGATAGATACAGTATGTTTATTCTCTATAGAATTTCAGAAGAGGATTGGAAATCGCTACGGGTAGAGATCAGTAAACTAAAGCACTTGTACTTTTGGGGGGCGGGCAGTGTACTTTCCCTTGGCAGTTTCTTATGCTTCCTTATGGGTAGTTCTCATCACACAAATGCCATCGATTTTCCCGGTCAGCTATTTCAGAGCTAGATATGGAGTTGTTTCAACTTTTTTTTTTTTTTTCCTGTATAGTTGTCTAAAGGATGAAACTGTATGTGTGGAACATCCCCTGAGTGGAGTACCAGCATCTCATTTTGAGACAGGAGAGCAGTGACAGAATATACTTCTATTGTGTATTTTAAACTATTTTCTCTAACATCTGTTGTCACACAAATACTGATGGGTTAAATGGTGGTGTAAAAGGCCATCGGCTTGAGATTGGGATGGGTAGCTTGACACAGCCTGTTACTTCAGTGCATGTGGCCTACAGTAGTCTTTTTTTTAGAAAAAAAAATAGCATGTGAACATAAAAATGTGCATTAATATGTGGCCCTAGTTAAGTTGCATTAAAAACCCTATTCCAACCTTACTGAGGAAAAGGTTCACCAGCCTTATATTAGCTTGACAGCCTCCTGAGTTTAACCTACTCACCCAGTCTCTAACATAAGATCCAATGGATGGATAGAAAGAGAAAAAACAGAATCTAATTAAAACTCTAGTTTTGAGAAACAGGTGTGCTAATAACAATAATCTTTCCCTAGGGCTGGAAAATGACTGGTTAAGAGATCATACGTAGAAGGAGGTCACTCTTGTGAAGTTGTTCATTCCAGAGTATGAAGCAAATGAAAAAGGGCAGTAGAGCACAGCAAGATAAAGACATGGACCAGTGATCAGAAAGTTAATTATAATGTCCATAATGGTGCATTGGGTAATTTTTACTGCCAAATGTCTTTAGTGCATATTAAAAAAAAAGACAAAGAGAAAAAATAAGCATGGAACAATATACACTGTTTATTTTGCAAAGAGAATATAGTAATCAACATACTCTAATGTGCGTGTGTCAGTGAGTATTTGCTGTATAGCTTTACCTCAGGACTCTCTGCCCTGGTTCTGTCAAGTCAGACAATACTGCCAATACACAAAATGTAAAGAAGGAAGAAAAACAGGATTATGTGGGAAATAACATGCACAGTGATTTTTACATTGATTAAACTTTTTAAAGTTACTGGCTTCTAAAGTATAATCAGATCAGTAATTAGAAATTTTCATATCAGGGAAAGGGTGTCTATTTAAATACTTTATATAGATTTAGAACTGTCTTGGCCAGAGGCACTGGAATTTTGTTTCACATGTATTTGCAAAGGCATGAACCATTATTCTTCCTGTTGGGTTTTGCAGGCATAATTATAAGTCTCTGTTCTACATGGCAGTTGCTTGGACCATCGCTCACACTATGCTTCTAACAGAATACATGAAAAAATGTATACCTTAAAGAATAGTGGACTGCCACCACTGAAGTGGCTGGGATGAGGACTACAGGCAAAAATAAAGCACAGGCAGTTCTTTGAAAATAAGGAATAGAATTTAATGAGGACAAGGATGATCTTGTCTGGGCAACTAAGCAAAATTTCTGCTGCCTAAGGTTTATTTGTTTCTAATTGTATTTCCCAAGGTAAGAAAAATGTTGCAAGCAACAGCCTTATGCATAGGGAGGTGGGGTCCTTCTGAAACTGGGAATGCATTTCCAGGGTACAAGCTGGCAAAGTTTACTCCAGAACTTTCCATTTGCCAATGTAGAAAGCTGTGCGTGCTGTCCTCCATCCCAAAATTAAATCTGGTAGATTGTTTAGTCACTGCTATCTTTCTACCTTCTTCAGGTGACCATTCATGATGCCTGGACAATGACATGCAATGCAATTTTCTGTGGAAAAACTGCAATTGAACTTTGCTAGGTCCTGTGTACATACACACAACAGAGACGGTTCGTGACCCCAGACTTTTCAGTCTTAGGCTTTTGTCCAATACATGTTTAAGTCTGTATATGAAAGTATTGCTTTTACTTTGGACAAGTTCTACTTGTAATTGCGCATATGGATAACATTATAGACTTTGTTCCAAGAAGGGTCTGTTCCTTCCTCAGGAAATACTCTATTCTTCATGGAACAGTATTATTGTTTGGCTATCAATGTGACCACAACATAGGACATACTAGTGGGTGCATTTTTAGCTTTGCAGTGCAAAAGAGGTCAATGCAATGTCACTATGTGACAATAACATCCCTAGGAGCACTTACTTCAGAAACCCTAATATGTGCTATTTCTTTACTCCAAGTTAATCTGGTTGTATGTGCATACTTTAAGAAGTTGAGTCTTCAGCTGGTGAAGAAGAGCAGACAGTACAAGCTCAGGAAAAAGAGCTATTTCTTTTGCTTGCCTGGGAATTCTAACTCTTTTCCTCCTACACGGTTCAATAACATACACAGGGAAACCAAGTGCAAAAATCAAAGGGGAATTTGGGACCCCACATTGGCAGACTGGTAGACTGCACAGATTTCTTTCTTAAAGAAATAAAATTCTTGTTCTGACTTCAGTTTCACCTTTCTTCATCCTCTAAAGCGCAGATGAAATATATATGTGAAAGATGCTAGCCCCCTGAGTCTAGATGACTTGTTTTATGAAGACCATGTACTTACCCTGCAGTTGTGATAGACTCACAAAAAGGACTAATCTCAGTTTGGCAAAAGAAGGTTTAAAGATGTTTTGACAGCTCTAATTAGTAGGTGTCTAGATAGGAGATTTAATTCTCTGTCATAATAACATTGATGGGACTCATTGCTCTCATTAACTTAAGTTCTTGGTTAAATTTGTACAGTGGTGTTAGCAAAGACTAGTATCTGGCTTCTGGCTGAATATATTTTACTAGATGTCTACAGGGCTTTTACTTTTCTGGGTTATACCTAAAAGAATTTCATGAAAAAAGTAAAAAGAAAACTTATAAAGTAATGAAAACCATTACATAAAAATTTTCATTTTTTCTTGCTAAAGAGGTCGCATCACACATTTTCTCCTTTGGAGGTCAAAGTGTGAAACTTTGGTCAGACCAAAATTGCTTCTTGTTTAATTATATGTAACTGAAGCTAGTGAAGACCTATTTGTTCATGTTAACAGGAGCAGACGTTTTATAGACAAGTAAATTTTATGGAGGGTTGGATATATTTTCAGACTGAAAATTCCAGTCATCCATGAAATTAAAGATTAAAAGGTTCTCTTTAAAGGAAAGTTTTGCAATTACAGATCCTGTCCATGCTTTCCAACATATTTTTCTATACAAATTTTTTTATCACTTTTAATAAAGATTTTGATATTAAGTTGCTGATATTACCAGTATAACTAAAGCCATGGTAGGAAGATTATTTAAACAATTGTGCTATATAAATTTTGCTCCGGACTGAAATCTACTGTACCTTTCTGTGAGTCAACCATCATACAAGGCTTTAATTGTGTAAACTCAGTCAAAAATACAGTAGGAGTTGTGTGGACAAAAAAAAAAAAATCCCCTTCAATGAAAATGTTCTTTGCAAGGTCTCTTGGCTAATGTCACACTGCTATTTTTGAGCATCATAAAAAGCTGGAACAGCTTCTGAATGTTTTATTTAAAGAAATGAGGCACTGGTTCTGTGAAAATTTCCAAAAAGGAGTTTTTAAAGTTAGTCACAGAAGTCTGTATTTAGACATCCATAAAACTGCCATATTTGTGGAGATGTTGAGTTCCCAGAATTTCTGTTTATTTCAATAGGTACTGCAGCTGATCATCAGAGCACTTTAACGTGGATATCACATATCAAGCTACTTTCTCCTAAACCAGTTTCTCATAGCCCAAATTACTGACCACATTTTCTATTACCTGTAGAATCAAAGTGAATGAGATCAAGGCTCACTATTTAAGTAGGTCCAGGCTGTCACAGGTGCACAATCAGAGAAAGGGGGCATGTTTATGTGAAATTTGTTGAAAAGCACTTCTGAAGTTATCCTCACTTCCCTTACCTCACAAGAGGGAAAAATTTGGCTCTTGGGGATTGAAGAGAAGTATTCATGTAAGTCCTATAACTCATTGTATCTCTAGCTGCCAGCAGTTTATCTGTCTCCTTGCCATCACAGCTGCAGTAGGTCTACCAAAAACATAACGCAGTCTGGCTCCGTATATGATTTTCAATGTTAGCTTCCCAAAGCCAAAGTGTAATCAATAAATCTGGTGAAAAGTTGTCAGCAAAGCCTCTGTCAAAAAAAAAGCCTCCTAGCTGAATTTCAGCTGTTTTGTGGGAAATTATCAAATTATTAACTTATTTTGAAATTAAATTGTAATTTTTTACCCAAGTTGAAGCAGAATATGCATTTCATTATGCATTCATTATGCATATTTCACTGTAACCTTTACATAATCCTAGCTGCAAAGGTATGCATACATAATTGCATTCTATAACCTTGTAGTGACTTTACAGGTTTGTTTTAGTGTTTCCAAGTAATTTTTTTTTCTTTTTTCAACTCTGAACACACCCCATCTCAGGTCAGGATGAAAACAGATCTAAGGATGTACACATTTGTCACAGAATGGAAGTCAGATTCTTACCAGACCTGTTAAATAATGCACGTTTTGCTTTCTTACTGTAGCTCCGCCCCTATTGTGCAGTTTTGGTAGACCCCAAAGCTTCTTTGAGTTGTCCTTCCATTTCCAAAAAGAGGAGTGACTGCACTTACAAGATCACTCCCATGCAGCCCAGGAGATATGGTCTGATAGCCTACTTCTTTCTTAGTCATGTGCAGAACTCCTCTGGGTGTCACAGGAAGCTCCATACGCGGTGTGGGACACCATATGTCTACAAATGAACCTATGCTTTGTGGCCGTTTGTGCTTGAATAAAGGAATTAACTCAGCTATTCAATACAGCTTCTCACATTGCTCCACTCTGACATTTTCTGTCATTGTAGAAGAGATGGGGAGTAGCTCGGGGAGTGTTGCAGTTTTCTTGTCTTAAGAGAGTCATATTTGCCAGGCTTTTTTTTGTGTTTCAGATCCACGTGGAAAATTTTCAATAGTGAGGGAGTCATTCTAGTGTGTATATATGCAGTATGCTACTCAGGCTTGCCTATGATTACAGTTATGGAATAAAACCATAATGAAACTGTGGACACTAACAATTCCATATTTGTAAAATATTTGTCTAATATATTGCTAGTAATAAGTAGAAGTAATAAAATTTACAAGCAACCATTTAAAAATGTTAATACCTTTGAGGATACCCAGAGTTCAGATAGCATCTTGAAATTAAAATATTGGAGGAATACAATTTTTATACTAAATGGGATGGAAGTGTAGCATATGAGAAAGACAATCATAATGTTAATAAAAGATAAACATATTTCTAAAAATTCCATCTGAACATTTGTGATATGAAGCCCCACAATACACTGACGTGGCTCACTGATAATTACATAAGATTGTCTTTCAGCCTAGATTTTTGTGTTCTCAGGAAAGACTTTTCATGCTTTCATATCGAATTACTGATCCCTTCAACTCTAAATTCAGATGGGTTCTGATTACCTTTCTTACAGAAGTGAAGCACTAGGAGGATGAATAACACTACGTGAAGGGTGACTGTCCACGGAAGGTAATTTCATTATCAAAAATTAATGTTTGATATTTTCATGTTTCTTTTAGAAAGCATGACATACATTTGTAAGGAAAAAGCCCGTCAGGATCAAAAACTATCAACATGTGAAGCATGATCTGCAGTTGTTAGCTGTGTATTTAAGTTTAAGTAGTATTTTTATACATAAACATTTAACAGGAAATAATAAAAAAGTTAAATATTTTCCACAAAGGCTACCAAAGTTTAAGATCTTGAAATAATACCCAAACTTGCTCAAAATTTGTTTTCTTTTGCATTTTATTAGTTCTGTATTTTCAGTTTTCTGTCTATATCAAAGTCTTCTTATGTGGCCTGTGCTCAGTAACTTAAGACCACATATTTAAAGATATTAAGAAGTCTGGGTGCTTTAGAGAATTGCATTAATTAACTGCCTGAATTTTCAGACATATAAATGCCTTTTAACACATAGCCCTTATTTCTTCACTCCTGGATGAAAAGGCAGCAATACTTTGCTACTCAGTATGTTGGAAAATTGTATGAAACATTATGAGCTACTATGATAGTAGATAAAACACAGGTGCTTCAGACACATCCTCGCCTGATGACAAAGCTTTAGTAAATTTGGCAATGCTCCTCTGAAATAAATGAAATTATGTTGATTTATGGTAATTGAAAAGCTGGCCACCAAATTCATTCTATAAGTGTTGTATACAGTTTTATCTAGTCTCCTGAGTGCAATTTCTTTCGCTTCTGGCACTTTCTTTATGTTCTAATCAGTTTTATCATAAATTTTACTGGTTTAATTGTAAATGTAGAGGCCAAAATATTTCAAATATTAAAACTGAGACCCGAATCTGGTGTCTTGTATCAATATTATCATTCAATTTCAATATTAAATACAAGAGGAAATTCCTGCAAATAGGCTATTTTATTGCTTAAAAGAGGTCATAAATGTGAACCAGAATTAATGGAAGAGATGAGGTTCCACTTTTAGTCAGAAGTTCTTTCATGCAATTAGCAATTCTCAACCTAAAGTTAGTAGTTCTCAGCAGGGTTGATTTACCTTAGTACAAGATGGGACAAAAATCATTTTTCTGAAAACTTACTAGATAAAGCTGTAACCTCATGCCAGTACCTCTCTACCCTTTAAAATTACCATAGATCTTGATGGTTAAGCTGCAGGGTAACCCCATGACCATCACATGTAAACCCCAGTGCTCCATAAGTACGAAGAAGCACTGAAGTTGGAGAGCAGCTTGTTGGGTAAAATACATTTTTGTCTGCTTATTTGAACTGCTGACACTGAAAACTGGACAAAGAAAATAAAATAAAAAGTCCCATGGAGTTAGAAAGTTGACTAAGATAAATCAAGCTCAATGAGGCAGGGTACTCTGCTCAAAGATTTGTCCTCAAGTTTTTCAATTAACTTACATGTGCTGGTCAGCCTATAACAAATCTTTTGTAAAAATACAGTAGCTGTGTTCATATAAAATCAATAATTCAGGCCAAAAATAGGAAACAAAAGTCCTGACTGCTTCCCAGAGGAGGTCTTTTGCTTTTCCTTTTCAGCGTCTATATAACACTCCTACATCGACCATCCTTGAGAGAAGAGCAATGTCATCCGCTCCCTCTGACTGTTTTTCAGTATCCAAAAGCTAGGCAGGCAACTGCCTACTAGAAAGACAACYGAGGTTTGAGTTTAATTAAGCAATTAAACTCTATTACTTTATAGTATTTGAAGCTATGAGCAGCTGCTGAAACTGATTAAACACTGAGGCAAAGTCTGAGGTGTCTGATCAGTCCAAAAAGTCATTTTATGCCAAGTAAGGAACAAAGTGATAAAGATTATTCTTGTCATTACCTAACAAAACATAATATAAAAGTAATAGGAGGAGTTACTTCCACTCTGAGATTTTGAGAAGTGTTCCTAAAAGCTCTTTCCTGAACTGTCTAGAGAGATGATAGTACACAGACCTCTACATTTGCCAGCCTCATAAATTGAATAAAACATACKGACATTTTTTAGTTCATTCAGATTAGTCAAGTTTGAGGCCACTCTGAAATGAAAAATTCTGTACATGAAGAGTCATACATGCCCTATTTTATCCTGAATAGTGAACAGACTATTCAGAAGGTAGTCTTGGGTAGTATTAAAAATGCAAAACAGTGGTGGTTTTTTGAAGGCAATAATAGATTAAAGAAGTATCTGAAGTAATACAATGACCAAGCAATGTCTAGATTTTGGGGAGAAACACTAAAATATGCACTCATGCAACTTACATTGTTCTTGCTCTCAACCAAGGTACCCTTTGCAGACATTAAAAAATCCAACCTCACAATATCCCTCTAAGGTGTACCTGTGTCACTCCTCCATTATTATTTAATAATTTATAAAATTGAGACATACAAAGCACAAATGATTTGTCTAAGTCTGTTCAAGTGTGTCACATCTCTAAGGCTAGATCCATACATACTTCTACATGAAGTGCTGGATTTTAAATATTGAATGATGAATCATTTCTGACTGAATCTGTGAAATGTTATCTCCATGTAAAAAACACCAATTTGAATATACAAGTACATATTTTGTACATGCATGTTTTATGAAATTATTTGTGCATATGTTGAAAACACAACTTAGGTGTCTATTTTAGCTGAGGAAGAAAGTGCTTTCAGAGACAGTTTTCATGAGCAGATGGAAGGAAGGGAAAATACAGTCAACAGCTTCAGTTCATATTCATGATAGCAAGGAATAGCTGTGACTGGATGGATTTTTTCCCTTAAAGTCCTGAGAATTGCCTTTCTTTGCCAATCTGAAGAACCCAGTGAAATAGCTGAGTAGTCCTTTGTTTATATATGTTGAACTATGAATTAGATTTTGTATCATTATCTTTCTCATGTTTTAACAAGTTAGATTTGTGCACAAACTAGCTTGTATGCTGTACAGACAGAATTTAGTATGTTCCTAATCAAGAACTTGTTTTTTTTCTAATCGGTTCAATGTAATTAAATACTAATGTGCAACTTCTTTCACCTTACCATCTTCAATTTTGTGGAGCTCTTTGATATCTAAATACCACTAAACTCAGAAATTASAGAGAGAGATTTCAAATATATTGTTGTTGCATATGTTGTTGCAGGCCTCGCAAGATGTCACATGCTGTTTAATGATACTTAGAAACACGCTGAAATCTTTTTTTTCCTTAACACAGGAAGCCAAATGTCTCCTTTTAAACTACAGTTTGCTGTCTCTGTAGATGTTAATTAATAAAATTTCCGAGCTCTGTTAGTTTAAATTGACTAAAATCTTTGCTCCTTTTATGATACCTTAAGCCTGATAGTAATTTTTATCCTTGCTATCCTGACTGAATTCAATTAACATGCTCCCTGTTTGATACTATAAATAGCCTCATCTTTTCAACAACTCTTTTAAAATTCCTTTCAAATTTCTTCACATAAGGTCAGGTGCTCCCTGATAATTATGGATATCACAGATCCAACCAGGAAAAGAAATAGCTAAAAAACTGGAACACTTTGCTAAATGTTGCTCAAAGTGAAATCATATCAAGAAAAAGAAAGAGAGAAAGAGAGAGAGAGAAAGACAGAAAGACAGAAAGACAGAAAAAGACAGAAAAAGAAAAGAAAGAAAGACAGAAAAAGAAAGAAAGAAAGAAAGAAAGAAAGAAAGAAAGAAAGAAAGAAAGAAAGAAAGAAGAATGACCAAATAGAGCTTAATAACCTGAGGAATTCTCAAAAAAGAACCTGAAGCATGAAAGACAGTTACACACACACACAAAAAAGGAGTTCCCCATCATGAATGTTACTTACCACAAACCAGCTGGGCAAGCAAATCCTAAAGAAGGGTAATGTTGTCATCTTTAGGTGACAAGGATCAAAGGAGAAGGAACTTTAAAGTGCTCTATTGCTCCCAGGTGTACCAGGTGTAAAGGGTCAGTGTCCAGAAAACAACATATTGAGGGATTGTCAGAACTGCTTAAGGAGGTTAAAAGCTCAGTCATCTTTAGCTTAAACAGGGACAAGGCACCTGAATGTTTATGACATCTTTGCAAATGCCAACTCTTGTAAACAAGGATGCAGTTAACTGTTCCAGTGTCGGGCTTTTGTCATGTTTTCCTTCTGTTTTTTTTCCCAGAAAAAAAGGGAAAACAGTACAGAATTACATAAACTCACCAACTAGAGCAACAGGCCGGTTACAGGCAAATAAATTGTGAGAAGACAAAGGCACAACAGAGTAAGCAAACTTGCTCTTTTTGCATGCACTTGCAGAAATGTGTGTGTGCAGGTATGAATGCATGTATATACACATAGAATTGGAGTGTGTCACCTTTTCTTTAGGCTCGGTGCTCAAGATCAGGTGATACATGATATTTTTCTCCCAGAAGCAAGTGATAATGGAGAATATGCTTTCCTTGATACTCTTCCAAAATGGATGGCTGAGGAACCTGCATGTATCTAACATGTATGTATATATGATGAACACCAAAAGTGCATTTTCACTTCCTGTTTCAGTAGAATAAAGACAGCAAAGATATTTGCATCTACTAATATGATGATCATAACATCCAAACCAGTTAGGTTAGGGACATCATATCTAGTTTTAATTTTTGATACAGAAATGTTGATGGGTTTTATAGTCCCTGAAATACTATTTCAGAAGGGTTTTCCCCACTGTCTGGTTATGGTAATTCAAAAGATAGTCCTTTAAAATGTTGTGATTTTTCTCATCTCTTTCTTCTTGCAATCACACAGAGACAAGTTAACCAGTGCTTTGATTGTGTTATTTAAAAAAAACCTTTAAATAGTTATTCATAACCTTTCAAGACTATAGGAGTTTCTATGTATTATCTATTTTATTTTGCAGCACGTGTGTTTATAGCTAATCCACAGCCTGTTAGTGGAATATTTAAAGAACTCTCATACTAGAAACCTATTACAGTACTATTGAGAACTTCCAGTAATTTTCCTTAGAGTGGAGGTCTGAACGCAATATATACGATCTAATTAAAAAAAAAAAAAAAAGTTTTTTTTAGACATTCTCTGCCAATTTCCTATTACTGGCAGCTGTAATGTTGAAATGAAACTGAAGAAAGTACTAAGAGGGCTGCTGAGCTGTGTTAAAAAAGTGCTCCTTAACATTTATGGTGTTGACAAACATACAGTATCTGCCTTTTATTATGATTAATAAAAAAAAGTGTGAACTGTGCTTGCTTAAAAAGCCAGAAAATTTAGTATAAGGCTATTTATTTATTTATATATTTGATTAAAGGCACTCTGCTTAACATTAGTATCCTTCGTAAAAAGTTGATTTTGGTCTCAAGTGCTGGTTTAAATTCAAGAACACCATGCTACTATGGATATAGATACAGTTGGACCAGAACATGGTTTCTTGAGGCTACAACATCAGTCTGAGATTTTTAAAGAAATACAACTTATTGCCTCGTTTCTGTGAAGTGTGGACTGGCTGTCCTTTAACTGAGGAAAGAAAAATGTAAAGTAAATTAAGACTGTCTCTATCAGAATCTCAAACAGGATTTGCACCTGTACATAGAAGCAATAGTGAATGTCTAACAGTGCCAGGACTGCTAACATTTTTTAGCAGTCCTGCTAAAAGGTGCTTATAGCTATTTTTTTTTCCTGGAGCTTTCATCCCCAAATATAAGTCAGAGTTCAAAGATTATACTCATACAACACATCTCTGGAGTTCACTGAGCTCTCTGTAGTAGGTTTGAAGATCCTAGGTTTGATTTTCCTGCTTATTTGGATAATATGGTGAGAGGAAATAGGTTAACATTCTCTATCAGAGATGGACGGTTTATTGAATCACTGAAAATTTGGTAGATTAAAATATATCTTGACCACCTCCACTCCTCAGTCAGCCAACACTCTACTTTTTCTAGCTCTTTCTAGCCATTTCAGTTGTCTTCCAGTCTGTTCATTTCACTGCACCCACCTCTTTCCAGCATTACTTTCTCATTCTAGCTCTCTACTCTTTTCTGCCCGTCATTTTTCTCTCCATATTTCTCATTTATGCATTCCTTTTTAGTTCCACTATTAGACCCTTTCTCATTTCACCGAGTGGTCCAGATTCATTTTTACCTCAAATGATGTATGGTCAATTCTACGATAGCAGGGTAGATGAGCATAAAATGCTGCCCAGTAAGTTTAAGCTATAGGTAAATTTTTAGAAAACAGCCTATTCAAAGTTAGCTACAGAGTTGAGGAACAGTGCAGGATTACAGAAAGCATTAAAATTAGTCATAGGGTGAAAATACACACTTAAAAATCATAGCCTAACAAATTCTCCCTTGATTAATTTTCTTTTATTGACAGAAACCATAAACAGCGATGTCTAGTGCCTTCAAACCACATATGTTTGTTTTTTTCCTAGACTTTTTGCTATATTTCACTTTGTACAATTTTGGAGAAAATAAAGAGGAGGAGGAGGGCAAATCCTCCTTTATAAAACTGATAAATCTTCAGCAGGTCACCTTCAAGAGTGTTGGTGTGAAATAAAGCCCATGTTTCTTTTCCCTTATATTGATCTGGCTACACTAATGGACTGTTGGCTCTGCACTCTCTTGTTTCACAGGGTTTAGTTGAATTTGCTTTCTATCTAAAGATAATTGCAGGTTGAGTAGCAGATGACAATATTTTCCTCAACGATATTTCATTTTCTTTTACGGGATACATTTTCCTGAAGTATTTATATATATTTATAGATATATAATGGTTTCTGACGGGTTCACTTTCTAGGCAAAGAACTGTGAAAAACACAAAGGGCAGGCTACTAATTCCTACTATCACTGGGTACACGTGATTTAGTATTCTGATGAGGATACTTAGTAGATCTGATATTTGAAATTTTTGCTTCTGGAATGATATACCCCTTTTATTTATACAACTCTATTAATGGAAATAAAAATAATCAGATGATTACTATAAGCAGAAATTGGTTCATTTTTAACAGTCCTTCGTTGGTAAAATTTTTGTGCACACTTTAATTAAATTATTAACCTACAGAGATTGTATAAAAGGCCAGCTAGTACGCCTAGTGAAGTGTTGGATTTTTTAATTAATCAACACTCAAACAGCCACTTCCTGGGTTTTATTTCGCAAGGAATTATACGCATGCAAATGTTACAACTTAATTGCCTGGAGTGAAAGCACAAGCCTCTTTTCTTAATTTTAATTAGGAAATATTTCCCCTTTTAGAGAGGCCTGTGAATACTTCATGGCAGATAATCAGAACAGAAACATCATTTGTTCTGTGCTTGCTGCATAAAGTGTTTCTTTGATTACGAATATACATTTATACTATATTAACTCCAAAAGATTCTGTATGGTTTGAGGATGCCATTGCACTGGATTCTTTGCAAATGGAGAGGAGAATTCCTGAGACACAAATTGGTGGGACAAAAGATAGGATGGGGAATAATATACAAGCAAAGGAGATGTCTGGCAAAGCTGCTTGGTTTTGTCTTGTTTTCACTTAGGTAGAAATAAATGGAAAGCAGAAATTTTAACCTGTAGGTTAAAAAGGGGTGGCAGGAAGTCCTGATATTTATTTATTTCAATTCAGTGAAACCTGCATTTCCCAATGCAAAAATAGTTGTAGTGGATAATTTCTGACTACCACTAGTGGTTTAGTTTGGTTTGGCTTATAAGTAGTTGGATAACAGCAAAACTGTAGCAAAGAGAGGACAAGAGGGCCACCAAATGAAGATGAATCAGGAGTTCTACTTGTGGGGGGGATGGCTGCAAGCACAGTGTCAGCTGGAAGGCAACAGGTGTGAAAAGGATGTAGGAAGTAGCAGCCCCATAGCATATTGCCCAGAAAAGGAGGAGGAAAGGCCCTCCATGGTGTGTGTGGGACAACCTCATGTGCAAAACCATCTTGCTGGGGCTCTGCATTCTCTTGATTAACCTCTTGATTAGCAGGAATCTTTGAGACCTTAAAAAGAGCAGTGCATAACCATCGGCAGTCCTACTGACGTATGTGCCAAGAGGTGGGTTTTTTGGACCTTTCCATGAGAATTGATTTTTAAACTGTGAGCCACTGTTTCTGTTCTTTGCACGTGTACAGTCATCCAGTATAGTAAAAATACTACTATATTAGGAAGTGAATTTTGATTTTACGAAATATTTAAGTATSCAGGCTTACATTCATTATTTCAGCTGGCTAAGTTTGATGGCTCATGGAAAGCAAACATAAAAATGTTACAAACGTGACATGAAATTTGCTTTCAAAGTTAAACTGTTCTTGGGGAAAAATGCATTCATCCCTTCAATCAGCTCTAATTATGATAGTATTATCATAATTATGTTCCATGCAGTATTATTTTAGGTACTTTTTAACAATAACCCTATGTTAAGAGTGACCATTTAATGATTTTTTTTTAGTATTTTTTGTATTGATGATTTATTTATTTTGTATTTTTTTTTATTTCCTTGGAAACAGTTTTAGAGGAAGGCTACTGAGATTGCAGGTACTTCACTTTAGGTGATATTTACTTCTTAAACCTGCAGATATAATGCTGCTTGAATGACCATTTCAAAAAAAAATAAAAGATTTTCTGAGCATCTTGTCATAACCTGGTGTGAATCCTGAGTTCTGCAGAAGTGCTTTTTTACCAGATGCATTTGTTGTAGTATAGTGTGTAAATCTGCAACGCTAAAAGTCAGTAAGTAAGCTTTCTGCTTCAAAGTTAAAGTATTTGTCCTTTCTGGTTAACATTAAGAGGAAAAGGATCTCTCAGCTCCTTGTTTCCCTTTATTTTATTGATTGTGGACTGCCTGCTTATCTTGTAATGTCAGGTTTGAAACTGAGCTTTAAAATTTCAGTGGGTAGCTGTATTTTCCTGAGATGAAATCACAGATGAAGGTTTTCTTCATTTATTTCTTTGTTGTTAAATTCCTTTTGTTTTGAGTGTCCTCTAGAAAATTATCTTCTTCCTCTCCAGGTATTTCTATAGATAATTGATTGCAATAATGAGGTACTCACATGTGTCACGAACACTGCTCGTGGCCAGCAGGGTGACTTGTATTTTTTTTCTTTTTAACGCTTCACTGACCAAACAGCCAGGCGGTTATCGGGTTTCAGATATTTATTAAGTATACCAGTATTCTTAAGCAAGAGAGTTTAAACAATAAAGCAAGTTCCGTATTTAACAGGGTAAAAATAACACACTACACTACATACAGAGCAAGCAGGGGTATTACRACCTGTTCCACGTCAGGCGAGGGTCTCAAGTGTGCAGGACGCAATAAGGGGGGGTCCCAGACCAGCTGAGAGGGAGCTCCAAAGAGCTGTTGTTATTATCACATTTTATATGTTTCTAAGGCGCATGTCTATTGTGATTAGGTTTCTTGGCATCCTTATCAGTAGCCAGAACCTATGTCACTCTGACACACTCCTCTGAGCTCAACCCGCTGACTGGATTTTCAAAAGGGAAGGGAAAAGAAATTAATGAAAACTTGTGACAAAGGTTTCCACCCTTCAGATTTAGAGAACTAAATAGTGGAGGCCTCCCATCATGGGTCCTCATGCATGATTAGCATGTAGTTGTAGATATTAATTCCCCTTTTCACTTGATTTACGAGGCAGCTTTGGTGTGGGTCAGGCTCTTGACATTAGTTTAGGCCGCAAGTGGTTGGTAGCAGATAATAGTGGAGGTGGTGACAAAGGCATTGTTATCATACCCTGCACAAGCTGGGGTGTGTGTCCACAGGCAGGGAGAGACTACCCGGCCTACGCCCGGTCCCACTCCCCATCTGTGAACAGTGATACCTTCCCCTCTTCAGCAGGCCTTTGGAGTAAACAGTGCCTTGTCTGTTCTCCACAACATGTTGTATAATGTAAAAACTGTAAATGTAAAATATAAATAGTGTGGTGAGGTTCCTAAAATTCATATGAAAAAGAAGAGAGGGAGAGAGAAGTATGCAAACAAAAAGGCAGCAAGTGACATGGAAGAGATTAATACTGTTCCAGCAATGATGTACTAAACATGTTTCAAGAATAAAAATCTAAATGTGCTTTTTAAATGCCAGAAGAAATGAAATGAGTAAAGTTTCAAGTGCCAGGGGTAGGCTGTCTCAGCTACATCAAGACAAGGCTCAAGAAAAATGCCTGGAATATATTTCACTCTTCGATTTTGTAAAATAATTAAAACAAARCAAAAAAACACACACAAAGGCAAGCTTAAAATCAGCCCATCATGTCTTACACAGGCAATATGGGCTATACCAGGCAGACGTAATTAAGCATGCTAAACCAGCTGCTTGTGACAGACAGTTTGCTGGCAACCCTGCTAAGAGAAAATTACAATCATCAAGCATTTGGCAAAAAGGGCTTGTGCTGTTGTTGTGAAGCTTCACAATATGTAAGGGCACGGATTGCGTAGAGCATGCGAGAGGAAGAACTACAGCCAGCACGTAGCATACCAGCAAAATGCAGATCTGTACCTCACACATGCCTGCTGAACAGATGTCCTGAACGAAAGAGCCAGTTCTCATAGCTCAAGGGCAGGTCTCATGTTTTCCTATGTTAAGATATTGGTGGATGCAATTAAGTTGATATTAGAATTACTCCCCAACTCCAAGGTGGTGTTGAGATCTAGGGTGGTTGGGATCTGACGGTCAGGGCTACTTTACCAGCAGCATCAGGCAAGATGGTATTATTATTATTTATTTTTCTAATCAGCAGGCCCCACTCATAAAAACTGTCAAGGAGAAGAAATTTGCACACAGTTGATTTACCATGCCTGTTAGCCTCTGCAGGGCCACCGCGTGATGTTTATAGATGTACCGACAGCTTTTGTTAGTCACCAAAAGAATGGCGACATTAAATGGTATCCAAAGCCACCCAGATACCCTGTGACATTTACATGTCAGGAGAAAAAGAAAGAAAAAATCGCCTAAAGCAAACAGTTCTCTTCTTACGCTCCCGGCAGACAAGCAAATAAGAAAAAGGTATACGCCTTGCGCTGCACCGGAAGGTCAGCCCTACATCTGATTACTGGTAGGAGAAGTCCCTCCAGTTCTTCCCACGAGACACCTGGCTGCTTCCCACCATTACTCAGATGCTCAGGATATATTTTATGTCAGGGATGCACCCTTGGTCCCCCTTGCTGTCGTGGCACAGTCGAGGAGACTGGCAGCGCTGGGGGCTTCCCAGTCCGGATACGACCCAGCCCCTGAAGAACAAGGCTCGCGCTACTCCAAAGCACAACAGGCACTGTTGAACATTTAAGAGTAATGCACTTCGGGTAAAGGGGTAATTGCTCTGTTAATCAATAGTAACCCTTACGTAATGTTGAAGTGTATCCTTTGCTAAAAGACTATGTCACCATGCTAAGGAACTATAATTATCAATGCAAGACCTCTGTTTTGGTGGGGGAAACAGCAGCTTCTGATGCAGATTAAAAACAAATAAAGGAACAGGTCCCTCCCTCGCCATGAACCTGGCCAGGGTTTAAGAAGCAGAATCACTCTAGGTTGTGAATCTGAGTGAAGAGTTAACTTGGAAAATAGTTGGAGCTAAAAATATCCCTGCCAGGCCCACCTGATAGTTTCAGTAATGCACTTACACAGCCACTGCCGTGCTCACGGCACACGTCATCCAGCTTGCCGACATCTACCTCATCCTCGTGACTAGGCTTTTCAGAGGGGGTGAGGGTGCCCCGTAGCTGAAGGTCCCACCTTCTCCCCGAGCTCATCTCCCCTGAACATAGGTAAAATACTAAGAAAGCACAGATGCTGCAGTCTCTGCTTTACTGACCAAAGCAGGAGGCAAAAGGAATGGCACAACAGTGGTGTCGCCATTTTGTCTTGCACGTAGCCTCCAAAATAAGACAAAATCACCTCAGCTGTGCCAGCCGCTCCTCGCCGGGCCACCACCTCCCTCTTCCGCAGCCGTGGAAACACTTTATGCATGTCCCTGCTGGCTGCCAAGGGCGCCAGTCGATAAAAATCTGATGATCAATTCGGTCTGAAGCTGCCCAGCAGCGCTAAGTGATTAACGGTGGGCTTCTGCTGATTGCCAATCAACATGTCAAGGAAGGGCATCAAGGGAAAAAGGCTCAGAGTCATCTCTGTGCTGCTGAGAGCTGAGGATGGAAAGCGCCATGCTTGTGGCGTCAGGCATGCCGCTGTCCTGTTTCACTCTCTGGGGGCGGTTTCAGCCCGTGGTCTCTGCCGTCCCTCTGCGCTGCAGGGGGACCCCCCCTGCCCCTCCTTGGGCTTCTGGCCAGCGTCGCTCCTCGTGGGCCTGCTGACACTTGCGGAATGCGCTTTTTTGCCCATGGGGACCTGCTAAGAATGAAACCAGTCATCGCTTTCATAAACCAACCATCGTTATTGTGCAGGGACACCAAAGCATCACAAGGAAATTTATATAAGTCAGTTAACCCCCTCCCCGTCTGGATGTCTGCTGGTCTTGCTCCTCAGACAACTTGGCTCCTTCAAGAAGAGGGAGGGCTCCTGAGTGCCTCCCTGCTGCTCTACCAAGGTAACTTGAAACCCCACCATGTTGCCTTGTGCTCCAGGAGATTTCCTCGGAAATTACTAACGGGAGGAGGGAGAGAGGAAGTTAATCTGATCCACTGAAGCAGTTTTGTAGGCTGCCTGGGGGACTGAGCTACAGCTGCTAGTTAGTAGATCAGGTACTGCTCTTTAAAGGAAAAGGGAGAATTATAAAAGGTGGTATTATCAAGGACTCATCACTTCTGGTTGGAGGTAGATGGAGCCGCAGAGAGATACATCACCGCTTCACTGAGTGTTGAAATGCACAAATAAAGCAATCCTTGGAGGAGGGTCCCACAGCAGCATTGAGCTTTGAATGACCTCCGAGCAAAGTCTTGGCCTGTTGTCATCAGAGCCATCAAACCTGAACTTCCTCAGGGGCCTCAGGTAGGAGCCAAGTGCTCAGATAAAACTGCCTTTTTGTGAATCTGCCTTGTAGAAACCAGAGGAGTAGGGAAGAAAAGATCAGCTTGTTTTGTCTCATTTTTTTCATTCTAATATGCAACTAAAAGTATCCAGTACCATGTAGTACCATTTGGAGACATCTAAATGTGACGTATAACGTAACATGCTACCATAGAAATGTTAAATGTCAATATTCTTTAAAATAAATCTGATATTCTCTGTCTGCCCATGCACCCTGCAGGGGAGTATTGCCTGTGCCGCCTAAAGTGTGTGAGTGCTTCATAGCGGGAAAGAGAAAGAATCAACAAAGAAGATAAAATGTTAGTTCTGAGCAGGTGTTTCAGTATCCTCAAGGCCTGTTACCTTCTTTTCCTGTCCTTTAAAGTCCTGCCTGTCCCGATCCAATATCGGGGGGGGTTTCGTTACGATCCCAAGGACGAGATTAAGACGCTAAAACCAGTCAAATATTGTACAACCTTTTAACTTTATTTTCCACAGATTGGGGAGAAAACGTGGGGAAAGGCGAAGGGGAGGAGAGAGAGAAAGGGAGAGGGGGAGAGAGAGAAAGGGGGAGAGAGAAAGAGATATCACCACCTGTGGATCCAGCGGCGTCCCGTTGGTCCTCTTCACCCTGGGTGTAAATTTTAGCGATGCGCATGCAGTAATTACAACTCGAGCAGGGTCCGACCCTAGGTTCCCGCTGAAAAGTTCGGAGCCAAATCAAGGCAGATTAAATAAATAAATTGTAATGACACACGTGCAGTAGTTACAGCTCGAGTTGGGTGCCTCCGAAGAGGGACCCCGAACAAAGAAATCCCTGGGCAATTATACTTTCCAATCTAAGCTCTCCACCCTTCACGCAGTAGTTTGGACCAATAGTAATATTTAGGTCTGGGGTCTCCTGCTCCTTATTGGGTCCCTAGGTAGGTTGTTTACTGTTGTGGTTTCTGCTGACAGATGCATTTTCATTCTTCTTATGTACCAAGAAATGTTTAAGGCAAAAGTTCACTCATCTGTCCGCCACACTGTCCTAGTGGAAATTGTTTCAGTCCTGCCACAGTGCAAGTCCTTTTGGCATATTTTTTCTCTTAATTATCTTTCTTAAAGCTGAGTTTGTTGTATGCCCCAATCTTCAGTCTTTTTTTTTTTTTTCCTTTCGCCTCTTACGTGGTCACCAGATTTCACCTAAATCAGTTTATTTTTGTGGTAGTATTATTCTACAAGCCTCATAGCTCTCGAGGTGCTGTCATTCTGAAGATAGATGTTAAATGAGCTCCCTGCTTTTACCTTGAAAGAACTGGAGAGTCTTGTAAATTCTCTCATCTATTTTGGTGCTATGCTGAAAGATGCAAGAGAGGAAAACTACCACTGTCCGACAGTCCATTGAAATAGATAATGCACTATGCCAATAGCTACCATTAGAAATCAGCAGTCCCTGGCTCAGAAGATCTCTCAGCAGATTTCTTCAGAAGCATTGTATTTTCAAACGCTTTGTCTGTCAATATCCAAACTTTTTCACAACAGGCACTTATGCTTCACTAAGTAAAGTTACATAAAACCAGCTGCATAGCATTATAATTCAGAAGCAGAAAGGAAGGTCCAGAGCTTGCTTTAGGAGAATGCTTCTATAGTTTCTAGTTATTATTTATTTCTATTTATTAGCCCTACTCCCGTGGAAAAAAAAAGAAATTGCCTGTTCCTTTTGTCTAAGGAGGAAGGATCATGAAGGCAATATTAGGAATGAAAAAAACAAATTTATTACCTAGCAACTAGTTAAAAAACATTCTCTGCATATCTGTCATGCCAGTGCTATCAATGTTACTTCTTCCTGTAAGGCATCTCTTCTAGACTAGTTCATAGCGCAGGGGACAGTAGGACAACCTGGTCTCCTGAGGACAGGAGGCTAAATACCACTGTCTTATACTTTTGAGTTTACTAGCTCCCACATATACAATAGACTACCTAGGGACACAGCACTGATGGGTAGCTGCAGTCAAAAAATGCAAGATGAAAAAAAAAAAAAGCTGGTGGGAGTTTCTATCTATTTTGGTTCAAAGGAGGCTGCCAGAGATGTTAGCTATTTTCTAGTTTTTGTCATTGCTTCACCTGTCAGAGCCACTGTGGGCATGTACTGTCATGCTCTCTTTCTCTCTATAGCACTTCAGTTTTGGGAGATAGCCTTGTGTACATTCTCACTGTATGTGGGAGCTGACTCTGGATCTATTGTACCTATTTTCTGCAGCAATCACCATGCTGTTCTAAGCCTAAAAACATCCTCTATACTTTGACAAAAATGGAGACGTCCATGCTAGTTTTCAGCACAGACTACTCTGTTTTTATTTAGAGTGTCTTCACTATGATTAGTCACACAATCTGGACAGTTATGCAGAAAATAATTAAAATAAACACCCAAAGCTTTTAACATCAGTGTATAACCTTTATGGTACAATACAGGCTTGGCTATTAAGTCTGTATCACTTTCATACTAGTGTGTCAGTTAGATATTTCATTAATCATAGTTAAATAGCTATTTAAAGTCTTCAGATGTTTTCTGAATTCTCTGAGGGATATCTGTGGCTTTCATTAGATTTTTACGGTATATCCAATAAATAGTATTGTGTAAATTCTAGGAAATGTCACTATGTATTAGAACAATAACATAACAAAGAGCTTTAAGTGAATTCCCTGAGGTCACGGGCCAGGGGTCTGTCAATAGTTGAAAGATCTAGGGATGAGTCCGGAGTACTAACCAGTTTTGCTCACATACTCCTCTGTTCGAAACATGAACTTGCCCTTACATCCAAAGAAGGAGCATCGCTAGAGTACAGAAGTACCAGTCCACAGTTACTGAAGTACACTGTTACCTCTGTATGTTTGTTAAAGTAGCATTACCTGGCTTAAGAATCCAGCTCTTTTGAGTTATTAGTTCTACTTTAATAGCAAATCATTAGTAAGATAAATGAGTTAAATCTATGTCCCTCATGCTGCCAGCAGTCCATGTCATCAGGGCTGTGGGGCCACATTGGGCTCCAGTGACAGCAGAAAGCTAATGAAGAATATCTTCATTTCTACCAGAGAATTGCAGGGCAAGGACTAAGTGGCTCCAAGAACATGCAACAGTGAACCACTGTGTGAAACTGCATCTCATGACAACAAAGCTGTTCTTCTGATATGAGAGGGTATTTTGGGAAAAGCATATATTTTGAAGTGCAATTACTAGAGGCCTACATAAGTTAAAATATCCAGTGCATTTTATTAATCACTGAAAGGTTACATTCAAGAGTCATTTCTCATGTGGAAAATTAGTTTTCAGTAATTCTAATGTTTAGTAGTGAGTCTGATTAGTTTAAAGCTTTCTTCCACGGCTTTGAAAGGACATGGTCAACTACCTACTACCTTGTTTGTTTATTACCAACTACTTTTTCTGGCAAATAAATCTCTCTAGGAATATTTATACGGTGACACCTAGTGGCATTAGATTAAATGTTGCTTGTTTGTAACCAGTGATATATTACTTCATGGATGCCAGTCCATTTCTTGGAAGTAGTGGTTTGAATTCTATGGGATATTTATGGAGGTTTTTTTTTTATTATTTTAAATGAATAGACACCTGTTTGGTTCGTAATACTAAATTTATTTCCAATGATATCTAAAATAGAACCCCCTAGGTCTGCTAAATAACACAAAAGAATTTCTCCTTTCTCAAGAATGCTTTGTATCCATGAGATTATCCCTCTGCCCATATCTGTGCCTAAACACTCACCTTTCCATAACAAGTAGAGTATATTGGATAATAATTTGACTTAGTGTATTTATTTTCCATTTATAGGTGTGTTGGGCATCAGCATAATTCTAAATCCACAGTGCTCAGTCCTTTAAGACTTACTTGCAGTCACAACTATATTGATGTTAACAAGTGTTGCCTACATCGAACATAAAAGTATTCAGACATCTTGTTTAAAACCACTATTATAAAGCTATTTCTCTGCTTCAGCCTATATTCATAGTGGATCAAATTTTAGTCTATCAGAGTGCTATTCATTCCAGAGGAACTCTTCAAACTTAGTCAGATCTGATGACAGGTCATGGGTTTAATATTTTTACATGTAGTGACTAATAAGGTGCAAAAATAAGCTTAATTCTTTGTTCTTATCTAAGGGAGACTGTTTTCTTACATTTTACAAAAGAGTAAAAGTCTCATTTCATTCAGTGAATGATTTCATTCAAGAAGTGTTTTGGGTTAACATGGTTTACTAGAAGAAACGTGCACTCAGGTTTGTGGAAGTTTAGGGTTTGGTTTAAATCTCTGAATGTTTTTGGATAACATTTTTTTTCCTCATATGTAGTACATATTATAAAGGTCTCAGGTATATAAACAATCTCAATTATAAAAAGGCTTTCAATTAATAATAAAGTGAGGAAAAAACAAAGTAAAAGAAAGATAAATATTTACACGCAAGCTTTCACAGAAATTCAAGCAGCTTTTATTGTGGAGGAAGACTGTATGCTGGAAGTCTAATTGGTTTATTATGCTAGTGTTACTGTTGTTTTAAGGGCCAAAATAATTACTAGACAGATGGAAACAGGATAATAAAAGACATTTATAAGTTAAGAACCACATTACCATCAAGAACTATGTAATATTTACAGTATTTTGTTTTTCCTTATTGTCTCGTACTACAGAAAGGAGCAAGATAGATTATAGTGATTGTAACTTTATATGTTTGTTTTATTTAATTGCCCCTTAAAACCCAATGTAAATGATTTCCTGTTTTATTAGTATTTTTAAGGCAGTGTAAACATTCATTATTTTCTGTTTGCGCCTGAGTTTGAAAGAACCCCATCATGAGTTCTTCTAAGATAATTAACTGTATTCACTTGATACAGGCACTTTTAAATACTTCATCAAGACTCAGATGATTCAGCTGGCCTTCTAAAATTGACTTCTACTCCATCAGTCTTGCCCTCTGGAATTACCATTTTTTCCCACCACTGTACACCTTTCATTTTAACACCGAGTAAAGGAGACTCCAAAGTCTTAGTATCTAAATTAATGTTGGGTTTGCATTTTTTCCTTGAGAACCTATACTGTCTCAAGTCTTTTTGGCTGGAGCTGCTGAAGGAGACAAAGCTGTCTTTTAGATTAATAAAAATGTTGACTTTCACAATTTGTCTCTTATTCCATGCTGATCTTGCACTGATATTGAACAAGATGCTATATATTATCTTATTTACCCTTTCTCTTCCTTCTGATATGACACCATGAAAGTAGTACAAATGTCTAGTCCTTTGTTCATTGTTCTCCTCTGTGGTCACAGAGGAAACACAGATCTATTACCTACCTTATGCCAGTGATGAGCTGGTAGAAAGCCAATTAAATAGAAGAAGATCCAGAAAAGTAGAGCTTTCTTTTGGCTATAGAGGAAAGAGAAAACTTTTCCTCAAGACTGCAAAACAAATTCCTTTCAAAGTTACATATTGCTGCTTGTCACTATGCTAATGGAGAGTCTTTTATATAGAATTAAAAGAGTTGAAGCATATAGTGTCTTTCATTCACTCACTGGCTCTCCTCCATTTTTGATCCAAAAACTCTGTATGAGAATCAGGCTTTTTTTTTTAAAGGCTTTTTAAGAGGCTTTAAGTATTCTGCAAAAACAAGATAAAACAAAACAAAAATCAAACAAAACTTATTTTAGAACAATTAATATTGTTTCACATACATAGTGAAGCTTAGACACTTCCTGATGAGAGAAGAAAACAACGCCATTTAATCATCTTCCAGAGGGCACTTATTTTCAGAGAAATCTGAGAAATTGCTCATATGAATTAATCCATAGAACATGTTCCTGTTCTAAGGAAGGCAAAGTTTGTGTTGTTGATGCAGGCTTTAGTGTATCCTTTTGGTTTCAGAGGCACAATCCTTTATACAGATGTCTTTTCTGTCTTTCAGGCTTGCACCCAGTTTCCTCCTTTTTTTCCTCTTGATTTCTTATTACCTTTGATTTCTAACTACAACTTCCAAACCTAAAACTTATGGAAGATATTATGTACCAGCTATCATCCCCATCTTGCCTTAATCTATTGTGAGATTTGGACACATAATGGAAATGGGTATATATTTTCTATATAGAACCCAATTTTTGGCTTTAATATTCCTCAAGTATTTTCTACTCCCATCAGTACTGTGCAAACCCTTCTCCTTTTCTGATCAAAGCAGAATTAATCAGTTCTTCAATCAGTTGGTTAACTTGCTCTTGCTGTTTTCTCCTCATTGCTTCACACTCCTCCTTTGTCCAAAAGCCCATACTTAGGAGTTTCTCTTTTCATTTTACTTCAAATAAGATTCCTGGAATAGTTATATTGAATTATATTAGTAAAATATTTAAATTACATATAATACCATGGATTTGATTTTCAGATTCAGGCTTAGTCAGAGTTTCTAAGGTAAATGTAAATATATAATAACCCAAATTTTAGAATTAGAGTTTCAAAATTTCCAAATTGCAAGCATTCTTCACTGTCTTTTCAGTCTGCACTTTGAATATTAAACACCTGGTAAAGTATTTGGCTGGAGCGGGGCCTAAAATGAGCTCTCTTTGAGAGAATTTTTACTTTGCAGTTTACCTAAACTTTACATTTTTGAGTATCACATTTTCAGGCAGGCTCTCAAATGTAGCTATGCAATTGAGCTAAGCCAGTGCCAATGCCTCTTCTATCAACAGATTTCTCAAATGACTTAAGCCATTCATACCAGGTTTTCCAAACTTGAATGTTTTCATGTTGAAATTCAGTTTTGCTAAATCTTTCCTTCCTTTGTATGAAGGTAAGTGTGTGTATGTGTGTGCGTACATAATTACATTAGATAAATACCCTTCCTTGTTCTACACTGACAGCTTTGCAGCCAGGGCCAACGTTRGCCAGTCTTACAAAACCAAAAGAAATGGTTTCCTTGGCAACAGGAGCCATGTAAAATCTCACAGAACACCTGTTTTTTCCACTCTAATTTCATTCAGCTAAATGCAGTCCCCTTGGAAAACTGGGTATCTACTTCAGTGTCTGATTCAAAATAGGTAAACTATGGTGAGGGAATAAAGTTATACCTGAAGACCTGAAATTCTCAAAAAACCTGACGGTACTCAACATATTTGACCCTTTTCTAGTTACTAGGGATTAGCATCTTACCAACATAGCATGTATTTTCATCACACCTCTCAGTGAAATCTTTGGCAGTCAGTGACATTATTTAAACTTGAAAAATCCAGTTAGGGATAGTAGGCATTTTCACAATGTGAAATGACAATGCATTACTGACACTGCAACTCCGTTGTCACCCTTAGGCTTTCTTGTCAGCCAGAATTCATAATTCATAAAGCATAGTAATATAAAAGGGCAATGTGCCTGAGTGCTTGAGAAAATTACTGTCAACTTCTAGTTTATAAATTTTTAAAATTATACATTTTCCTGATTGGCTTGAATCTTAAAAAAAAAAAAAAGAGTTTTTGTTTCCATTCCCTTTCCTTCACTCTTTTAAACCCCCTAGTAAGCTGCAATTATTGTGTTATGTCTAATAAAATCAAGGCTCCTGCTGTACTTCAAGCTCTGTCTTAATTATTGTCCTCTATTGTAAAGTATTCCTATTAACAAGTTTGGGACTCAAAAGTAGTTCTGTTAGGACAGCAAAATGCATTGCTAAATACATTTCTGAAGAATTAACATTTCTCATGTGATGTAAATATTACCTAAAGATTTTAATATAGTTATTGATATTTGTTACTCAGAAGCATCTTGCTTCAGCAAAGAAATGTGTTTCAAGCTTTTTATATGTGCTGGATAAAAGCCAGAATACTTATATTTTATGGATTTTCTGCAGGCATCATCATTATTATTTATTATTTGTTCAGTCAGGCCTCCTATTTTGCCAAATGTACTTTGCTTATTATTGTGAGAGAAGAGAATGAAATATGTCATGCATTTCATTCAAAGTTTGGCAGACATAAAATGTTCCTCAAACAAAAAGGATGATGTGCTGACAAAATCCAATATATTTTGCTCCTTCTGACTTGGATTCCAATGGTTATCTCACAGCTTTATAGTCAGGCATTTCCTGTTCACATGCAGGTAGCTCCTCATAACCAGTGCTGTCCTTGAAAGCACTAACTTTCCTATTAGCAATCATGTTATCACTGTTGGTAGTTTTGGAGCTATATGACTTGTTAACTGGGGAGATTAGATCTTAAACTTTCAAAAGCATGTTGTGCACTGGTCGTAGGCCTGAACCCAAATCCTATTAAATTGCTGTAAACTTGAATGATACCAAATCAGATTCCTGGACTTTTACATTATGAATACTGTTCACAAGATTTTTAGAGCAGAGTTGGCAAGTAATAGCTGAACTGGTGGGAGTTCATGGTCTAATACCAGTTCAAAATCTGATTTTGACCACTTCAGGCTAAGAACAATTGAAGCAACTTACTGCTCATGACCTTCATGTTGACAGGTTGCTTCTCATTCTACCAGGGAAAGTCTGTCTGAACTGCAAAGTGTTAGGTGATGGTAAGTGTTAGGTAACTGGAGACTTTTTTAAATTGGTGATATTTTGACATCAGATGTCTTCTCTAAAAGTTTTCTCAAGCCTTATCCCACTCATGGCATTAATGTCTTACAGATCTTGAAGTAAATACATCACAACCCTCTTAAGTTCTTGAGAATTCTCTTTGTTAAAGGTGAACTGTTTTCAAAGGTTCATGTTATTACATGGATAACATTCATTTAAACCATTTTAACTCCTGGAGATCATCATTAAGCCATAATGCTCTTCACATGGAGAAACAGCCAAGGACAAAGGACCTGGTGGGGTTCTCTGCACATTTCCTAGTTTTCCATTGGAAACGAATAGGAAAGAATGGTTCATGTACTCACAAAGGCAGTGGCTCATAAAATCAGGCTCTTAGGTCATGTGCAGTGTTGAAAAATAAATCTATTGCAAATTACTTTGGTTTCTGAAGTCACAGATAGCAGCATAAATTATCAGATAACCAGGAGTAAGTGTCAAGAAGAGGATGAAATATAAAAGTGAGTGAGCTTGATAATGGGGAATTTACACAAGGAGGTTGAGCTTCTGTCAAATAGGTCTTCAGAAACTGAATTGTATATACATTTTATCAGAAGCAGCTGAAATTCATTTTAGATGTGCAAAATCAGACTGCGAGTCACCTATGAATGGATCTCCACGTTTCCAAGAGAAAAAGAGATTTACGGTATTTAATAGTACCCCATAACAGCAAAGCAAACTAGACAATTGAATGGCATTTCTGCCTTTCCCCATTGCCTTTTTGTAGTACTGACTTTCTTCTCGTGGACAATAAATATTTTCAAGAAAGAAGAGGTAGAAGGTTTCTTTCGTACCTCAATTGAACTTGATTCATATATGCATAATATAATTATTTTTGCAGAACTATTAAACTATGCTTTTTTGCCATTTACTTTGGGGTATATCCTGAGTGACACATTTATTCTACTACAATAGTAAAACTAATTCTACACATAGATGGGCATAACTAGGAAGGGAAGAGAGGTGTGCTTCATCTCATTCCATCATGAAACAAGGACACATTTAGGGTATTTATCCCAAGAAGCATTCCTGAGTCTCCATTTATAGACATAGCTACAGAAAGAACAGCTTCTCAAAGGATGATTTAGAGCACCTAATTTAGTCACTTGCTGCGAATTGCCTTCTAGAAAATTCTTTCAAAGTTTCTTTTCACTCACTACCTGCAAAACTTTGGAGATTATCCTCTTAATTTAGGTGCATGAGTTAGTTTGACTAAAGCTAGAAGAGGAATACGGCACTGGGAACAGATTTTAATCAAATAGCTTTAAAAGACAATTCTTCTAGACTCCATTGTACCTAGTATCTTGAAAAACTTCATCCTTATCTGAACTAGAGCATTGTAGATAAACATTTCACCAGTCAGCTGAACTGGTTGTGGTTTGAGTATGTTGATTTACACAAAGCTGCAACAGTTAGCAAGTAAGAAATCTGGGTCTTGTGTACCTCTTCCTAATATTACAGTGTAGTTCATCAGTAAAAGTAAAGACAAAATAATGACAATCATTTCCATTTATGATTTTTATACTATCTCTACAGAATTATAATCTGGAAAATAAAAGCTTTGACAAGTGCAAAGTTTTAAGTTACTAGAGTTTTGCAGGAAATACGTGCATAAAACCCAGCCCTTTAGCCATTAGAATAAACCTGAGGGTGCATCTTCTGCAAAAATACAGAAAGATTCAAATAAAACCTCCATTCAGTTTTGATTCTTTCATAGATGGTATGTTCCCTATCATGCTTTACAGAAGTTGCCATGTCTTTGAGTTAGAAGTAGGAGCCTTGTTGTGATATTGTTTTCAAAGAATGAGACACTTGACGCTCTTCTTTCAAAGTAGAGTTTTACAGTCAGCTATGCTGATACCTTCAACAGCACTTGACATATGCTCAGAGAAAATACTCAGTGACAGGAAAGTCTGGCACCAAGCATCAAAAACAGACACAGCTGCATTATGATTTACCAAAAAAAGTGAAGTTCTTACCTTGCAGTTTACACTGTTATCATGCAGTTATTCTGTTATGACAGAAACAAAAATCTCTGTAGATACTTCCTTACCCTCTGCAGACGTCAAGATCTGCAACCCCTTCTTTTTTTCCACTTTTTTCTTCCCCAGCTCCTTTTTTTAGCAGCTGAATGTAATAGTCGATATAAAGGTATATGTCATAATTTATTAGATTCAAGCATATATCAACACTATAACACTATGCCCAAGCATAGAGTTGCTGACTAAATTCTCTTTATTATCCTTTTTTATCAGTCTCACAATCAGGCTTTTATATTTGCTATGAGAGAAATCACATTATTTAAAGAAAATTAATATTTCATTCTTTCAGAACTGTCATATGGCATACACACCTACATCAAAACAACATAAAGAATGTTCTGCAAAGAGCAGAAAGGGTCAAACAATGTTGACAGAAAACTATCATGATGCCAAATCTCTTCAGATACCCAGTGCTCATTAGGAACTTCCGTGCAATTAACATTAGGATAAAATATTCAATAAGAGGAAAATGCCAACACTTATTTCTTAGATAATGCAAGATTCAGAGCGTCACCACTGGCTTGTTGTAACAGAAGATTACAAGGTTGAAAATTACTTTCACTGCTTATGCCATTAATGCTTTTTATGAAGACTACCTTCAGATACAGAAATTAGTAGTCAAAGTGTATTGTGAAACGGCTTTTCATAGGCAGAGCTGCAAATAAAGAACAGGTGGCTGACCATATTAGATAAGTTATCTAGTTATTAGAGAAGTTAATGGGGTAGATGTTGATTCTGTATTTTGGATTCTTGAATGCAGTGGCTCTAGGCTTCAGGACAATATCCAGGAAGACAGAAATTTTTTTCTTGAGCAATAGTTTATCAGTTGTGAAGAGAGAAACATCAAAAGATGGACCTTTGCAATTAGAATACTCTATTTGTATCAGCTGCACTTTTGGCAGCCTTTGTGATAAGTTGCTGTATTCAGAGATGTGAGTAGCTGAAGTTTAAAAAAATATCCACCACAAAATGCACTCTGAGGTTCTGCTAAAACTATTTGAAAACGGTAACAACAACAAAAGGCTTCAGAATCTGGTATTTCTGAAAACTTCAATAAAATTCAGTTCTTAAGATTTTGTGTCTCACACACATCTACATGTTCATTAATCTGTTAAAACAAAAATAAAAACAAAGATCAATGTAATATACAGTGCCTTTAGTTTAAGTCCTGATAGTCCGTACTCAATTTACAGTTAGTTACTACTTGGCCTCAACTCTAAAATAATGGTTTGTTGAAAACTATCAAACAAATCTTTTACTTCTTACAGAAGTGATATGAACTGAAAAATCAAACAAACTATAAATGTGAATAAGGTTTTCTAAACTCATATTTCACATATCAAATGGTTTTCAGAATGCCCTTCTCCATGTACTCAGGCAATTGAGGACCCTGAGATCATAGCTGTCCGATTTAAATATAAGGAAGCTGGGAGCAGGTGATTTTCAGAGAATCATCCTTTGATATAGTACTCACATCTAAGCTACCCCACTGGAGACACATCTGTTGTTTTTGTGAAATATGCACCATGACTAATGTTTTCTTAAGGTTTCTGCATGAAACTCATCTCAAAGCAAAACAAATTTATAGGAGGTCTTATGAATTACATTAAACACAAAAAAGCCTCCCCCCCCCCCTTTTTTTTTTTATCATCGTGGCATAGCCTAACTCAAGATTGTTTTGATTGTAAGCACATTTTCCCACAATGCCTTTCTGGGAATGGCCCTTTTAATTAGCAGAAGACAGAAAAAGGCTGTGCTTCTGAGAAGGTGTGTAGTAAGTTGGTGCTTCCTGAGAATAGATAGATATGTATTTTATTTTCTCAGGTTCTTATGCTCTGACTATTGGTTGAACTAGCCTTTTTTGCTAGGAGTGGTGTAAGATTAATGTGTATTGTTAGTCTAGAGTAGGTTAGAATCCCTAAGTGAGAGTTGTGTAAGAGAGTAGTAGTATTGGCTGTTGTGATAGCTTATTAAAAAAGAATAAGATTCAGTAATGCTTTTGTTCTGATTGATAACAATGTCTGTGTTATTACTATTTTTCACTAACTTTCTTTGTGTTCTCAAATACCTTTGAGAACTTCCCTATATTAAATGTTTTTATAGATCTTATGTTTATGAGAGAAGCCTCATGAAAACCACAGTTATTTCTTCCCCTTTTAACCAAAGGGAGATATTAGTAATGAGAACAATATCAGGAGCTAGATGTTAGGGAATAATCTTAATTTACGATGCCTTCCCTGTGTAGAAGCTGAGATAAAAATAGCTATTCTGTTACACAGTAGTATGTTTTGTAACTGTGAAAATATTAAGTTCCACAAGGCATAACTTGTATGTACTTTGCAGATGAACATGGCTAACATACTAAAGCCAAGCATGGTATTCTGCAATTAGCTATCCTTGCTGATATCACCTGTAGTTTCCTACAACATTTTAGTGTCATAGCCAGAAGGTACAATCAGTGTATTGTGAAGCGCTTAAATATCTGCTTTATTGCATTACAGGATTCAGAAGGGGTGTTTCTGAACTTTGTTTTTAGCTAGCTTACCCTATCATCCCTTCTGAGTGGTAGAACTGTAATGGATGAGTTGGCTTTTCTGTACAGGGATTGCATTTCTTTACATGTGTATAGCTTTGTACCCATTAAATTGTGTTCCTTGAGCCTTACAGCTACTGGGTGATACATTTGTACAATGTCAATGCAAGTTTGCCCGTGTAGTTGGTTACCTAGATCTGTGATGTTTTGTCACTTATGGAAGCTTAAGTGTTAATCTGCTCAGAAAAAAAACTTTTTTTTTTGTGAACAGAAAGTTATTTCATGTTAATTGTCTGCTTTAAGAGCTCTTTTCAGTTTTTGAACTGTCTCCCATAATATATAATATAATGCAGTACTGGTTATCTATAACTTATCAAGATTAATTGGCCCACTGACAATGAGCTTGTTTCTCTCTACTATAGAAAAGAAACAATTCACCCACAAACACTTGTTTCATTGAAAGGACTGTCTCAGTTACAACTCTGCTGAAATCAATGGTGATATGCCAGGAAACAAGCTTAGTTTTCCCAGGGATTTTCCCTCAGTGTTCAATCCACATCTCTGAAGTCTGTGTTGAATTTATTCTCTTGTTGTCTTTTAAAAATGTCTTCGAGAAATAAATATTAAAAGTACAAGCTTGTTTCTTCTGTGTGCCACAGAATAAAACAGAACACGTACTGTCTCTTAATTAGTGGCAAGTGTGTGGGGTTTTTTTTGTTGTTTTTTTGTTTTTTTTGTTTTTGCAGGGGGAGGCGGGTGCTTTTTAAAATCCTTATTACTGTCACAAAATTTACTAACTGCTTGACTTTAAAACCTTGTCCCTTGTCAGAGAAGTACCCCTAGAACACATTTTTTTCCCTTCATGTTTTGCTGAGAGAAAAGTAAGTCCAGGGATTTCCTGGAAGGAGAACTTCTTTGCTACCTTTAGAAGACTCCATCGCTGCTCTGGACATCAGAGCATTCAGCAAGTGTTTGTTTCCCCAGCCTAAAATAATAGCCGCTTCTCAGGGGACAGAGGATGAAGCAAAATAATGAAATTTTGAAAACTTTCAAAATTTTGGCATCTTGGCAAAGAACTTATCTAATCCAAACCTGACTTTAGGTCTGCTTGTTATTAGTTTCAACACACTTATTTTTTTTTTCTCCAAATACCAAAACACAACATAATTTAGGACCCCAATGTATTCTGAAATCCATGCAATATTTTTGTTCAAATTCACAGAGCTTTCAATTCTGCAGCTCTCCATCTGTTAGGAGAATGTTTCTGGTTGCTGTTTTTACTACTTTTATTTATTTTTTCAAATACAGCCCCAGCAGCTGTGCTCTCAGAGAGATCTAAATTGTCACCAAGTTCACTGCGAAGCATTAAGAATCCCACAACAACTTGGATTAATTCTATTTTATTTTTAACGAGTGTCTTGTGTTTTGGGTTTTGGGGATTTTTTTGCATTGGTATTTTATTTTCATTGAACTTTTGTCTGAAACTGACTTGGTTCCTACTGCTAACCTCTTAAACTGGAAGTGTTAACTCATTAGGCAGGAAGAGAGACATGTACCTACTGTAATCAGACAAATTCCATCAGTTCTGTGTCAGAAATTGCATAATTTCATAGGAAAAATCTGTGATCTGTTTTCTCCCTTCTTAGAAGCAAACAGCTAGATAACTTTAGCTGCTTGGAGAAAGACTTTTTTTTTTTTTTTAAGGCGTACTGTAGAAGATCTGCTGTTCTTAAAGAATTGGCAAGTGAGCATGAGAGAAACACTCTCTCTCTTCACTAGTAGAAATACTAACAAAAGCAAACTGAAAACCAATAACAATTTCTGGTTTCAAAGGGAAGGACTTACCTTAAGAAAGTCCGTGAAAACTTTTTTTTTTTCCCCTGAAACCTATATCTAAGCCGTGGTCCATGTGATGGAAAGCCCTTTAGAAAAGTGTGATCCTGAAGTCCTAATGCCATTTTGCATATATACCATGAGGACCTACCTAAGATGATCAAGGGAAATATGTATCTAAAGAGCTTCTAGATAGYAAACTATGCTATTTCAGCTAGACACTTTGAAATGAAGAGATGTATTTTAAAATGTAATTTACTCTAGAAATCTGCAAAGTGTGTTTTGTTGGCTGTATCAAACATATAGCAACAAGCAGATTAGTGCTCATAAGTTTTCAAACTCCCAACATGCCTCGAATGCCAGGAAGAAAAAAACATTAGCTGATTAGCAGGCTGGTACCTCAGAACAGATATAGTCAGGATCTGCTAAATCTAGAGAGGGTAAACACTAATTTCCCTATCTTTCAGACTCCTCAACTTTATCTAGCTTCTGTTCCCTGGTGCCCCACTGATCATCGAATTCCACCTGCTATATCAGGAAAGAAAGAGGGAGAGGATAGTGCTATGTCAGGACTACCAGCAGAAAATCTGTGCTGCACCCCCTAATTTAAGTTATAGTCTATTTTTTACTCAAAGAAGGCCACTGGAAAAGCCCACCTGTTACTGCTTTTCTGGCTGCTAACTTTATTTGGCAACCTTTGCAGCAAATAGTGGCTCAAGAAAGCAATCTGCTGAAACCTTCAGACATTCTAGGCTGCTGCATAGCATCAGTTTTATGTTGTGGGCTAACTTAAACCGTTGTCTGAAAGACTAAGTATAGTGTTCCCCTTCCTCCCCCTCCCCGATAGTCTAATTCCATCTCTCTTTAAGTGAGTTTTAAACATTATGGGTTTTTTATGTGGTGGGTTAGGCAGGCATGTGAGGTGATTAGTATGCCCAAACTCATTTCCAAAGGAATTTTGTTGACCAGCTTATTCCTCTGTCCTGATTCTTTATCTTGAAGGAAAAAAAGGAGAGGGAATGTGACATTTCCTGAGGTGACTCAAACACAAGTTGTCTGCTTGCTTGTGCTTTTTTATTTATTTATTTTTTATAAATGGTAAATTTCTGGCTGATTACTGTGCAAGTTTACAAAATGGGAAGAGTTACAGTGGCAGATGAGTTCTCAGTTAAAATTGAAGCTAATCTTTGGAGAACATTTTTCAGAATGTTCTAATGGCCAAAAGAAGTTTTTGGAGACTGACCCAGAAGGAGAAGGAGCCAAGCACCTTACGGTCACCTTTTTTTTCCCCTGCCAATGTTTGTGTTCAGTGAAAATCAGCAGGAATCCAAAGTGTCCAGCACTCTTCCAGATGAGGAATATACCTTGCAGAACTGAAGAACTAAGGCAATCCTACTGGTGCTTCACAAGATATTTCTGGTGTTTAGCAAGCTTAACATTAAAGTGGATGATTATGTCAATGGGAAAGACTAAACTGAAGGCACCTAGTGTCTCACACTTTACGAACCTTTTAACGTAAGAATGTTGTTATAGTGCTGGCAGGACTTGAAAATGAACAAAGCTCTCAGCACTTTATCTGTTCTCCTGCGCCAGGGTGTTAAAGTCTTATTACACTCTATTATCTGGCACTGCATGTACTCTTAAAACACTACCACAACACATGAATAGGAGGAAGTTGGATCAAGAAATCCAGTATTGATTCTTGAGGAAAACAAGAAGCTTGCGTGGCAATGAAGTGCAGTTTCACTGATTCAAGTCTGAACAGTGATTCAGTACGCTCAAAGCTGGAAACATTTATAAAACTTTCTTTGTTTCATTGGGGTTGCTGGCAGCTGCTGCCAGGATACCAGGAATCTGGAAAGCGCTGTCTCCCATGGAAGCATCATTGCTAGAAAGAGATTGGAGTGAAAGATAAATGGATTTGTAATGAAGCAAACATGCTCTACCTCATTTTAAATCATTCTTAAAATCAATCGGGGCTTTCTGAAGTCTTGAGCTAAACCAGATTCCTCAAAATATTGGAGAAAAAAGAGAGATTCTCATTTGGGAAGATCTTGAGCACTGGTGAGAAGTGTGTCGCTTCACCTGAAAGGCCAGGCAGCAGGAGTAGGGAGTGTTCTGCATCTTTCAGGAGGACTCTGAAGCTTCTGTAGCACTAGATAAATGTATTTTTAGCAATGATTGAAAGCACAGGGACCAGCAATTTCCTGAGGTGTTTCACAGTTGTTTTGGAGGACTGTGATTAATTTCAGAGCATTCAAATGAAAGCAGGACGGCAAACCATTTGAAGTTTAGCCATTAACAGTTATAGTGAACCCAAACCTGCTTTTCTGCAGCTATGAAAACTAATGAGTATTTGTTCAGTTGCAGAGTTGTAAGCGAAGGTGGTACATGTCCAAATGCCTCCAGGGTGCACCTAACAGCTGTACATGCCTTCGACCAGGTTTTGGGGTTCACCTCTCCTTTAATGCTGAGATTCCCTTTCTCTCCCCGCGCAGACACGTGTATATGCCAGGATTGTATCAAGCCTAACCTCTTCAAACAGAAAAGATGAAATTTGCAGAATCATCCATAATCATCTCCTCTTTTCCTTCCACTCACAGTTTTCTCCCTGACTCCGTGAAAGCTTCTGTTTATTGTCTGTTCCGTTCTGAATTTGTGCAGAGGGTCCAGAGCCCAGCCTCAATCTTTGGCAGCCTGTGCATTCTCAGCCCAATTATAAAATAAAAGTGGTGCTCTTGATAGCACAAACTGCAGACAACGGGGATTTAGAAACACAAATTGCAATAATAGCTGTTGAAGCTTCTGTTTTTAAAGCACACAAGCATCCTTAATTTCTTTACTAGTGGTAGCCCATCAGCGCTGTTCCTTTATGGGAGGACTAAATCTCCGTCGTTAAAGAGAGATGTCAGGGACGCTCTGGAACAGTAGCTATGTTATCAAGGGACTTCTGTAGTGAATGAAGAGCTGGTTGCAAAGAGACAAAGTGCAAATGAGCAAGAGGATTATCTTAAGTCAGTGGATTTAAAGGCTGGCATCTACAGGAGTATTTCAGGACAGACCTTACTGCATAATAGAATAATTAAGAGGTAAAGCTCCAGATGCAAATGCCTAGAATTTCCCATCTCCTGCCTGTATGAATCACACACAGTGGAATGCCTTAGGGACTTGATAATGTTTTATTTAAGCAAAGCTTCTATCAACAGAAGCAGGATTAGATTTGGGGGGGGGGGGGGGGGGGGGGAACCTTTCTGCACAGTGACAAATAGTCTACTTTATTTCACAAGAGAACTAGCATGGCAAAACCTTGAATGAATTGCTGGAGGCTGTAGCATGTGCAAATTGGAGCTGGATTTGGAGTTCAGTGGCACTTCCTTTCCACTCCCAGCTGAGATGGCTATTATCCTTCTAAAGGTGTTTGCTACTGAATTTGTGGTCTGCAGCTCTTTCAGGCTTTCAGTGGGACCAGGACTTGGGCTAGAATCTCTAACGTCTTGTGTACGTCTTAACCTTTGGACTTTCTTTTTTTTAAGCTTGAGTCTGCATACTCTTGTCTTTTTTCAGTCTTCATGTGTTTGTGAAAAATTTCAACCTGGGGAAATTCACAGGTTGATTTTTCTCTCCCCCCACCCCATCTCTTCTCCTTGCCCAAAGTCTTCCATAAAAAGTTGTGGAAGTAAAAACAAAACAAAACAAAAAAACCCAAAACAACAACAAAAAACTTGCTAGAAAGTTCTTATATCTTTTTATTTATTTATTTATTTATTTTTCTCCCCAAGAAAACATGAACATTATCTTCCTATGAAAAGCTTTAGGATGGTTACCTTAGTGACAGAAGATCAAGTCCATCTAAAACACACAGAAACAAATATTTGCATTAACCTTAAAATTTAAGAAAAGCAGCATTCTTCTTGGTCCTGGAAGAATAAAACAGATCATTGTGTCTCCCTATAATTTTTGAATGGCTAATGAAATCTGAAACTTTGCAAAGAATACATAGGCTGAAAAAATGTTTACTAACAATGAGTTTTTGGAGTTTGAGTGTGGTTCTGTCTGAACTCTTTTTCTTTGCTTGAAGCTACCTTCCCAACTCACATCTGCAGATGAAGGCTGAGCATTTGCCTGGAACCCAGAATGTTTTGCTGAGAATAGACACCTAAAAAGCCAAGGAAACTGATGGAGAACAGAAGAAAACTGCCATCCCTACCTCTTTCTGCTTTGTCCTCAGCATAAAAATTGCATTTTTCCAAATGTCAAGAATGTGATTTGCCTAATGTAATTTCTGTATTGTAGATCTCTGTTATATGAGCTAGTTGGTCTAAAGTTTCTTTGTAGTCACTGGAGTTCTTGTTAATGGAGTCTATGACATGATCCATCACATCCTAAAGCATAAATTGCACAAATCAAGGTCTAAAAGTGCTTACCGTACTCCATTGGCAGGGAAGGGAAGGTGGACTCTTAGCTTAGATTTGAATGCCTACAATGTAGACCTTAAAATTTAGTAAAATGAATGCCACTCCTCAAGACTAGGAAGGTGGTAGAGGTGCTTATTGATTTAAGATCCCTAGAAAAGTAGGCTATCTTGCAGTCAGTAAAGCATTTGCAGAAGACATCTGGATTTGGCCAAATATCTTTGCTTAAGACTGAGCTTAACCAGTGTTTATTTCATGCATAAACAACTTACCCTAACAGGAGGAGGCTTGCAAAATCTTTCCCTGGGTTTTAACCTTGACTGAACCAGATATTAAAAACAGCAGATAGTAGAACAGGCAAGAATCTTAAAAATCTGTCTTTAATTCTTATTTTGGAGTAATGGATATGATCGCTGACTTCTTTTCCAAAATAGCTCACTAGTTACATCCATAAAGCTGAATTTTTGTGTTATATTTCCCAGTGCTATACAAACGTAAATGTTAAAACTCTTACTTCTGCTTTCAACATGGTGTTGTTTCTTAGACTGTATTTCCAGAAGAAGAGCCTCCTCAGTCTTTCTGCCCCCTCCACAAACTCCTTGGATGACAGCTGGTGGGCTTGTGTCATGTCTTATGTTGTTTTATCACAACAAGCAGGTTTTTCACTGTATTTTGTAAGTGATCCTGAAGAAGAAAGCCTTCTATTAGTAACATGGTTTAATGTTTACCTCTAAGAAACATTGTGGCTGAGTGGCTCCAAGTGCAGGCAAGGCTATATGCAACCCTTCACCTTTATGCCTCTATTCCTAGTTCACTGAAGATCAGCGGTGATCAAAAGGGGTTTCCATCCAGTGGCAATTTAATGACTGGGCTTACACCAATCAGGATATTTTGCAGTAGCTGACATCAAGGTGTCAACCTTGATGCTGACAACAAACTTCACACAGAATGACCTGCTTAGTTGGAAGATCAGGGAGACACGAAGTTGCTCTATTGTTGGTGGGGTTTTTTGAGCAGGAAGGGTTTGTCAAGAAAATATAGATATATGAATTTCTCCAGTCCTTCTACAGTCAATACTTCATAGCAAGAATGCAGTCTATTGCAAGAATGAATGCTAAGTAAGTGCAGCTGAAAAGATTTGACAATCTTGGTAAATCTCACCAATAGACACTTTTTGCCACCATTTAAATTGTAGTGTTAGCAGTTATTCATAACACTACTAGTCTCTTTAATGATATTTGTGTGGCCCCTTGATATATACGTATTTTTTTTCTCCAGACCAAGTGAGTGTTTTTTACTAGGGGCATCTAAGTAAATACAGAAGAAATGGACTGTGAAATCCCACTTAAAATTACAATGACTCTTTGGCAGTGCAATGTTTTAGTGAATAGACTGCAAGTTTGTAACTGTGTGCAGATGTGTTATGATGAATGTATATGCTTGACTTGCTCAGCTTTGTTCTGTAAGGTACAATTATCCTTCACGGTTCTTTAGCTCTCTGGGATGATGATGAAGTGAAAAAAAAAAATACATACACACACACACACACACACACACACACACACACACACACATATAAGCACATGTATTTACCAAAAAAATTCTTAATGAGATATAAATAATCTCAGCTCAAGATACTATAATGTACTACTTACTTAGCATTTTGCTTATGATTTTACATAATTCGTCTAAATATAGTTAATTGCAGAGCAGATTTATTTTTGTTGTGTGTGACATTTTCAGATGGTATCTTGATAACTTTATTTCATAATGATATCCTACATATCTATTTTGGTACATCTGTAGGGCTTGAATCAAGATACCTTTTCTGTTCTTACATTTCAAAGTCTGTGGTATCTATCCCAGTCCTGACTGTATGACGATAGTGCGTGTATGTGTATATACACATACATTTATATCTCTATATAAATACACTCGTATATAATCATTATATATTTGCATATTTTTATATACCTATATTTATATAAATGATTAGATCAGTATTCACGTCAAACAGCTTTTCAGGGTTAGTAATGTCAGTATTTTGACCTGTGGGCTAATCTTTCAACTTTGCAAGCAGACGATCTTTTTCCTTTTCTAACCTCATTCTCTTAGGTTTTCCGTCCAAATCTGAAGCCACCGAAGCATATGAGCATGTACTTAAATATAATTGTGTACTTAAGTCCATCCTTACTCAGCAAATCATTTAAGGCTGTGCTGAAATGTAACTAGCACATTACTGAATTGAGCCCTTTTGCAGCAAATTATCAAACTTACTAAGGGGCCTTCAAGTACAAAGACAACATCATTTATTAAGAAATAAGGCTTTGACCAGATGAGGAAGTGGGGGTGCATCACCAGAACTTATTTTTAAGGAGAGGAGAAACCATTGTTGTTATTTACTTCTGATTACCTTTAGTTTTAGCTGAACATTAATTAAAGAATAGTCGAAAGACAATGTCTTATAACTGTTGTCACAAGACTGTATCTGAGGGCATATTCAATTCCTTTTAGAAGTGATAGATGCTACATCTTCTTTGGGAGAACATCCCTTAAACTGTACTTATTTAGAGGACCGAATGTATGATACATTGTATCCCAGTCTAATGAAAAGGTATATCTGATTATTAGCTTCAAATATCAATATTAAGATTCTTTATAAAGGGGGTGAGGTGTATGTAATTGCACTATCATTCCCCACCCCCTTCTTTCATTCCGGACTAACCAATTCAACCCACTAACAAATTTAAAGCAAATTTAAAAGAAAGTTCCAAGTCTTAAAGATGTCATTTTCACAGATATTTCATGAAAATAGGCTAGAGATACTGCAGGACTCTGGTTCTTATTAGGCATCAGAACATCCACAGAGGTGTTCAACTTAATTAAGCCTGTTGCCTCTGAACTTTTCTATTAATTTCTGCTGTTCATGAAATGGATTTCTTCATGGCACTGATACTGTTCCTGCTGCATGCCTGGGACTCTTACAGGCCAAACTACTTAAAAGTGGATTCAAAATTACAGCCAAAGTGTTGGACCATGTCATGCAAAATTCCAAGGCCATTACTCCCACTGACTGTTTCTTGCTGAACTACCTCTTGCACTCTTAAATTATGATCTCTGCTCTGAGGGGTTCACCTTTCTATCACAGGCATAGTAAGCATGAATCCATTTCCCGTATAGCTCCAGACACTCCCTCAATACGAAAAGCATAAATCACTTTTGAGTGGCTGTAAGTGCACAGCTATTAGTCTAAAAATAGATACTTATTTAAGCTTCATTAAGAAATTCAAGTCAAATGTTCTAATGGAAGAGTACACTATAATAAAACCATATTAATTACCTTCCTATGTCATCTTTGCTGGTAAAAGTTGAGTTTGCTGTCTCCTTCATGCAGGTTTTACTTTGATATGTGAACACAGAAATAACGACTTCTTTGAACAGATTTACACTGTGAAAAGATAAAGTTGAATCTACTCTGAGGGCAGTAACAATAAAATGGAAATCCTCCCTCCCATGTCTACAGTGGAAAAGGTATCAAAGATAGGGTGGACTGTATCAAAGATACGGCAGATTAGACATCCAGCAAGCTGCTGTTTTGTATATGGTGAATATGATGCTGAATCTAAAGATAACAGACATAAAATTACCGCGAAGGGATTTGATTGTTTGAACTTCGACCGCTAAGGACAAGGGAAGCAAAGAGTGGGAGTGGGGACAATAGTTCCACAAGTAGTCAAACTAAAATGTGTATCAATATGAGAGGGATTGGTGTGTGCATGTGTGCGCATGTATATAAAAATATATTAAAATATGGGAAGGTTTGGGGGGTGGTGGTGGTGGTGGTGGTTGTTGCTCCCCAGTTGTGTCTAAAATCTGCCAAACCATCCCTTCCCTGATATTTTGATCTGTCTTTCTATATACCCCATATATTTTACTGGGCAAAAGTTACCACATGCTGTGGCTTGCTTGGCTGCGTCCCTGTGCTGACTGGCCAGCTGGAAGCTACTTCACAGGATGACTTTTCAAAGTGACTGGATTCAGGAACAGAATTCTGCTTGCCTTCTGTCCCAATATCAGGAAGGTTTCGTTATGATCCCAAGGACGAGATTAAGACCCTAAAACCGGTCAAATGTCGTACAACCTTTTAACTTTATTTTCAACGGAGTGGGGAGAAAAGGTGGGGAAAGGCAAAGGGGAGAGGGGAACAAGGGTAAGGGGAAAAGATAGAGAAAGTTGGAAAAGGAGAAAAGAAACTAGCTACCACCACTCCGAGTCCCATGATGTTGTACTGACTCCACCCAAGATCTTCAGCCCCCCCATTCGCACAGTCTGCAGTTTTTATAGGTTCTTGCCCCACCTCTGGGAGGTGCTTCCTCACTTCCCATGCAGATTAGCTGTCATGCGCAGTCCGCCCTCTCGGAACCTTCCAGAAACGGGCTGGGGGCATCTGGGGGGTCTCCTGCTCATGCGCAGATGGCAAATGTGTACGTGCGGTTCGTGCCAGACGTGCTCTTCCCCTAGAAGCCTTCTGCCCTTTTCGCACCCTTTCTTCCCGGTGCAGGTGCACGAGGTTGTTTACCTCATGGACGGCTCCCGGGGGCGCCAGCGCGGCATTGCGCGACGGACCTAGGCAGTGGCGGCTCTGCAGCAGCAGCAGCAATGTTGAGACAAAACCGCATTTAGTACCGGTTCTCTACACCTTCTCTAGCCTGTAAAATTAATTTAGGTCTCTCTTTTTTACTCAGCTGCCAGTTGTCATGAAGAGGGTAGGGACTTCATGTTTCTGAGTTTCCTATTCCTCTGTCAAATTCCATTGAGATTCACCAACAAGTTCAAAAGTAGCTGTAATCTGCGATTGACAAAGACAGGGCACAATCAGCCAGGTCTTGTTTCTTGTGGAAAGTGAGCTTCAAAAAAGAACAAGTTAGCTGAAACAAACATTGCGAACTTCACTTTTGTAAACAGAGTATATTTATCAAGACTATGATGCAAAAAATACGGCCAGTCATGGAACTTCTAAAGTCACAAAAATTTAAATCGTCCTTTGAAAGAATAGTATTATGATAATGTGAAATGATATATAGCAAAAATGACCTAAAATTCTAAGCTATAAATGATGCCCTATTTAACACTGGGCAATAATAACTAACTGCATCTAAGTAAGTTCCTTTTTATGTCATTAGGAGAATCCTCTTCTGTTTTAAATAGAAACAGTACAAAATTTCAGACACAATAAATATTGAATAGTCTTTTTGTTGTGTTTTTTTTTCTTTTTTATTATTACTTAACACCATTTTAGATGGAATTCTGGTAGAGAAAAATCATCATGCGGTTTCATCAAAAATAGATATTTTTCCCCCCAATTTTTTTTACTTTAAATAACATGGTATCCCTTTGTCAAAATCAAGTGCAGGTACACAACCATTTAATAGTAGAAGTATCATCTAAGAGACTTGTCATTGGCAGGGAGGAAAAACCTATGTACTTGAAAGTTCTTATCTGATGCAACTATCAGTAGGGCAGGAAAGTGAAAACCCATGAATACCCTGATTCTGTGTAAATTGTGTGTGAATTTGGTATTTTAGACATACCATAGAGCTCTTGAAAACAAAATATAGTCTTAATGATTTATCAGATGATTAAACTGCAACCCAAAGGTGGCAGAACTGTTCTGTCTGTAGCCATGTTGGAAGCTGAACATGTGAGTAATAGTGGAGATGCTGTCAGAAGCGTTACATCCGCAGCATCCCACAGGTCATCTTACTCTTTACTTTGAGTGTGCCTATTGTAGAGGTTGTAGGTATGACCGTGTCTGGATTTGATCAATAAGTCTATTTAGAACGGTGTTTCTAGTTGTTTTCTGTCTGATAAATGTTTCAAACTTGTGATCTCATCTCCTGACTCTAGCTTAACTTCTTGATCCTGAGCGTTAGCTTTTGACTCTTTGCTTTCTTCCCACTCTTTGTTCCTGACCTTAATCATCAGGCAAGACTATATAATCCTTGCCTTCCTTATGTCTTTTCTAACCACTAAACTTTTTTGTGGTCCCCAACACAATATCAAGTAGTTTATCTCAAAGGAAAAAAAAAAAATCTGCAATATACTCTGTTTGCAGACTAGAGGCACAATCAGAGGTTTAAAAATTTTGCTGTGCTCTTACAGAACACAGTTGCTCTGGATAAAGCGAAATTGAAAATGAAATCGAGTCTGTAAAAATAAACTATTAAGAGATATCAGTGATATAAATCTTAATGTCTACATCCATTAGTCCTATTTAGGTATTTTTTCAGCACCTGTTCAGTTGGGGGGGGGGGGAGAATGACTTTTGGATTTCTGAAGTTAGCAAGCAAATGTTTCATTTTTATTATGACCAGGTCATAAAATCATTTTTGTATGTTGTATTGTTTTAAAAAAACAACTGTTCGAACAAGTAGTATCTCCAGGTGAAAAATATCTGTTGGTAGTTGGTAGATATTAGAAAGGTGATAAAACAGAAGCAAAGATAGCTGAGAAAGGATTTTCCATGAAAATTTTAATAAAATAAGGCTTATCATTACTAAGTTTTGGGCCATTTGTCATTTCAGTCCCTAGGCTAAGGGTATCTGAGTGACAGACATATGGGGGAAAGAAGTGTCTTATGCTGCGTGTCAGTAGTACTGCAGGTGACTAAAAGTATTGCTGGCACTTAGGTTTTGTATTAAAAGATTGTTTTATGTTAGCAGTTGTGATGGATAGATCTCATGTTTGTTCTCTAGAAGGACTTGCTTTGTTATTGTGTTGGACTTTTATTTGGAGGAGGCAAAGGAGAGGGGCAAAATTGGCCAGCTGGTCCTATACAGACTGGGGGAAACTTTTCATTCCCTTTGAAATAACTAGGTGCTCTCAGGGAGACAACCGCCCCAAGGTGTTTTGCTGGGGCAAGCAGGAGGAGAGTAAAATACTTGGAGCAAAGAGCTGGGGCCTGGCTGCCCAAGAATAAAATGCTGAGTGAAGCTGGGATCAGATAGTCAGGCCAGAGAGGTCCAGAATGAAAAATCCCTTGGAGCCCAAAAGGGCTGTGCTAAGGCTGCTGCGGCAGAGAAAGCCTGAAAGGAAGGATATGTCCTCACAGTGCACAACGGGTGGGGAGGGAGTTGTGTGTCAACCCTTTTTATTCATATTCTGTCTTCTCTAGTCTAATTGAGTTTTGCTTGCTTAAAAAATTATTCTAGTTTATGTTCTAATAATACCTGCCTTCTGAGTTTAAAATTAAAATTTTTAATTTTCTGGAAGGCTCACCACAAGGAAAAGGCATAGGCAAGTCTATTCCAAAATTCTGACTCGAGCATTTTCAGCTATTAGTGACTCATTACTTCATGCTAACTGATATTGGAAGAACAACCGCTATTCCAAGTCAAGCAGTATTTAAAAAATTTAAGTGAATGGTGTTCTTAAGTAATGCAAATCATCGTAACTTTGAAGTTTCTGGTGATCCATACAGGGATCAGTGATATTTGGGCCCTCTATTTGTATCTCTATTTATATAGCACCTTTTTAAGTAAAGGTATGTTTATAATGTTTCCTTGTATCATAAGATCTCATACATGTTTTGGCTTCTTCACCTTGCAAACTTAGGCCCTTAAATATGTTGCTGACCACTTCTTTCTACGTGTTCCTCTGAGCAGTTCTAAGATGCAGTAGATTGTAATAATGTGTGAGATACGTAACAAGTCACCGGTCCACCTCTTTCAGCACTCACTGCTATAATGAGGAGAGTTTAAAAGAATATGATGTAACAACAACAAAGTCTGAAACATGGAAATAGTAACATGCTAGTGAATATGAGCTATTTTAACTCTCCTCCCCTCGTTATATCCTTCAAAGTGCTCTAGCTCCTGGATCCTAAATGCTTAGTAGAGTCAGATTATAATGAAACAGGATTTCTTTCTGACTCTAGGCCTCTACACGTAGTCTGTTGCACTCTGTGTCTAAAGAGAGTTTTGACAGTGCAAGGCTGTAGTCCGTTCTTTACAACTTGAAACTAATGGTATTTCTTTCAAACCTTCCTGAGACCTTTCTGGGAAACAAGTGGATGCAGCACCAGGAAGTCGGTTAAGTTTTTTGAAGGCTCCCTAAAGTTAGTACTGTACCTTCACAAGGAAGACCTCCTAGTGCAGAGCTCTTTTAGTTTTAGGGAAATAATTCTCATCTATCGACATAAGCAACAGATACGGTCTTTAGCATATTACATGCGTTGCCAAGCCAAGAAAAACCCTTCCAGTGCTTTTCAAAGGGTAGGGACAGCCAGCCAAAGTGCATGACTGAAACTGTGCTTGCTGAGCAAAACAGAGTATGTAGTTGGTATACAGGTGGACAGCCAGACTCATTTCCTTAGCTCTAGGTACTTGCGACGGTCACAAAATGGACTATTTAAATGGAACACAGATCTCAACCAGTTTGTACAAGGTACCTTATCTTTTTTTCTAATTTCTGTCTGAATTCTTGCAAGAAAAGTGTAAAAGGTGCTGACTTCCTGCATGCAAAGAAATGCTTTGCAGGTCTATCTTAGCTACTTAGAAATCTGAAGGTCTCCCTAGCATTTCTGCACATGTTTCTGGATAAATCACACTGATATGTTTAGCTGTATGGTAGATGGTATCTGCCTAATCCATCTCTCCCTAATTCATCTTCCTTCCCAACACAGGACAGTTTGAATATGCAATGCAGGAACTTGTAGAGGATTATCTGGAGGAAAACGGACATGTGAGCAATCCAGCCCTAATGCTAATAGCAAGAGTGTGAAAGTCGGTTTTGCGGCCTACCGGTAAGGTTACTAGAGGGCATGCAGTGTGGTGAGAAACTGTCCTTGGAACGAGAAAAACAACTCCCAGATGTTCAGTGAGAAACTTACAGGCTTAGGGGAGTTTTTTTGCCTCCTCATAGACAGTCATGCTATCCAATCACATACTGTTCAGATGTGCGTGCTAAATGAACATGTACCAATCACTGTATAGTTTGATTTACATGATCACAGTTAAAGCATATAAAAGATGCTATTCGGGCTTAATAAAGTGTCAGCATTTAATCACATTGATTGGCGTGCTGTCCGTTAATCTCCCGCAGGAACTGTGCTCAGTAGTTTTCAAACATGGAAGCAAAACAGAAACAACTTCAGATATGGTTTTGAAAAGACATGATTTAAAAAAATTACATCTGAATAGGGAGAGTTTGGGGGATACAGTGTAGTTCTTTGGTAATGTCTTCTAGCAGGTGTGGAGTTCATCAAGTGCTCCTGTCTTTTTAAAAACAAACTGAAATAGAAATGAATTTTCATGTTGGCCTCGGCATTACAGCATTAAATGTATCAGATAGTGAAGGTCTCCTCATTGCCATTTTTCAGTATGTTCCCACTATTAACTTTTTTTTTTTATGACCTCAAGCAAATCACTTAAACCTTGTGTAAATGACCAGGGAAATTCTGGGAGTGTGGGGGTTTTGCCTGTTTTTTTTTTATTTATTTATTTATTTTTATTATGCTTTCTTTAAGTCATCTTTCCTTTTGCCTCTTGCCCTTTGTAAGGAAGGATGCCGTTCAATTTGAGATGGGCTGAACCAGAGAAAGGGTATACGCTACAAGTCCTAGAATACCACAGGCCTAAATAGCAAAATGGTAGTAACCATTGACTTCCGCTGTTTCCTGCGTCTCTGGAGGTGCATGGCATGTATGAACAGACTGCTTCATATATTAAGGGGGAAGGAGATGAGTGAAGAATTTGTTACTTGTGGAGGAATTGAACTTTCTCTCTCTCTCTCTTTTTTCTTTTTCTTTTTTTCTTTTTTTTTTTTTAAGTGTTTAAATGTTCTGATCCCTTTCTTCCTTTTGGGCGGCCTTGTTTGTGATGGTAAAAAAGAAAGGTCTGCATAGAGACTCTGGAAATTTGGGCTCTTAAATCATCTTTGAAAAATGAGTTTTGGGAGCCTGAATCTAATAGATGTTACAGAGCAGCTTGCAGATATTCTTAAATCTCCCGTGTGTCCAGAGTTTTCCTAGGTTTTAAGACACCTAAAAATGCTAAGTGATTTTCTTTTTTTCAGTGTTTGTTTTGTATGCATCTCATGGGATTCAGTGTCTAAAATTTATATGTTCTTTTCAACTTCCACAGAACTTGGATTCCCGTTACCTGAGTCATCTGGTGCTTTGTAATAATCTGCCTGGCTGTGTGTTGGGCGGAGGGAAGGTATGCGGAGGGGGCGTTAAAAGTGTCATATGCGGGTAACACTTGGAGTTTAACATAATCATTATTTGACATAATTAGATTCTCCAGCAACCATGAATTAGCTAACAGTAGGTCATGTTTAATTGAATACTTTAAAATGAGTATATTTTACCATTTTATTGGCTAATGTCACTGTATTTAAGTGTCTGTCAGCATTTTCACTATGAACCATATTTTGGAAAATGGAGTTTAATTAAACAGTATCTCAACAGTTCTAAAGTTTATTGGACTTAGAGCTGGCATATAAGATGGTCAGAAAATATTTCATACATAATTATGGCCCCAAAGGAACTGAAGCTAATGGACAGGACAGTCATCTAAGTTCTCAAAGTATGTCTGTTGAGAGAAATATCTTAAGAAGCCAAAGTGAACAAGGGAAAATTTTCCAGGTAGCTTAATAAAAGTCCAGTAAGGAGGTGAACAAGGTTTATAAAGCAAAAGCAAAATCAGATTTTTTTTTTTTTTGAGAAGGGAGAATGTATTATACCTGAGATCTTCCCCAGAAACAGCAGATCTATTAAGTAACCTAAAATATATGCAGTCAGCACTTTACGAGCATGTACAATCAAAATGGAAGATTCATAAAGAAGTCACACAGGAGAAAAGGCATATAAATTTTGTTGCAAATATACCTTTAGGAATTTGTGGAGTCATTTAATAATCTCTGATATACTGTTAGCTCTTGCAATAGAAGAGGAGAAGGCTACAGTTTTAACCATTGAAGGTGATCTTTAATCCTCACCATCAGCTATTTGTTCCCAGAAATGGGGCAGATTCCCAGTGTATGTAAGACGCAGATGAAAACTGCTAAACTTAATAAGGAGGAAGAAGCTGTATTCTGTAGCTGTACTGTATGGCAGATGAGCTCAGTGTCCAAGTCCAATCCGGCAGTTAACTAGATAATGCATTTACATTTATCCAAGAACAGGATTAAACATCCAGTACTGGTAAATGAGGCATGTCATCACTGCCTGATTTCTTTCATATCCTCCTTCAGTACCATTTCCAGAACATATAATACCCACTAAAGATATTCTACAGTGGCTCTAAAGGAACAGTATAATACTGAAGAATACTGCAGCACAGATGTCTCATCAGTGCAGGTGCTAGAAGATTGGTCAACTTGTAACATAACACAGAGAACTGAAGGTGACTTATTTCAAACATGCGGTATGAAATCTGCTGCCAAACAAAGACCTTAAAAGAGATTATATGAATATGTCCAAGAAAATTTTTGGCAGGAAAATATTAACTGAAATAGACCTGGACTGAATAGGTGTAGATCTCAGGTTGATGTTGTTTTTATTTATTTTATTTTATTTTTAAGAGAGTGAGAAAGACAAAGATTATGGTCAATTTTGACAAAAAAATTACTTCTAAGGAGCCGAGGACTGGATCCAAAAAATCCCCTCAGCAACACTACATACATTTCTGATATGGCATATGTTTCACTTGTCGCTTCAAATTTGGGTTTTGGGGTTTTTTTTTTGTTTTTTGAAAAAAGGGTAATTTTAACTTTTCGTTTGTTCTGCCAGATTTTTCTATTACCTGTCTGTGTAGCTCTAGTGATGTGCCTGATTGGGTTGTCCATACTTCATGGAGAGCTTTTTTGTTCCTTTCCTTCCACAATCCCTTTGACATCTCGTTGCCATAAAGTTCTGGTTTTCAGCTGTCCCCAGCTATGTAAGGGCGTATAGCAGAGCTGATTTTCCCTCCTTTGTATGCTCACTAGATTCCAACCCAGCCATGCCACTGCTAATTTTTCAAGTCTTCTAGTCACTGCACTGCATTGGTATCTATTTGGGCTTCCTTCCTTGCTTTTGGTTTTCCTGTATTTGCCACCAGTTTTCTCTTTTCAGAGTCTCGACCCTTATAGGGGATGGAGACAGAAGATATGCTGCCCTGATTCACCTACTTCTGTCAGCAACTGGGAAATCAATAGTCGGCATCCAGGTCCTCCTACTGTCCCTTGTCTGTACCCTAGTTTCTGAACACGGGCCACAGTGGCATTGTTCCAGCGCAGGAAGCTTGCACACATCTACATCACCAGCCTCTGCTTGGTAAGTTTCTTTAGAGACTCCCTAGCAAGGAAGGGATTCAGTCTACCTTGTATTATAGTCTGCAAAAAGTACTCAGGAAAAGGAAAGATGTTGTGGCTTTCTGTTAGTGATGTGACATCCTGCCCATAGCCTCATGCTTTACTAGAGCAATAGCTGACCTTGGAGATGCTGGCTGACTCCCTAAAGGTGCTGTGCATACGTGTATCTGCAGTGGATTACGGGAAGCACGAGCAAAGATGAGTAGAAGGCAGGCTGCAATCCAGCAACAGTATTAAACAATATACTCACTGCTCTCTGTGCTGTGAGTAATTTGATAGAAATGCACAAATGCAATCTGGGTAGACTAAATTCTTGTTTCCAGGTGATCTGAAAATATGCAGATCTGATATTCCTAAATGGCTGACTGCAGCCAAAGCTGGCAGGCGCTAGAAAGGAAGGTTTGATAGATGGTGAAGTCAAAAATAAATGACTTCAGAGATACAGAGAACAGAATGGAGAAGAATTTAGTTGTGAAGAAATCGGATAACTTAGTTGTGGTTTTGTGCCTTCCTTAGCAGCTAATCTTGCCCTTTTTTCTTTTTTTTCCTCTTCCCCCTCTCTCTGCCAGTCAGCTGTTGTTTTTCATAACTCAGAATGGGACAATTCCTAAGCATTGTCTCTTGCTCTTTTTTCTTTTTTTCCCCTCTCTCTTTTTATGACTAGATGAAAGAAACTTCTTAAGTAGGAGAAGCAGGAGCAGAAAAGCATGGATAAGCTTTAAGAGCTAACATACATTAAGGAATAACACTTGTAATCTTTTCAGAAATTCAAAAAGAAAAAAGAAAATGCAGCACTGGGTATTGAATAGAGGAAAAATGAATTACATCGTTCAGCTTGGGCTTAATACGAATTCCTATATTTTTAATAGGTCACTTTCTGACGGATGCTTTCTATGTCCTAGGGAGCAGATCTTCACATTCTTTTATCGATTTCTTCAGTCACCCACTGTCTTGCATTCTAGGATCTGTAGTATTTTCTTTTTCCTTGCTTTATTGTGGTTTATATTGTGGCCTATTGAAGGCAAACCCAGAAGTCCTTAATGTCCGTTCTATGGGCTGAGTGTCCTTCATGTAGGAGCTCAAGGAGTATAAAACAAACTCTTCTCTCTGCTGCCTGGGGAGGATGGCTTCGTGTTGCATCAGAGATGTAGAACTTCTGCCAAGCTTTCTATCTGCATTTGTTTTTCTATTTTTGCTTTTTTAAAAAAATATTAATATTCATTTTTCAAAATCCTATATAGCTTAATCTGATAAAATCTGATTACATTTTAATTAATTTGATATAATTTGAGCATGTCTTTTTAAACAGGAGGAGTTTGGGTGTGGGGGAGGGAACTAAGATGATTAAAGGTTTGGAGCGTCTAACTTTTGAGGAGGGGTGGAGAAAGCTGGGATTGTGTAGCCCCATACCTGATGGGAGGGAGTCGCAAAGGTGGAGCCAGACTCTTCCCAGTGGTCTTCAGTGAAAGAGCAGGGGGCAAGGAACACAAACTGAAATGTTGTTTAAACCTAAAGGAAAAAAAAAAAAAAAAACTTGTTTACTATGAAGTTTGTTCAAACACTGGAACAGGTTGCCCAGAAAGGTTTGAAGTCTCCATTCTTATATCCCATATCCCATAGATATTCAGCACCTGGTGGTCCTCTATTTGGCACTGTTTTGAGTGAGGAGCTTGCTATAGGCAATCTCCAGAGGCCCCTTCCATCCTTCTGCGATTCTACGACTTCAGAGGTGTCTCTGTATGAAGACATAAAGTTAATCTGGAGGTTACGTGTAGCTTTGTTAAAGGGGAATTTTATTTTTGCCTTTTCAACCTCTCAGAAGTAGGGGGTGGGGAGTGGGAGGGAAGAGCCTTGCATCTTTCTGCATTACAGCTGCTTCATTTATGATGCAATTACAACAAATGGCCCTGGAGGCAAACTAGCGTGAACAACCTTTTTGGATTCACTAGTGGAGGTGCCTATTGGACTGGAAGTTCAGTTACCAGAAGTTGGGCTCTCACCAAACCTAAGCAAGTCTCGTGGGGTTATAGACCCTATTAATCAGAATATATGCATGGTGTGCTTCCAGCTAGTTTATTCATTACTCCTGAAGTGCTTAATGATATGCTTCAAGGCTGACTTCTGTAGGAAGGAAGAAAAAAGAAAAAAAGCCTGAACAAATGATAAATTTCTGTATGAACAGGTGGGCCTTCTTTTCTGTTAAACTGACATAACACTTTACAAACACATTTATTTGTGCCAGCAGGGTGATTTTATAGACTGCACAGGGTACCATTTAAGTGCTTGGCAGATCACACTTAATCTAGCATTTCAGCTATTTCACTCAGAAGAAGTTTGGGGAAGGCTTTTTCCACCTCTGCTTTCTCTATAAGTGGACCCAAATCTATAATGTGCTTTATCCAGTCCCCAGCAGAAAACAACTACAGGTTGCATTTAGAAATGGAGTGAGGGTTTCTCAGTAGTATAAACCTATTGCTTCGTACAGAGATGTATTTTCTAGTTTACATATACCAGTTGCGCCAAAATCACTCTCTGTGGTTTGCTGTTTGAGATTCCCTCTAAGTTCATATTTTTGAAAGTCAATGTTGCCCTGAAAAGTCTTGAAGCATCTTTGGACTCCTTCATTTACTTTCTGCTCCCAGGGGTGGTTGTATGTGTTTATAATTGTTAACACCTGCACTGCACCAGACTCTTTACAGTAGAGCTGAAAACATGTTACTGTTCTGTAAAGCCTACAAGCTTGTTCTGGATGAGGCACAGATACAGAGGCAAAAGGGAAAAAGATAGTGGGGGTGTATTTAGGTAGCTGATCATTTTCATTGCGTGCATAGCACATAAGGCAAAGCACTTTTAAACGTCTGAGAATGATAGACCATGCAAATCATTTTGTCTGACCTTCCGTTTAGCACACACCCACTGAACTGCACTMATATCTGTGTGATGCGTTATTTGGGGGCACTAGTGGGTAACTGTGTGCAGCCTTTGACATGTGATGGGGAGAAGCTACGTACCTCTGCAGCTGTCTTGTCTCCTTTTCCTGCAAATTGTACAGAAAACCACTCCAGCATCAAACCTCAAACTAGCTGAAGTAGGCTGGACTTGAATATATTAGGAGTTGAAAGTAGTTAACTTTACCTGTGATGTGCTTGGCTTTATTTGGAGGGAAGATTAACATGAAGCAAATAAGATGGTTTTACTCCTAAATGAAAGGATCCCCTTGGGACCTTTTCCATTAAGTGTGTTGCCTGCCACAGTTTGTCGACTCTTCTTAGGCTTCCTTAAGTTTTTGTAAACTGAGCTTAGACCCTTTTCTTTGAAATGCTAAAGGATCCAAGTACACTCATATGGCATCTCAACTGTTCCTTTCTCTCACTGCTTAACTTTGGGTCTGCATTTAAAAACAAACACCTCCCTGTTCCCCCCAAGAAAAACTAAACAGATGATCAGAAAGAAACAGAAGTAATGATGGAAGATCAAGATATCTGCGGCCAAGAAAGAGGGCAGCAATACTCAAAAGTAGAAGTCTCAGGTGATCTATCACCATGCTGAAACAAACCATAACTGTTCAACTTTAATCCCACAGTTGGTAGGGTGGGGCCCTTCATTTAAAATGTGACATTTGATTTCTTAACAATGTCTCTGGCATTTCAAGGTAAAGAAAATTTCAGCTGCATAAAGTGTACTGAAATCTATCTAACATTTGTTTACTCTTTATGCTAGAGGAAAAAAAAAAGAAAAAAAGAAAAGAATCCATCAGGGGAATATAACAAAAGATAACGTTGCAAGAGCTTTCTCTGAAATGAACAGGATGAGATAGCTTTTACAGAGTTGTAACTTACTTGCTTTTTTTTCTTTTTAAATTGGATTTCGGATCTCTTGTCAAGTAAAATAATATAAGGTTAGAGTATTCTGAGAAGAGCCCTTTTTTTTTTTTTTTTTTTTTTTAATTAGAATTCAAGTGAGGAAAACCTCTAACAACTCTAAAATACACCATCCCAGGCCAGAGCCCTGATCTTCTTTAAATTAAATGCTTATAAAAATTTAAAGTGCTCTAGTAATTTTAAACCAGTGTATGCTGCAATGCCCAGAACCCTGATCACTTTCAAATTTCACTTCCAATAAATTTAAATTGCTTTGTGCAATGTAGAGTGATTTAAAATTATTGGAGTGCTTTAAATTCCATACTGAAGTGCCTATAAAATTTGAAGTCACCCAATAATTTTAAATCACTCTACATGTTGTACTGTGACTTAAGCCTATTTAAAAACAAAAGTCCAAGCATCCTGTGATTTAATTTGTAGGGGTGATAACCAGCAATGAAAAATGGTAGTTAAAGTTGTATATGAAACATGCCACTTCTCAGTGAATGAACTGAAATAAAAATATCAAATATAAGTAGGATGCATTCAAAGACAAAACTGTGCCTCCTTTTTAAGATAATAGGATAACACCACCATTGTTTTGAGGGAGAGAGCTTGTACTACAGCATAAATAAAGTGCCTCATGGAGCATGAGATTAGGAATGCTTTTGAACATATTTGACTGAAATTGTTTACCCTCCCCACAGCTATAAATAATATAGATGACTGCCATTCAGTGAACTGACAACGTGCAAGGTACTGAGCATAACACACCCAAAATACATTTTAAGGCAACACATCTAGATCACATCTGGCATGTGCTATGTATTAGTGGGGCCAAATTCTGTTCTTAATTATGCTAGCCTACATTCAGAGTAGTTTTCTGCACCTTAGGATTTGCTTTAATTGCACTTTGTAATTTAATTTTAATTTGTATTTAGTAATCTTACAAGGCGAAGTGCCTCTTCCAAGATAGCATCCATACAGGATATTTTTCTGTCTTATGTATCTTGAGCAGGTGTTAATCATCTAATGAACTGGGGGAAAAAATAGTAACAGTATTACAGTGACTCTATATTAATGTTTTGTCATATTATATCTGTTGTATCTTACATGGATAACACTTTCCAAAAGCACAGTGTTAGCTCTACTTCCAGTGAATTCCAAGGGGAGTTTTACCTTGGTGAAGAGAAAGAATGATGATTATTTGCATAAATATGCTTTGAGAGATGACGTTTTTGTGGCTTTTCTTTGAATTCTGTGTGTTTTTTTGTAAAGAAAAATGTAGCAAAATCCATGGAATGGGCAAAAACATCCTGTGAAATAGAACTGAAGTGCATCCTCATGCAAAACTGGGAGGGAAAATGGCTGTTGTCAGTGGAAGCCGTGGAGGAAACTGTTGCCTCAGGACCCACAATGAAGTATCTCAGTCTTCATATTCTAATCTGCTTCCATGTAACCTCTCTGTCTCCTCTTTGCACCAAGCAATATGCTCTAAGCTGACAATTGCGGTTTAAGATATTAGTTTTAATCTCAGAGAATCCACTGGGGGAATAAACTTTTTGTTTACAGACATGACTTTTCCCATCACTGATGCTGGAAATACGACAGACATACATCATCAGTTACATGGAACCACACCAAGGGCCTGAGGAGAAATTCAGAATGCAAAATTCCTCCTAGGGTTGCAAATGCATAAGCAAAATGGAAACACCAACAAAAAAATGGAAAATTAGGATCACTGGGAAACAAGTTTATCATCCAAAGAAATGTTATGGGTGCTTTTGAGAAGTGCACTTGAGCAAGAGTGAGTGCCATGAGGCTGATCGAGGTTAAAGTACCAGTCAATTGTGTCTGGAGAGGGATAAGAAGGTGTTGCCCACCCCTACATTTAAGCCATGTGTTCCTCGTAGTGATATGGCAACTGCCTTTGGTCATGTCTTAGATTTAAAAGACAATAAGGCTTGTTACATCTTAAATGCAGTTTATCTCAGGGGTTGGCAGCCTCAGTAATTACTTGTACCTAGGCTAAGAGAATGTAAGTTCCTGGGCTATGACAAAGCCAGCCACGCTGGCCGGTGACTGTACATCTCTTGGCAGTGCAAGAAGCGTCTGTGACCCTAGTTGCTGCTTTTTACTCCTTCATGCCTTCTGAAGTGTGCTGGTATGAATTGGAGAAGTAGATAGAGGAACTGCTCCAAGGTAAACTAGTACAGTGATGTATATATGTATACACATATATTTTTTTTCCAAAACTATCATTGCCATTCAGAGAAATATGTGTGACTATAGCCTTTCTTTTATTTCAGAATAAATTTTTCCACAATTAGAAAATAAACAGCCTCAGGTGGAAGGGCTGCTGGCAGCAGTTATTTAACTGTCTACAAGCATCTTTTAAAGAAACAGAGAAGCAAATTTGGCATACAATAAAATTACTGAAGAATGAGTAGAGATAACAAAGCTTTGCTGTATGTACTTATTTACTGTTTTGTCTTTAGAACGGTGTGCAAGCACACTGAGTGGCCTTTCTGTCTTAATCACTTTGCTTAGCATAGATTCCATACTTATTACTTGGTGCATATAAAAGTGTTTTGTGACATCTTTTCCCACCTTTTTGCATTTCTTTTGAGTCTTTTTGTCTGATCTGAGCTATAATGAATGCTAATCAAATTCTTATTTGTCTCATTTAAGATTTTATGTGGTTCAGTTAGATTTGCTCTTAATCCTTTCTCTCTATACTTCATAAATATAAGGAGTTCCATCTGTAACTCAGTTTTTCTGAGTTTGCTTTGCCTTGTTGGTAAATTAGAGAGCAGTCAAAAGGTGAACAAAATGTTAGGCTTGCAGGGCATAAAGAATAATACTGGTAACTCTTGCAAAACACATCAGCCTTATGTTCTTCCCTGGAATGCTGTTTTTAGACCTCTATGTGACAGCAGAGGAACTGAGATGAATGAAGAAAATACTGGAAACATGAAAACACATTCAAATGAAGAGATGTTTAAAACATACGGTATTTACGTGATGGAGTCATGGAAATGACAAAATGCAAATCCACAGAGTAAGGATAAAAACTGAGTTTTTGAATGGGGTCCACACATCACATTTCTTTTGGCATGATTCTCAGCTGGTATCTCAGCTGTTTTCCTTCCCACTGGTGCTACTGTTGGATAGGCAACAGGTGCTGAGGTCTAGGCGGGGAGAGCTGATGGCTCTTATTTGCTCAAGAGGAGAGCCATCGCTGGCTTCCTGTTTCAAAATTCATGTTTCTGCTAGATGGTGGATTTCTTCTGATGAAGGCTGGGGAAATTTCTCATCTTTGGGCTTGTTGAAACTGACAATAAATGTGTTTATATGGGATTTTTCTTTTCCAGCCTCCATCAGCAGGTCTGATGGAAGAAGGCTAAATGGCACTGTCACAACTCCCTGGTGCAGGAAGAGGGATGAAGAGCCTGGGGAATCACACACAGCTGCCTGATCCCAGAGCACATCCTTGTGCAACTCTTGCCAAATTTCTGCTGTTCTACGCTGAAGGCTTCACACCAGCTAGCGGAAGTGACATTAGAGAGGATACGTTTATTTGTGCTAATAAGAAGTATTAAGAGGGTAGGAGGAAGAAAAGTATGCTCCTGCATTTGTGTAGTATGGAAGTGAGATTGTACTGAATTGACTTTAAAGCATCTGATTTAAAGTAAATACTTGAGTGTGTTTTCCTGAAATACACGACTGTTCTGGAAAACCCATTACTCAAGATCTTTGGCAAATTGACAGGTTGGAAGGCTTTCAGAAAAGGTTGGATGGAGGAGTGAATGAAATAAACATCCAAGTCATGGCATGACATAAATCCCATTGGTTTTGGACAGGACAGGACCTTCCTTCTTCTGAATGTGAGAAACCTGATGAGAGAGGACGGAGAGGCTGATTTTAGATAGCAATTTAGGGGAAGACTGTGATGACTTCTTGCATCTTCCTATGGATCACCTGCCATCAGATACTATTGGAGGAAAAGTCTTAGATTAGATAGGCCACTGGCTGGAGCCACTCTTGTGTCATCACCGTCATTTTATCTTTTGTGTTATTTTTAGGAGTGAATTGAACTTGGTATGACCCAGAACAGCAAATTTACAGCATCTAGGGCTACTTGGTACTTAGTGACGTCATTAAATATATTTTATTCTCTTGTTCTGTTTTTCTCTTATTTAAAGAGATGCAGAGATTAGTGATATGAAGGGTACCTAACTCCCCCCTTTTTTTCTTTTTCCCCCCCAACTTTCCTCCCTACTCCTTTTTCCTAGCTGCATATTTGGTTATCATTCATTTCTCTCTGGAAACACTAATATAAGCCATTTATTATTAGTTATTTTCTCTTCTCTTTCTTTTATCCATGAAAAGCTTATGGAGTAATTCTACTCTATTTCTACTCTAATTCTACTGTCCAGCCCCTTTTGGTCTTGAGTCTTGTGTTTGTCATTCCCATACTGTTTCACCAGTAACTTTAAGTGTTAAGGCTCTATGTAGAACAGCCAGCACAGAATTGCCAGCACAGAATTGCCTTGACTTCCAGAGCTGAACTACATTTCTGAAATTCTCTCAGAAGTGTTTTTTTTTTTTTTTTTCCTATCTTTCAATTAGGTTTTTATTTCTCATCATGCTATACCCTGGATCTAAATTGTCCAAGGCTTAATCAGCAACCTGTCATGTGGAATTCTATGAAAAGCCATTTGAAAAAATACGTATCCTAATAAGTCTCATCCTGAGCACATAGTGGTGAATGGAATAGTAGCCACTTCTGCTATACAGCTTTTCAAAAGCTCCAATTTGGCTGTTAACGTTGGAACCTGCCTTAAATCAGCACCTGATTATTATTCAGCATCTTTTGATTGTTAGTGTAGACTGCGTTATTGTGCATATGCAAAAAGTTTTACGGTAAATTCTTGCTTTTGGAAACCAGTCTGTCAAGAATTTCACTGCAGTGTAGTGCAGATGTCTCCAGCATTCCAAGTAATAGTCATTGGATATGTCATCCCTGGCTGTGTCTCCAGGATGCTTTACTTCTTATAATGGCTTAATCGTGAACTTAGGAAACAACCTTCAGCATGGAGATAGGATAGAGAAATCTCTGAGGACCAGTTCTTCAAATACTGGTGTTTGTTAAAAGTTGAAACAGGATTTAGCCTGTTCGGTTTTTAGTTCCCCTGCCTGCCCTGCCTTTCTCCTCTTATTTTTAAAGGACTTGCTGAGCACATTAACTGCCCTGCCATTCTTTATGACTTTATTCAGTCTTCTACCTCTGCCATGATAGAGTGCAAGGTGATTTAACGTAGCAAGACAACTAGGCTTTAAACATGGTCAAAGTTTATTTCATAACAAATTCTAACCACATAGAATTATTCTTAAATCTGACATTTTGGTGAACTGCACTCACAACAGATTATATCTTCTGTTATCCAAAAATATCCCAGTGGCTTGAGTCCTACCAGGAATCTTTCTGCTTGACTAAGCAGTATTTTTATAATTACCAAGGGTCATGCTATGTTAAAAGCAGTCATTTAGACGTTCTTTTCATCATTAAATAAGGATGTGATTTCTTCCATTAATTAATTTGTTTGTCAGTCTAAAGTGCATGTGTCTGGGGTTTTTTGTTTGTTTTTGTTTTTTTTTAAAATCATTTCCAGTAATGTTCAACTACATGTATTTAAAGCTGTAGCTGAATGTTGTATAACCTTAAGATTGCAAATGACAGTAATTATAGATTTTTTTAGTTTTATACTATAGGTGAGAGTTTTCTGTTTAAATTGCATAATTAGGATTCATGCAATGGCACCAGATAGCACCCCTTGTTGCTAGGTGAAAATCTAATTTGGTAGAAGCAAGAACAAGAAGTACAGTGCTACTGATGTTTGGCCGAGACTGAGCAATACTCCTGAACAAATTTAGAGAGGAAGAATACTGAAATGAGATTAAATGGAAAAGTAGATCATACTAAACTAACTTCTTTTTTTTTTCTTATTTATTTATTTTATAAGTTCAGTGACTTTTCTAGACAAAAGAAATGAATCTTTCTCTCTCCTATCTGGTCAAAAGTATTTGGTACAGTACTATAAGATAAATTAGTCAACTCAGAGAACAGAAAATTAGTAAAGGAGTTGAGAAATGGTTAACTCATTAAGAGAAGACTAGCATTTGTTGTAACCTTAGCATCAGACTGAGATTAAAAATGGGATTATTCAGAAGTAAGTAGTAACTAATATTTTCAGAAGTGATGTGACATCACCTGAAACTCTGTGCATAATTTTGATCACTCATATTCAACGAAGTAGATTTCAAACCAAAACGAGTACAGAGCTGAAATAATTAGGAATTTTGAATGTTTATCACAGGGGCAGAAACTAGAAGAACTTTATTCCTTTACCATAGCAAATTAAAAGCTGAGAGAGGATAAGATTGCTCTCTATAACCACATTTGTGGAATAAAAACACCGGGAGAGTAGAGCAGCTACTACAGCCAATGTATGATGTTAGCACAAGAATGTTTTTATCCTCTACATAATGTTCAACTTGTCTGGAGATTCGTTCTTTCTACATGGATCTATGGAAACATCAGAACAGTTTTTGCGATAGGACAACTCGAAAACATATTAGTATGAAGAGTTAAATTATATAGTTTTCCTTATTGGCCTTAAGGTAGACAATACATTCTCTCTCAATTTGTCGCTAACATGGCCCAGATGAATCTGCCTATTATTGTTCATTTACTTTGTGAGCTCCTTCTAGAGTGCCTTTAATTCAGATCAACCTGAAATCCTCAAAATTTGTCAAGACATTAGTTGTCTTTGAACTCTCTCTTTTTTTTTTCTCAATTTTTTTTTGACTGTTGTGAGCTGAAAGTTCAAAAATTAAAGAATGACATGTAAAATACATTTGAGGAATGATTTCACAAAATGTCATTTTTTCTTACTAATTATTTGCACATAGAGCTGTATGAAAGCTCTGAGGCAGTGTCTTTTTACTGGAAAATACTGTTTTGTAGCACTTGAAACGCTGTCACAATTTCTCAATATAGATGCAACTGTATTTAAAAATTAAGTCACAGAGAATCCAACAATATGAAAATATATTGTTTTGACCATATTATAAGGATAATTTACAGCTGTCATTCTTAAAACTTATGTTCAGCATAAATGATAACCTGAGCATTTTGCAGTATTTTTTTTTTCTTTTTTTTGCTTTTACAGGTGGGCTTCTGCCCCATTCTACCCATTTGTTGCATCCATCATTGCATTCTCATGTCTTGAATAGATACTGGAGAGTAATGAGAAGGCTAGAAAATAAGTAGGAATTCAGGAGGGAATAGGGCTTTCTCTATAGAGAAAGATCCATGGGAAGCACTTAGGCTAAAACTGAATGCTAGTAAAGTAACAAAATAGCTGTAGTTCCCCTCCCTCTCTAGTTGTGAGACTGTCTGTATATTGTACTATTTGGATATTAATTGAATGGGTCAGTACTCAGAGATCTCAAGGTCTAAAAGTGCTCACAACAGATGTTTACAAGTGAGATTATTAAATAGAGATGTCTCCCAAATTACCTTCTCGAGTGCTGTAACAGGCTGTGTGCACTATTCTGGAAAAGCAGGCTAGTTTAAGCTTCCCTGGAAAACGATTTTGCCCAAGTTACTTGGTTTTCCTTGAAATAAGCTCGACAAACTCGTGCTGTCAGTTTAGAGCTCTGTTCTTTACGTCCTCTGTTTGATGCCTTGGCCTTGGCCGGGAGCAGATAACTAACTAGTTCTAAGCAATTTTCTGCTCTGTTCCAGTGTAAACTCTGGATAGAGCAGGCCAGGAGAAGTTGCATAGGCAAAAATTTCTCTCTACTGTGGCAAGCATCACCAGCTGTGGCTTTTCAGCATCAAAGAGCTTTGTCCCACTTGAGGCAGGTGGCTGATCTGGCGGCTTTACTCTGCTGCGTTGGAAGGGGTTGGAAGGGAAGCTTCTGTGTTGTTAGCTATCCAAGGAAAATTCAGATGTGAAAGCTAACACCTGAGAGGCTGAGCAGTGGATGGAGGTAACCTGCTTGCCTGTGGTTAAACAGGTTAAAACACAAAATACATAAATAAAAGATAGTTGTCTTACCAAAACTTGACAAGGTAGGTATCAAGGGCTCCTACATTCAGGCACAGCTGAAAGGCACCCTAAGAAAACCTGTGTCACTACCTTTCAGCTGTCACTAACAGGTTCTTAACTCAGGTTTGATACTTGATAGTGAGGCTTAGCATGTGCAGATGTGAATACTTATTTGATGGGTTGACAGATATGCCATCCCTGATCTTGAGATTGAAAACTCACTTTTATAACCGTACAGACATAAACTAGCTTAAGTAGGGACTGTCCTTTCTTTCATTTACCATAACTTACCTTTTGTGTGTGTTTGGGAAATGGGGGGGGGGGGGGCATACAAACACTGCTTTACTGAGCTGTTAGATACCATTCATGCATACTGATGCAATTATAGTCCTTGTAATTGTCTGGTGCTGTACTTAAAATGTCAGTCTTGAGCCTTGTACTAAGAAATGTGTATATTTATTGTGCTTACATAATCTGTCTTGATGAATTTGGCAAGGAAACTTTTAAAGTCCTCCTGTCCTTATTTCTTACCAGCTATTTCTCAATATTCATCTATTGGTCTGTTAGTAATTACAAAAGATTTTGGATGGAAAAAAAGATAGTAATTTGAGGATAAGTCTTGGACTGCAACAGCTAGTGGAAATATTTTTTCCAGTTTACAGAATATTTCAAAATTAATAAATAACCTCTTCACAATGCAATGAAGTGAATGATTTCTTAGTAAAGGTAACCTAGTACAAAATAACAAAAATGCCATTAAGCATTAGGAGGAAGAGGAGGCTTTGAAACTCTTTGACAAATATCCTTTTTTCAATTCTCAATGAGTTGCTATAATGCACCCCCTGAAAAAAAAAAAAAAAAACCTGTAAAAATTACTTGCTGTCACCGCCACTTCATTTTCAATGTATTATTAAAAGAAATTGCATTGTGCACATCAAACGAAAGATACGAGGCAGTAATTCAATGACATAATTTTATGTCAAGGTTCCAGTGACATTAAGAAACCATTACAGCTTCACTGGCCTTTTTTGTTGTCTTATCAAAGCACTTTCAGTGAAAATATAGCCTTATTATATACAGTTCAGTGTATTTTGCAGGACATTCTACTGTCCTATATTTATTACTGCTCTAAGAATTAGCAGGAAAAACATACTGTCTCAGTTCTTTTCGGCATCACTGTCCACATAAATATTGCCTAATATGCAATGGTCTATAAGTAGTGTAGATAATGTAACTGATTAAACTTGGTCCTAAACACAGTGAAGTTCAGCTACTCACCACAGTGCGACTTTTTCCCTCTTCATATCAGTACAGTGTGACCSTAAACTAGCAGATCACCCAACATGACAGGATCCTTTGAGATAGTGCTGTGGTATTAGCTCTTACATCACTCAGCCATTAGGCAGCCAGCAGCAGAGTCGTGACCAGAGTGAGGGAGATCAAGAGAAGATGATGTGGAACAAATTCCCCTGGGGCGCGGTGAAGTGCAGCTTCTGCAATGTTCCCCTCAAGGTGTTCAACCCCTGGAATGGCTGGAAGCACCCCACAGTCCATTGTAAATTACCCTAAGTGGCTAAAAACAGCATATGTCCCATCTCTGATTAGCAGAGGAGGGGAAAATAAATGGAGAAATAAATTAAGCTATCTCTATCTCCTTTTGTAAAATCATAGCTGGAAGCTGAGGCAAAAATTCTCTCTTTTTTAAATTTGTTTTAAGACTATTAGAATTTGTATGCATATGTACATCTAAGCAAAAAAATAGAAATCCTCTAGAAAAATCTCTTCATATATTCTAATTTCAAATTAGAGAAACATCTTTTTGAAAAAAATAGTGAAACAAAGATACAGGAAACAATTTCAAAACACAGAAATCTATTTTGCATCATTTTGGCACAAAACTGCATCCACTTCACGGCAGTGCATTTTGCACAACCCTGAAGCAAATTTATTCCTCGGAATTAAACCGAAAACTTTGAATATAGAGACAGCGCAGAAAAATGTAGAAAAATGGCAGCCACACAATTCTATTAAAGTAGTGATCACTGCAGCAGTACAGCACCAGTCACACTGTCGCACAGTAGTATTAGATAGATGATGACTGAGAGCTGGTGATGTACGTGAACCACTCCAACATCAGTTGGCAAAAGCAGGCTGTACCATGTTTCAGGGAAATAAATAGAGGGGAACTTAAAGTTATGCCATCATGCATGCTATAAAAGTTAAAAAGTATAGTATAAGTATAAAAGTAAGTATAGTAAAGTATAAAAGAAGTTTTCTTCAGCATCTCCCGCAGGAAAAGAAAAGGTATTAAAGTGCTTAAGTATAAATTTTACTTTCTAGAATATACTAAGTTATTAGGGGGACCCTTGGGCATAAAGACTGTAGTCAATACACAATATTTATTTTTAGGAAGGAAAAAAGAAATCCAGGACTATGCTGTAGAAATTCCTCTATTTGGGCTGACCTGCTGCCAAGCTCAAGCTGAACTGAGCTAAGATCTCCTCCATTAAGTTAAAGCCTCTGTTAATTTTTAGTAGTATCATGAAAACATGAGTGCCCTTAAGAAAACTATTAAGGTAAAGACATGAAAGGAGTTGCAGCAAGTTTTATACGGTTAGACAGTTATCTTTTCACTATCAGCCTTTTCTGGTCATGTATTAGAATTTGGTGAAGCCCTTGAAATAGATTATTTATTATATTGTAGCAGGAGCTTCAGTCTAAAATACCTATATGAAAGGAAAAGATTCAAAAGTCAAATACAAGTCCTTTAGTATTACAACACAAGGAAGCTGTCAGAGGTATATTATGTTACTGCTGAAAAAGGCTGTGAGTTACTACTGCTATAAAGGGAGCAGACCACAGCTTTCCCTAGCAGATCCTGAATAGCCGAGGAGAGAGACCAAACACTGATACTAGCCGAGAGCACTCACGGTCAGGGCAAGGTAGGCATTTACACCCTGCAGGGTTGTCTCCGATGTCTCGCCCAATTCTAGCCCTCGGAAGGACTCCAAACAGACCTTGTTCACCTTTAATTATAGAAACTGTGGAGAGCTAATGTAACTGTCAAAAGGAAAAATACCAGCAGCCCCCATGGGGCTGAGAAGGTCCCCTCCACAGAGCTGCACAAGGGAAGAGTTCGTGAGGTACCGGGAAAGGGAGGCCAAGTAGAGAATTCCCGATATCTTTGCACTGAAATAACTCCTCACCTGCTGAGGGCATTTGGGGCAGATTTGAACCTTTTCTCCTAAAGCAGAGTAATGTGTGTAAAGAGAGGCATGTTCTGCTGGCAGTATCTTCCAATGTTTTAATGCTATACCTTGTAAAGGAAAAATATTTCATAACAGTTGCATGGAGGGTCTTAATTATCTTACTTATCTGGAGGAACTGTTATACCCAGACCAAGATTTGGCTCTTGTAAATAGGTTAATCTTCAACAAATCAAATAAAAAGTGCTGATCCAGACGCCAGTGGTGCTGCTAGAGAAAATCTTGCTTCCATAACAAAATGTATTTGGAGCATGAAAATGACCTCCTTGTCTTGCTAGATTGCAAAAAATATAAATGGAGGAGAAGTCATGTTTTTGTTAACAAGGTATGTTTCCTGATTAACTGAAGCTAATCTTTAACCTTAAAACTAGACCTTAAAAAAAAAAAATTCATAAGCTTAAATGTGTCAAACAGAAAATAAAGGATATCTTATAGATAGCTTTGTACTCCAGTATAATGATGGGAAAGCTTCATTCCCACTGTTGGTTATTTGTAAATATATTCACACTAAATGTGTAATGCCACCAAGGTGGGGACTACCTATATAAACCATATGTTTTTGATAGTGATTTCAGGTAACTTTTCTTATGAATAAAGTAGTTTTAAAGTTGGTGATCATTGCAGAATCCTTGGACTAGGTGTTTCATTTCCACAATTAGTTAGTTAGAGGGATAACAATGATTTCTTAGTGTGATTTTTCTGAGGAAGTGCATGTTCACTTTTTTCCCACCTCAGCTTTCCTTTTCTTTGGAATTCTGTGTTCATGGGACTTATGKCAGGATAAAAGCAAAGCAAATGTAGACTTTGAGCCACCTTCTAGTTTCTGCCCTTTATGAAATATGGCATTAAACAACATTCCATTGACATCTTTCTCATAAATTTCAAAAAATTTAAAATCAGTAGGAAATATCTGCCAAAGTTGAGGTTTCATGGAGGCAGTGGTCTACCTTCAAAGAGGCTGAGTTATATGATTTCATTTATTATGAATAACACCTTTGTATAAAAAAAGTTTAATGTATTTTTATATGATACTTCTGATAAATGCTGGTTTCTGTATTTCCAAAGAACAAAAAAAACCCCAAACCCTAAGGAAAATACCAGAATACAGAGCTTTTCAATGTGATTTTTTTTTGTTTTTTGTTTTTGTTTTTTTTTTTCATTAAAAAGTAGTACTGTACCTTGGCAGCTCTTATAAATTGTTGCAAGAAGTAGGAATTTTTAAGTGAAGTCTCAGTATTTAATTGCAATTGAAGATCAAGGCTACCTTAAAGCTATTACTGTGCAAAGGCATAGAACTTCTATTTCTGTGCACCTATTTTGAAGAAAAGATACTGGACATTGATCAAAAGGAGAAGAAAATAATTTCTGTAATGTGCTTAATTAGGAATATTGTCATGTGTCACATCTAGAAAGCTGTTGCAGACAAATGTTAAATTTTGGATCAATTTTGGATACAATGCGAGCATTCTTAATATACCCATTCCTCCTACTGGTATATGTGTTAGTAATTTAGGATGGAACATCAACTCATGACCGTGAGCTACTCCAGTAGCTCCAGTGCAGTCAATATATACTGACCTTTTTCTGCTACTGCCTGGCTTACATGACAGCAGTTCAAAAAATTTGGGTGCAGTTTTCTAATTTAATTTCCATTTTGGACCCTGAAACTGGGCAAATTTTTCATGGCTTGATGTTTTTTGTTTGGAAGCACTGCACAGGATTAGTGCTCAGGTCTTTTAGAATTCACTGGAATTAAGCTGAATTTTGGTAAAGAGACAGTGTTATTTTCATCATTCTAAATAATATTCTTTGAAACAAAAATGAGCTCTGAAGAGAAAAGGAGCTTAGATTAAATACATTTTTGTGGCAAAGAAATTAAGAAACTTTAGTGATCAACATATTCTTAACACACCAAGAGAATGTTAATGTCATGATTTCTTAAGATAATTATGTTTAACAAAAACAGGATAATGCAAAATATGTTATTGCAAGCTAATTAGGCAGCAAATACATGACCTAGGAATTCAGGAAATATAACAATTAACACAAACATAGAAGTCACCATACTGTATAGAAGTGCTGTGACACCTTTGGCATCTCTGTCCTATCCCCACATTGAATCTCTGTTTTACAAAGGGTTGTTTTTTTAATAGCAACGTAACTTTCCACGCTTTACTTCAAAATATGAAACCAATATTTTATTTATGAAACCACCCCTATGAGTCAGACCAGAAGTCAGCCTCCCTCAGTGCCCTCGATCCTTTTAGAAAAGATAAAGTCATGCCGGGCATTGAGCAGATGCTTTCTCAGATATGACCTCTCAGCTTCCAGCTTTCATCAGTATACAGACTCTCTAAGCTATAGGTTGCTTCAGGACCAAAGAGTCCTACCCTTGGGGAATTTGTCTAATATCCTTTTTAATACATTTCTATCATTTGGTCCCACAACATCATGTGGCAAGTTTGTTTCATGGTTTTAGACTGTTAGAATTCTGTAGTTGTCCTCTACAACGTTTTTTTCAACACAATATTTAAATAAGCATTTCATGTTTGTGTTCTCTGTGCCATTCATGACTTTATGGATATATATGAATTTCTACTTCTTATTTTCTACTACTTATGACTTCTACTTCTGCCCTTACTGATCTTGGTCTTTCTCCAGAGCTGAGCAGGACTCTAGTGACTTTCATATGGAAGCTATTCCACATCTCCAGTGACACACATTGCTTTTTTTTATGCTTCTTTTTTTTCTAGTTTCTCTAGGTCCAACATAACTATTGGTTAAACTGTAATGAAACAATCATACAATGGTTATAATGCTAATGCAGGATATGGAGAAATTAAGAGCTTTTCCTTGCTTTCCCTCAGGTTTCCTACATTACGTGGCACATCTGAAAGCTTTTTCTGCATGATAGATCAACAGCTGTCTGTAAATTTCATATGTGCTTATAGCTAGCTTATTTTCATTGTATCCGCAAGTGTTAAGGGATTGGTTGCTGTTTGGAATATACATTTTCAAGCATGACTTTCAAACAATTAATGCTTTATAATACCTGCACAACTACAAGAAAGAGAATAGAGGAAACCCCTGCTGAGTTATACTTTGGAAAAGTAGTATTGTCTGGTGTCTGACCGCTAACAAATATGGTAATTGTCCGTTGTATGTAGAACGGAGACCTAGATAAGGTACTAGATTTGCATGCTTAAATGGGAAGAACCCTGTATCCCTGCTCCAGCAGTGCTTTGAAAGACAGAGTAACCTTGGAGAACGTGTCCCTGGAAGGAAGCAGACAGATCTTGGGGAATTAAATCTCGCTGGACAGGCACACTTGACAACCGTTGAACAAAAAAACCTTTTCTGTATTTGTATTTTGCTCTCTGAAAAACTGGACTTCTTGCGCAGCATGGAGATACAACTGGTTGTGTTAACAACCTCAGGATATTGAATACCACCTGAAGTAAAAGCAGCTAACTGCATTAAGTGCCTTTTTTGTAGGAAAAAATAAAACTAAATGAGAACCTCTGGATCTATTTTTGGTATTGCAGTCAGACCTGCAGGTTTTGGGGGGTTTTGTTTGTTTGTTTTTGATTTTTTTAATACATACTAGTCAAACAGAAGAAAGAGGAAGAAAAACAGCAGCAAAGATTGAGTGCTGTTTTTGCCCATGATGGTTTCACAGCCTTGTTTGTCAGACAAATAGACTTTCTGGCACATGACAAACTCCTCCCAATGTCTATCTGTTCATAAAACAGTTTGTTTCTTACAGTAGAATGGCAAAAAAAAGGGGGGGGGGGAGGTCTGGCAAACTCTATCCTTCCTCTCTGAGAAATGAGACTTTTTGCATAACCAAAAGATGGAATTCACTTGAGTATTTCACCATTACAGTTGCTCGAGATTTACATGAATCCAGATGCCTGTCTGATTTTTAGTGCTCTGCTCAGATCTAGACGACGTGTTTCAGTAATGTGTTCATACCGATAACGGATAGGAATATAAGGTGGATAACAACCCCCACTGTAAATCCTGCTCCTTCAGTGCTTGTGCTTCGATGTTTCAGAAGTCTGACGTGCCCTATAAAGCACAAGAAAGCAGCAATAAGGAAGGGTAGAGAGAGATGTTAGTAGAACAGAGAGCTGAAAATCCACTGGGAAACATTGACCAACATACCTTTCCCTTAAGTACCTCAACTGTTCACTTACAAAAGATTAAATGAGCAGAGGCTGAATATTATCTTTATGAGTATTTACAAACAGTATAATGCTATAAAATTATCAATATTACAGTAACTAAAATATTCAATATTACAGTAACTATAATGTTAAATAAACCTATTATGGATCACCTAAATATGGTATAATTACACTAGTGTGCAAAGTGTTCCCAAGTTAATCTGGTTGGAACATAAGAATCCTAGACCCAGAACTCTTTCATCTGAGGTACTGCTTGTCATCCTATTTAATTATTTTAAAATTATGATCAGACTGTTAGTTATCTTCACCAATTTTGTGCAACCAGTGGAATCCAACAAAGATTCAAGAAAAAAGATATAGATGATTATGTTTTTTCTTTAAAAATTATTTCTGATGCATCCAGTTGCTTAACTTTTTGGCAATTCTACTGTTTATGCAATAACATCTTTGCAAAGTATATTTTAAAAATAACACTGTACCAAAAACATAACATCTTTAATAGATTACTGTTAGTTCTACATTAAAATTTTAATAAATCTTAAATCTTTTAAGATTTTAAAAACTGATACAAAACTAGCCATTGTAAATTGCATTTTATGCTTTTGATAATGTTCACAGCACCACTGAGCTAAGCTCATAAAGCAAGAGGAATCTTTAAAATTAAGAAACATTGCTTGCTTGAGTCCATGCCCAGACTGCATGTGTGTGTGGTTTTTCCCTAATCACATCGCAGTACATCAGAACGCTTATGTATAAGCATGAAATATTGTCAAATCTGACTCAATATTCATTCTTTAAACTATATAGACTAATAGGGGTGCAGGAAGAATATTTTTTAATAAACATAATAATAATAACAAAAACCTTTCTCATATTTCTGGAGCTCATTTAGAAATTAAAAGTAGACAAGCATTTTACTTAGTACCATTCTGGGATCACTAAAAATATTTTGAATTTAACTTTTTTATTTTTTATTAGGCAATTGAAAGTTAGGTGCCAGATCTTGAGACAAGTACCTAGAAAAGCTAAGACAGTATAGGCACAGGCAATGCTTTCCTGAATCAAACTACTAATTCACGCCTGCTGGCGCTTCAGAGATAAGCTCAAGAAACCCTGCGAGAGAAAATTAAGACATCACATATTCAGACAAAATTTCCTCCCAACTCTTGACAGTTAGAGGTCAGTCTGGCCTGAAATTCGGGGATTTATGTCTTTCTCTTGGGTACATTACTTTATACATGGTTAGAGAGTTGAAAATGAAAGTTAAAATTCACTGGATGCATTATGTGGGATCAGTTAGAGTTCTTAATTACACTGGCCTAGATCCACAGAAAGTACTCTAGGTTGAATGTAAGCACCTAAGTTCAAGTTTCATTCTCTGTTCAACATTCAGGTGCCCCAAGGTGGCACATGTTGCAGTTCAAGCTAGTAAAATTACCTCAGGACCTACAGATATGTTTCTTCTTGTTCCCTATCTCTGGTGGTTTTCATTATGGGGTTGAGGACCTTGCCATCCTGTGTGGGATTCTGTATGGACCCTGTGAGGAGAGAGCGGGGAAAAAAGCAGGATCATAACCCTGGCATTCAGGAGAGCAGACTTTGGCTCCTTTCAGTCCCAGCTTGGCAGAATCCCATGGGATACCCTTCCCTGGAGGAAAGAGGGATCCAAGATAGCTGGTTGATGGTCAAAGGTCACCTCCTCCAAGCTCAAGAAAGACTCATCCCAACAAACAGGAAATCAAGCAAGGAGACCTGCATGGATGAGCAAGGAGTTCTTGCCTCAACTCAAACAAAAAGAAGGGTACAAGAGGTGGCAGCAGGGACAGGTGACCCAGAAGGAATATAGAGATACTGTCTAAGCAGGCAGGGATAGGCTTAGGAGAGCAAAAGCCCACGTGCCTTTGAAACTAGCAAGGGATATTAAGGGCAACAGAAAAGGCTGCCAGAAGAACATAAGCAACAAAGGGAAGGTTAGGGAAAATGCAGGCTCACTCCTAAAGGGGGCAATGGCCCTGGCACCAAAGGATGCAGAAAAGGCAGAGATGCTAAAAGCCCTTTTTGCCTCAGTCTTTACTGGTAAGACCAGCCCTCAGGAATCCTAGGCTACGGAGTCCAGAGGGAGAAGTCTGGAACAATGAAGACTTATCCTTAGTGGAGGAGGATTGGGGCAGAGGACACTTAAACTTAACCTCCACAAGTCCATGGGCCCTGACTGGATGTATACAAATGCCGCAGGAACTGGTCGACATCATTGTGAGGCCACTCTCAATTATCTTTGAAAGGTCATGGCGATCAGGAGAGAGTCCTGAGGACTGGAAGAAAGCAAATGTCCCCCTTGCCATCTTCAAGAAGGGGAATTACAAGCCAGTCAGCCTCACCTCAATCCCTGTTAAGGTGATGGAGCAACTAATCTTGGATGCTGCTTCCAGATGATGTAAAGGACAGGGAGGTTACTGGGAGTAGTCAGTACGGATTTATGAAGGGGAAATCATACTTAACCAGCCTGACAGCCTTCTATGATGAGATGACTGGCTTGGTGGATGAAGGGAGAGCAGCGTCATTGTTGTTCATCTTGACTTAAGGAAGGTTTTTGATGTTATCTCCCTTAACATCCTTATGGACAAGCTGATGAAGTACAGGCTCAAGAAGTGAACAGTGAGGTGAATTGAAAACTGGCTGAACTGCTGGGTTCGGAGGGTTGTGATCAGCAGCACAAAGTCCTACTGGAGGCTAGTCATTAGTGCTATCGCTAGGGGTCAATGCTGGGGCCAATATTGTTTAACATCTTCATTAATGATGGGACAGAGTGCACGCTCGGCAAGTTTGCAGATGACACAAACATGGAAGGAGTGACTGATACATCAGAGGGTTTGGATGCTGTTCAGAGGGACCTTGACAGGCTGGAGAAATGGGCAGAAAGGCACCTCATGGATTTCAACAAAGGGAAGTGCCAGGTCCTGCACCTGGGGAGGAATAACTACCAGACAGCAATGTGCCCTTGTGACCAAGAAGGCCAATGGTCTCCTGAGCTGCATTAGGCAGAGTATTGCCAGCAGGTGGCGGAAGGTGATCCTTCCCCCCTGCTCTGCACTAGTAAGGTCATGTCTGGAGGGCTGTGTCCAGTTCTGGTCTCCTTAGCACAAGAGAGACATGGTCGTACTGGAACAGGTCCAGTGAAGGATCACAGAGCTGTTTAAGGGACTGGAGCATGTGTCATACGAGGAGAAGCTGAGAGAGCTGGGAATGTGCAGCCTCTGGGTGAGAAGGCTCAGAGGGTGTCTTATCAATGTGTTTAAATATTTGGTAGTAGGAAGTAAAGACAACAGAGCAAGACTCTTCTCAGTGGTGCTCAGTGACAGGGCAAGAGGCAATGAGCACAAACTGAAACACAGGAAATTCTGTCTGGACATAAGAAAACACTTTGTCACAGTATGAGTGGTGGCATATTGGAGCAGGTTGGCCAGAGAGGTGGTGGAGTGTTCATCTTTGGAGGTATTCAAAACCCAGCTGGACATGGCCCTGGACAACCAGCTGTAGCTTTACTTAAGCAGCAGGGTTAGACTAGATGATCTCCAGAGGTCCCTTCCAACCTCAACTTTGATTCTGTGAAATCTCAGAGGTCATAGAATTGGTTCTAAAATGCTGGACTGATGTTATGGGCCTCAAACTACATAAAAGGGCAGCTCATTGCGATGATTTTTAAAAATATCTTTTTTATACATATTCCTCCCATTGAAAGCAATGATATGCCTGCAGGCATTGCAAATGTGTGATTAGTATTATTATAGGTCCATCTGGAATCACAATAAAGAAGTAAGGAAAATTTGTTATTCAGTAAATTGTCCCCTATAGAATATCTAGCTGCTTGTTGTGTTTGAATAAGAAAAGATTTGAAATCAAGTACTCCATGGGTTTGAATGGGCACCATCCCATTTCACTTCAGGAGAGCTTTGCAGCTTTGGCTTAGATTAAGCATAAATCTGTGCTTTCATGAACACTGGATGGTATACTTGATAAAAACAATTTCTAGCACTGCTGCAAAAGTTATTTACCCTCTCATTACGCCCTTCATTAAAAATATTAGCATAGTTGGTAAGAAATTTAGAGAAAAAAGATTGTAACATGTTTAAATGGTATTGCTCTTCTAGATATTATAGTGATCGCATATTACAAATTCTTAAAGTACTAAAATAGTAATAGAACAAGCCCTCAAGTTTTTGTTCCATTTTTTGTTCATTAAAGCAAATGCTCCATTGAAATCCAATAGTTCTTTCACCTATGGAATAATAGGGAAGAGCTGGTCCTGCTGGCAAAATTAATTGTAGTTTATAGTAGTATTCTCCAAAGAGATTCCTTTTCTTAAGTAATGTATTACTTGCAGATCTAGACATAAGCACAACCTTTTTCTCCTGCTCTGTGGGGGAGCAAGATGGATTGCTTTTGCATTACTTTTATCTTGATCTCGTAGTGAGTATACCTTTAGTAACATTATTTAAATTCCCTTGAGTAGTGAGTTGTGGGAAGTACTGAAGTATGTAAAGAAAAGGCATGAAGGGTACTGACAAATCAGTGAAGTGGGAGCATGGCACAGGAAAATAAGCTTCATGAGTAGTGAAATTTTGCACTTTTGCAGTTCTGTGTATGTGGGTTCCCTGAGGCCTAATAAGCAAATGAAGGTCATACTTACCCTCTTACCTGAGACTATCTCTCCTCTAGCTAGCTGTCTGTTTTAACAAAACTTGTAGGAAGCGCACGTTTTTTGGCATCCTTTCTCCCTTCCAAATTTCATTAGATTCGGCAGAGATACTCAAAATTTATTGGGAGGAAATGTACAAACATGAATCTTGGGGTTTGGGTGGAAATATGTGAATTGGGCTAATAGTACAAAGCTTTGCTTGCTTTAAGTTGTCCTATATTTCTTCCAATATAAAAAAACCCAGAAAAATAAAGACATCCATGTTTCAGTCGTGAAGAAAAAGGTTTGTGTTCAAACAGTAGTGGTTATTGAGCTGTATGTGGATTTGAAACGTATGATAGGTATGTATTTTACAGTGCTACATTAATCATACAGAGTTTCCCATGTCCTGTATACTTCGTCACTGTTTCATAAATTTTTGGAGCTGTTTTTTTGTTCATACAGAATATATTAAAAAAATTTTTTTGCATAAGTGTACAGGTACAATCCTTGTTATAATTACCCACAAAGATTTGTGTCTTTCCTCAACCCATTGCTTAATTCTTTTAGCGGACCTTTTCTGTGTCCTCAAATCCTGTTTCAGCTGTAGGGCAGCTTAGCAATGACAGGAAGGAAAGCAGCTAGCAGTGTGAGCTGCAGATTGGAGCAGCTGTTTGAAGCACTGTGTGTGTCAGTGTGACCTTCCCTTTCCCTGAAGCTGGACTCTCTGTGATCCCAGGCCAAGGTCTGGTATGGCCCCGCTGCATAACTTTGGCTCAGACCAAGGCTAAGATGCAGAGGTGACCCATGCAAGACGAGAAAAGTAAAACTGCAGCCTGAGGTTAGTTCGTTGTGATGGGGATAGATAGGGTTCAACGGTTCAAGAAGGGAGGGAAAAACACTAAGGCAGAAATATATGAAATGCTAAAAGGAAAAACAGGGAGTTTGGAGTATGGCAACTAAGCAATGCCCAGGAAGTGTTCTGGGGGCAGTGGGAGGTAACCCGTCCTCACCTTATTGAGGATTGCCCGCCAGCAAAGGCTCTTTGGTTGTCTTTTCAGGGTGGTGAGCATACTTGTGCTTAGTCTAGATTTTTAATCCTTGCTGTCTTTCTTTTTTGTGTGTTAACTGCTAAGTAACTGCTTAATGCTCCAGTAATGTGTATATTCTGCAGTAACCTTGCGCACAGCAAAAGGTACCTGGAGTCAGTGAGACAGTTAGTGGATGGGTTCATATCAGAATTTACAATTGCCTTGTGGATCATTGGTATGGACAAGATTTTGTACTCAGAAATGCTCATTTCCTCTTCTTTTTATTTGAATCATCCTTGCTAATATCTGGCAATAACATTTTTCCCAAGGATATTTGCAGTTTATAATATGCGCAAAGAATAGCACTTTGGTTCTGCTCCTTCATTAAGATTAGAGACTCAGCTGCACAAATTTTCACTTACAGTTTATCTTGTACCTGAAACCTTAAGAGGCATTCAGTTAAGGGAGGAAAAAATGGAAGTAAAAGTGCTAAACATGCAAATTGCTGTCTGGAAAAAGCCTGTGTCCTTATAGCTGTAAAATGAAAATAAGCAGCAATTTAGACCTCTTTTGGGGTAGAGGGGGGGATTTTAAATCTAAAAATGTAAGAATTGCATGAATAAAATCAAGCTATCTACAATGGACTCTTTTGTGAATATTCCGGCTCAAGACCAACATCCATCGGTGCCTTGGGAATAAAGCTGTTCCTGATTTTATAAACTGAAGAGGTTCAGAGACTTGAGATGTTCACCAGATAAAGCATTCCAATTTTTAGATATTTACCATGATGAAATTACTTTTGAGGTCCTCCTCCTTATCATTCACCCTAGCTATTTACTTTTAGAAAAGATAATGCAAAGATGAATAATTTATTTATTTGTTGTCTTCTCTCTTACTAAATTTTCTGCTAAACATACTGAATAGCAAATTAATGTCCCTTCAAATCTGATATGAATAGGATGCTGATAATTTTCTTCAAATAAACCATGAATTTTAAAAGAAAAATGAAGATTGTTTAAAGGAAGAGGAATGTTAACTTAGTATTTTGATCATCAAGATAGAATGCATTTGAGATAGTTCACTTTCTTTACATGTATTGCAAAAACTAGGAAACTATCATGTTTAAGTAACATGGCAGTGCTACTGAATACTTAAATAATCCTGCTGCTAAGCTATTATTCATTAAGTTTATTATTGTTACATGTTTCTGATCTGCATTGTCTAAAACTTCCTGTCAATTGCACAGAATATGCAATTTCAAAGAATGTCTTGATCCTGATATGCAAGAAAATCATAGGTGACAATTCCCCTGAATTTTAAAAAGCAAACTTTCTCTGAAATTTTCTTAAGAGACAAAGTGTATGCAAAATTAATTCTGTAACAAAGAATATTGATCATTAAAAATGTTTCAATTTATATGAAAAGGCATTCCAGAGGAATAAATTACTAAAATATTTGAATGGAGCTTCAAGTCTGAAGGAGTTTTTTTGTTAAAACTGTTGGTTTTTTAATGAGGATTTAAAAGAAAAAGAGAGGCACCATCTATATAATAAGCAAGGTATAGATTACACATTGTAAATAACTCAGCAGACACTTGCAAAGAATTTTTTGAGACAATATAGGACTCTGTGAGACTTATTTTAATGTAAGTTTATTGTCCATTCCTGTTTTCTTTTATAATGAAGCATTTTTGAAATGTTTGCTATATTAAGATTGTATGGTATCCAAATGTATTTGTAAATAAAAATTATCTTCATGATAAATGTTTATTGGAGGCCATGTTTAATATGAAATGTAAGGATCTAGGAGGATTTACAAAAGCTGTTAGTTGAATTGGTTGTGTATCACACAGGGTGCCACAAACTCCACAGCCCTGGTTGAATTTGACGTGTTACTCATAACATCTTTCAATGGATTTGAGGGACTTAATTTGCATAAAAGCTTTTTAAAATCCTACTAGCCACTGATAGACAGTTTTAGGTATCTAAATGTGTCTGTGAAATAGACTAGAGATTAGATTTATAACATAATGCAGGTGAAGATTCATCATGCTGTCGTCTCTACGAAATATAGATCTACTCTACAAACTCTTTAAACAAAAAAAAAAAATAGTCATGGCATATTGTGGAAGTATCTCCTCTCACTCTGCAACTGTAACTGTGCCACTCTTCTCTGCTTTTTCACAGGTCTCCTTGCCAGAGACCCTTTCACCCACCACAGCACAGTGTCCTGCAGGTGTTTGTTGTGGTCACTTTTATTTGCGATGCTTGGAAGGGGGGTAGGCGCAGAGCTAGCGGGATGTATGGTGGAGATCTGGTATCCCACAGGGCTCAGAATAAGTCTGAATTATGTGGTSTCTGATGTATGATGGATTTAGTGCAGACTAAAAGACTAAAGTCTGCGTTTGTAAGTGGAGCTAGGGAGCATTTTGGGTGACTAACTTGTCTATTTTTTAGTTTCTGAAGCTGCAGGTCAGGTATGTTATCAAGGAGTTACTTGCTATATGTGTGAAAACTGCTTATTGCAATAGTAATGCTTGTGGGGTGATGTGTTGTGGTGCAAGTCTACACACAAAGCCTTGAAAGCAGAAGCAGAGCCATTATACTCAAAGGCTGGATTTTTTCCCCCCCAGTATCAGTCAAACAAAAGAATTATCTCTGCCAGCAAAACATATTTTTCTTTCAAACTGCTATTTGTGGGGAGGGTTGTGGGAGGATATCAAGTCAGACAGAGCTTTGAACCAAATTTGTCGAGAGTTTTCTGTGAAGTGATTTCCCCAAGAAAGACTTTAGAGTCAGAACCAAAGTTTTACCAGAACTTGGTTAAACTAGCATAGTTAACTTTTTAAAAAGAGTAGCATAGTTAACTTTTTAAAAAGAGTAAGCTCAAAATCACTAAGTCAGACAAAATACAAATAAAGAGGTCTCTTCTCTACATGGCTCTTTTCTCTACATGGCTGTTAGGAGCCAGAAAGTTTTTTCTGGTGGGAAGTGAAATCCAGGACTTGCAAAAGACAAATACATTCATTTAAAAATGAAGCAGTACTGTTCTTCCGCTCTTGATATTTATTCATGTATAGCTAACTATTCTGAGTGCCTAGAAGCAAATGAATGGTACATAAAATGAGAACATTCAGCCCTCTGCCATTTTAAATTTAATAGCTATTTAATAGCTTGCGCGCAATGGAACCAAAGATAAACTGATTCCTTTGGACCACAATTCAATCTTTCGCTGGCTGTTGGGTATGAGTTTGAAAAGGCCACTCTAAGCAAGGTTACCAGGTAACTAACATGAGGGTTGCTGCATTGCCCCCAAACATCTGAACCATTTTTCTTTTTCAATAGGCAATAGCATTTTCCTATCAAAAATACCTTGATTATGTACTCTGTTAGTTTTGAAATTAATTTCTTTATAGGGTGACTCATACAATGCATTTACCTATACATACTTTTTTTCTGTTGGTCTTTTTTTTTTAAACCTTATTTGCACAGAAATATTCATCTTTTGAAAGAGACATGTCATGCTTAAACACAGCTCTGTTTCAAAAAACAGGGTGGTGGATAGAAGCTATTTATAGAATAGCTGCTGTGAAGCTTTAATAAAATTGTACAAAGATATAACACAAACTTTGGCACACAGACACGAGTATGAAAGCCACTGAGGGTTCTATCAGGTCTCTTCTAATGCTCTCTTGTAATTTGTAACCTACAAAAAAATCACAACTCTAATGAAGCAGGGTTCTTTATTCAGGTACTTTATTCGTTACTGTGATTATCTACCAAAATTTACTGATCAGAAGTTTACAAATTGGAAAAGTCAATTTTGTAAGCTTAGAAAACTCTCAAGGTCTTAAATGCATATTGGTAATCTCCCTATCAGTGGTTTTTGGAGGATTTGTTTTTAACTTGAAAAATTTGAAATTTGGAAAACTTAAAACATGTAGAAAATTACTGAATATTAGAAAATCTGATCTTTCTGAATGTTACCTAATTTCCTCCAAGTAGCTGTCCACTGTGCACTGAGGCTGATGCACGGTTAGTGACTTCAGGATCGGAACTGGGGTCTGTGGATCACAGCAAAAACCTTAATTTAACAGCGTGCTGATGGAAAGTGATTTTTTTTTTTGCTTGTTTTTTAGAAGAGTGGGAACAGAGACCATTTTCTCACTTGTCTACTGTTGCATCATGTTTTAGGGCTTTTGGACAGTAATTTTTATTATTTCGATAGTAATACAGTGCCTTAGCACTATTACAAACATAGCTGGTTTTCTTTCTCTTAAATTGCCTGCTGGCCTATCCCAGTCATTCCTGATCTCAACCAAAAGGCCATACCATATGCTTCAGAAGTGGTACAGATCACATTTTGTCTTAATGCCACACAGTCACTCTAAACTGGACTTGATAGAAGGGGACCACTCTGAAGAACTAAATTTTCCCATATATTTTGAGTACTTTCCACTGTTATACCTGTCAACTGTAAAGTATGTATCATACAAAATCAGAAATAATCAAAATAATGAAAGAAGCTATATAAGTTGCAGAAAAGTTGAAATTGAGATTTTTTTTTTTAATCCTCTGCTTTTGAGCAATAAAAGTGGCAGGACAATGAAACTTATTCATAAATTATAGAGCTTTGAGATTGAAGGTGTATGTAATTGTGGAATTGTGCATCAGTATCTCTTCTTCAGTGTGTTAAACTAAACATCAGGGAGATGTTCTAATCGCAGAATCATCAACATGTGAAATTATTCACAGGTAGGTATTATATCTTAAACTCTCTCCAGATTCTAATTCAAAGTAAGTTCCAAATTTAGACACTGTGTAAAGAGCAAATAGTAGTAATAACGGTTTCCTATTTTCCAGTCAGCTTTCATACTGTGTATAGCTAGGAAATTCTGATATCGGTTTCCCGAATTTTGGAAGCTTTTAGATTTGTGTGTAATTTTTACTAGCCATTTTGATATGATAGTTGTATGGTTCTTAAGTAGCAAAACAAGCAAACAAACAAAAAAGGTACCTAACGCCTGCATAGTAGGTCTATGGGCGCTACAGAAATGCTGAAGAACTAGACAGTCAAGCTATGTGTCTTATTTCCATACGCACTTAGCAAAAGCGTAGACCATAAGCTTTATATGGTTTCTATCAGAATATGAGAGAAAAAAAAAATACACAGTAAGAGAAGAGTTTGTGTGTGACGTATATGTTTTGCTTGTTAAGGACATGCTGACTCTCAGGTGAAAAAGGACGGTGATGCGGGTGAATGGGAGAATTTGTGGAGATTATGGCACATCTGAGAGCAGGTTTAGGAAAGGACATAGACATGGTTAGAGAATTTCTGAGGTAATGTGCCTCAGCCTCTGGAGCAGAAAGGATTAGGAAATTGCTATGGAAGTCTAGCAGTACTGGGAGGGAGAATGGCTGTAGACCAAGGAGGCTTGGGAGGAGGTACTCAACACGCCAGATCGGAGCCACAGGCTGTAGGCAGGTCACACATGCCGAATTGCTACGCATACTTCTCTGGGCACGTGCTGATAACTTCCCTTTCGCTTTCAGAAATGCTGGAGTCCTGACATGCCTCTGCTCTGCTTTCTCACAGCAAGGTCAGAAGGCCTTATCCTGGCTATGGGAAAGTCACTTTTTTTGGATCGAATCATTTTTAGCTAAACTAAGACAAGCTTAACTGAGCTAGAATTGTTGCATTGTCACTGGCAAGAAGAGACAAAAAAGGGAGTATAATTTCCTCCCCCCCCCCCCCCCTTTTTTTGGCTCTATTAATGATATTTTTATTTCTGGAAGGGGGAAAAAAAAACCTTAAACCCAGCCTCGTAGCGTATTTCTGAAGACAAACTTTGACCCTGACTGCTTTATTTCTTCTTCGAGATTGTTCTGTAGAGCTCTTCTGTGTGAGTGGCTCATCCAATACTTCACCTTGTACACTTAGCTGAAGAGGAATTTCTTCAGGCCATTGTGTGCACAGGATTTACTGAGGTGTCTGCTTTCTACAGCTTACAAGAATGCACAGGGGGAGGTAGGGGAGGAGAAGAAGCTTATTTATTTGTGTTGTGAAATATGAGAACAGGGAGAAGCTGTCATTTTTGTCCTGGCTGATACGACTGATCTATCCAAAGCTGCAATTTCTATTTCATGCTGCCCTCACCTCCTTCCCCCCCGCCCCGTATGAATTAATTTCTGTGAAATGCTAGTCTAATTATCTTTTTTTATCTTTCTTTTTTACTCTCAGGAAGAATTATGATTTTTATATTATAAACCAGCTTTTCCTGAGATGAGGAACATTTGATATGAGAAAGTTTTTGGAGTCATAAACGGTGCATTCCTATAGTGGCTAAGGAGTCAGGCAGAAGATACAGAAATTGTGTGTTAATATGTACTTTGATCTGCAAAAATAGAGGGTAAAAGAAAGAAGATTTGTTTTAATTGTAAGGGAAGCTGGATGACAACTTGGTGTTTCAGTTCTGCCCAAGTAAGCTTCCTTTTCTTGGCAACTCTATTGATGCTAAACCCTAGATTTTTGTGACAGTTTGTATAAGGAGTGCAATCTTGTTTTAAAGCCTAGGCAGCTATTTCTGATTTTGCCTTCAGAAAAGTCCTCTCTCCTACCAGCCAGTGTGATTTACATGAAAGTGTCTGCCACAGATTTTTCCAATTGCATGACTCCTTTGTGTTTCTTCAAACAAATGGAAGTGGCAAATGCATTGCTCCCTTATGATGTGATTCCATGTGCTGGTGAAAATTGCACATCCGAGCTGAAAGCCAGATGTGGGAATAGATAAATTAACACCAATTAAAACTACTCAGTGCCTCAGTGGAAAAGCCTATACAAACTGATGCTCATACTTCCCTGAAATCTGTATCCTTTTTCCTCTCGGTAGTGAAGATTGGTCAAGATTCAGCACCTTTATACCTTGCTTGTGCCTGGAAAGCTGGTAATTTCTGTCTCAGTGCAGTAAATGTAATCACCTCTCTTGTTTGACTTGAGATCAGGCTGTTTTTAAGGTGCAGCTTTAAATTCCATCTTGCTGTGCCCTCACTTAAGCTCAATTCACGCTATGGTTTCTAGAATTGCTATTGCCAATTTGATTGCAGTGGTCATTCCCTTTTATGCCAATACACAAAAGATCTATATGCTGATAACTTGGCTGGGTGTGGAGGGGGACAGGGTAGTGCTCACGCACATATATAAAAATCTCAATTGGCAAATATCCCAGTGAAATATAACTTTCGTTCAAAGTTTGAGCCAGAAATCTGACGCAAAAGCTTTGAAGTCAAGGCTTCAAAGCACGTGAAGGCATACAAACATGAATATTTCCGTGCTTTTTTTGTGGTACTGCCTCAGTACTTGTAATACAGTACTGCTCTCTGCTGTGTCACAAGATGCTAATAAAAGTCCTGTACAAAGGGAGCATTACTTGTTCTTTAATATGGCTCATAAGGGTTAAGCTTTATATTGTTGCAAAGGCCAATCTTTTGAGAAACTTGGATGCACGGTGTCATACTTGCCTCCCTTCCCGCTCCCCCCCAGGCTACAAGGGAATTTTGCATGTCAGTGGCCTAAATATATGACATTGCACAAGGCTTTGGCAAGCTAATTGCTTATTATAAAGGAATTTAAAATGAGTGTTTAATGAATGAACACTGGCTGCTTAAATATCAACTTATGGCATTGTAAATCAAGGTTACTGTGCTTAGGTCATGGAAGATTAGGAACTATAAAAGTGACCCTCTATCTTAGTGAAATAATCATTTTAACTTTAAGTGCTTTTAATTGAAATGTAGGTTATGGACTGAAAAAATTAAGAGCTTCTGTTTCAAACCTGTAGTTTCAACTGCTTGCCTTCTATAATAGCTACTCATAGCTATTGTAGAAGAAGATGGAGGGGGAAGTTATGATTATATGAACGTGCAAGCCCTGGGCAGCCTGGTCTGTGAGGTGACCCTGCTTTGAGCAGGAGGTTGGACTAGAGACCTCCAGAGGGCCCTTCCAGCCTGAGTTATCCTATGATTCTATAATTCTGTAATATCAAATAATGTCCAGAATCAATACTTACAGTGAAAGCTGAAACCTTGAAATGATATTGTTTCGACATATACTTTTATTTTATCTAAAAAGATCATTTTTATTCCTAATAGTTTTCCTCAGTCCTAGTATTAGGCTAATATATATATATATACATATATATATATAAAGAGGCAATATTTAACTCTTCTGACTTGCTGACAAAGCAAGAGATAGGAATAGCAGCAATCATTCCAATAAAGACGCTTCCCAAGGACCCATTATATCACTAAGCTCATAGCTTATTTAAAACTTAATCTGCATAGAAACTTGTATCTTCTGGGAGGTTGTTTTCCCAAATGAAGGTAATTTAGTTTTTCCTGGTTTATATTACACTAAGGTTTTTTTTTTTTTTTTTTTTAAAAAGAACTTTGGGGACATTCTTGCCATGCTGTACTTGTTCTGGCGATGACGAGGGAAAATAAATAGATTTTAGGTTGGTCACATCTAGAATTACTTCGTGCTTTACGTAGGCCCCAAATTAGTCCTTGAACTGAGTAAACATAGCAAGTAAAAGAAATAATGAAATGGAAATCCTACACTTCAGTGTTGATTCCAGTTCTTAATCTCCACAAATACACACAATGAGCTTTTAATTTGATTTGAATGTTGCAGCTATTTAGACAAATAATATTTAACTTAAGAAGCAGAAACAGAAAGATGGGTACAAGTATACATGTGGGTTTTTTTCCAAGTTATTTCTTAAGAATTTGGAAGGGGGGGGGGGGATATCACTTATCTCCAAGCTCCTTTAAAGATTGTCCACAGTAGTCGTTTGCCAGAAGATTAACAAGGTATGACAATACTTTATCAGAAGATGCAATCACAGTACAGGTAGACAAACCTGAGCTAATTTTGATCTAGCTAAAATGGGTAAGGGTAAAAATGGCAGAGTGACTGGTCTTCAATAACTCAAGCCTGGGTGAAGCATGAGAGCCCCGCTCTGCACCTCCAGTGCTGTAGTAACTACACAGAGTCATAGCACCTCCTATCACAGGTCAGTTTGCCCCAGAGATTTCAATGTGGAGACTGGAGGAGGAAGAGAAGGGCAGAGTTTTAGAGACAAAATGCAGGTTTGCATCACCTACTCTTGCTCTTTTCTTTGTATAAGAGAACTGTACCACATGAGCATGTTAATAACACTGTACTAGGGGCCTTGGAGATTTTTTAAAACCCTTTAATGAAATCAAGAGGGATTTCAAAGCTACTTCTTGCATTTTGTGACTCCACAATTTTTCTAAAATTATCAAATTCAATGTAAAGGAGAAGCATCTCTGTAAAAGAAATTTTATATATAAAATATACTTTTTCTCTCTTTGGTTTCTAATTTGAGTGATATTTTAAACATGGGGAGAATTATTTGGGTAATTAATTTATACTATTACTTTAAAGATTTCTATGGTTCAGTTTCTATGGACATATTTTAAATATGATGTAGCTAGACAGACCTATATCGAATTCTGTTTTTCAAGAATGAAATAAACAACACTCAACAAGAAGGAAAAGAGATTACCTTTCTCTCCTTCAACATCCAAAAAAGAAAAAAAAAAACCTGTAAAATAACTTCCTTCTACTCCAAAGTCAAACAAATCCAGTAGATCTTGAAGAAATGATTAAATTCCATCTGGACTTGAATTTCAGAACAGGCCTTTTTTACTATAATGTACAAAACAGTTATCCCTAAAGGAAAGGGGAGTTTTGATATTAATCCAATAGTGGATTTCATTTTTATTCACTATCTCTTTCTGGATTGTAAGCCCGTATGAATATATAGGCTTTAAAAAATTCACTTGAAGTAAAAAGAAAAGAAAGCAAACACAAAGCCTAGGCAATAGACTCTTTTTTCTTTTTTTAATATAAACAATATATGCATGAAAGTTCTCTCTCCTGCATTATTTCATTGCTCCTAGGACTCTACCTCTATCCTAATGAACTAAAAAAAGCGTGAATGAGGTCACAAACTGTGTTGGACAGTGCCAGTTATTGCAGGTTCATAGGGTAACGAAAGAAAATAGCAGGCAACAAGAGAGAAGACACTGACTTTTTTTCAGGAAGCAATCAATCACAAGTAGAAGAAGTTTTCAAAAGACTATGGGAATTAGCTTGAATAAGTGATAACAAAAGCACCACATATTGCATTAAAAAAAAAAAAGTTCTAGATGTTCTTTGGTTATTAGCCAATGCATTTTTTTCTCACTTGTGATTCCATAGAAATTGTCTCAATTTTTTGTCAGAACCACAAAATCTAATGGATTAATGATGTTGGTATCATTGCTCTAACCAGCCCTACTGATCATAAACAGAGCTACATTAAGTGAGAAAGCAAGTAGATGCACTGTTTATTAGATCAGTTATCCTGACTCTAAGTCGAGGAAAATGAGGACTAAATAATTGTTTGAACTGAGTGGAAAACCTGTCAGAGTTGAAAAGGAGCATAAAAGAATGTGCTTCTGGAAAAATCATAAGTAAGGTAAATCTGAGAGCACTACCATGAGAAAATTAGACTTTACAGTGAAAAGAAATAACTGACAGCTAAAAGCATCAACCATATTAGTCATAACAGCAAAAGAACCATTATGTGCTCAGCAGGTGAAGAGAGACCATGGCAAAATGAGGCAACTTCTTTCTTTCTGCTTTTCAAGCAAAGACTAGTCAGTGTTGCTGACTCTTGTGATGTCTTACTTTCTAGCTGTTTTTACATAACTTCAGACAGTGACTTGTTGCATATCTTGCAAGTAGTAGAATTCTTCATCACTATTTCTGAATGTTTGAAATGGGAAAGTTTAGTCTTTTCCTTTTTAAAAAAAAAAACAAAAAACAAAAAAACCAAAGTAAATATCTTTTGATAGAACATGACTACTTCCCTAAAAGGCTCTGGGATGTTTGAATGGGAGGAGGGAAAAAAAATTCTATAGAACTTAATAGAATTCTATCATACTGTATAGGATGACAGCAGAAAGAATAAGTAAAATTTTGTATAAGATGTAGGATAAAAATACCAATTTTAATGAGTCATCTCATAGGCTTAATTTAATTGCTGTCAGCTGCATTTTTTGTAATCCTTATCCATTCCATTATTATTAATTTGTGTGCTTTATGTAGGGCAAAAAGTATTGCTAGGTTTTGCAAACTTCATTTCTCATAAAGTGTTCACCTTTGCCTCATAAAGTGTTCACCTTTGCCTCAGCTGCACAGTAATCCTTTGCCATTCCTCTGAGCAGCTTTCTGCTCAACCATAAAGCCATAAAGTCTGTGAAATACTTTCCAACCATTTCTCAAGAGCTTCCTTGGGAAAGAAGGGAGGAACTAAAGGGGGGGGGGGGTGGATTTGCAAGCCAGCAGTTATACATGAAGATTGACGCAAAAATGTTATAGGAAGAACAATCAGTGAGTGACGTACAGAATGACAATAATTGACTGAAGTGTGAATACAGACACTGACATTCATATGTCTGAATCTAGAGATGAATCTAGCTTAAATTCAGCCATAAAAATGAGGCAGCTTGTCTGAGTTAGTTAACAGAAAGAAACTGGTAGCCTCAGAGACAGTGCGCCCCTACCACCATTTAGCCACTTTAGAAGACTATTCATACTTTACTATCTCCTTCCACTTACTGTATGCTCACCATCAAAGAAAGATGTACTTAGATAAAGCGTCTATCTTGAGTTAAGAAGTACTTTAACTCTGGATACCACTAGATGATTCTGTTTCTGTGGGTAGAGCAGGATTTTTCTAAACTAAAGCATGCTCACAGAATGCTGTCCCAAACTGGACAACCAGGTACTTTTGCAGATGAGTTTCTTAAACTATCTTTGCTCCGCATTACTATCTATAGAATGAAAATAATAGTACAGACTTCTAAAGTTTGAATTGTCAAATATTGTAGGATGTTTGCCCTAAAAAACATCTTTTACAGTATACAGGTAAAGCGTCTATCACATGAGGTCTCTAATTCCCTCTAGGGCCTTGTAAACCTTAGAAAGTACAAATAACAACTAAGTGCAGTTGGCATATGACATATAAGGAAAGTCCTCTGGCAGGAGAAACTGAGCAGTGGCTCCCGAGAGTCAGTCAAATGCTGTCACATGTAGGAAGTCTCAGATAGTCTTTTATATTCAACAGATAGTGAGGTCTAGTATCTTGGCTACCTGGAGATGACCAGGCAGGAGCATACAAGTCTGAGATATTTTTGAAAGGTGAATTTAATTTCCTGCTTTGCCGTAGGTTTCTTGTGTGAATTAGGCAAAGTCTGCTAATGTAAAATCTACACAAAGGATTTTGGCAGCCGTTAGATATCAAAATGTCCCTTTTTGAACCTACTTTCTTCAGATGCATGCTCAGCTGCTGTTTAGCTTTGGAGGAACTGAGCCACCCAACATGCCATACTTCCGTCAGTAAGTTGTGTGGGCAGTCAGGGGACAATTTCTGGGCTTTGAAGACTTCTGGGTGTTCAGATGAAGCAGTAATAAGCATAATCATTTAAGTTAGAGAATTATAATTATGTATTAACTACAATGAACTAAAGAAAGAAAATGTCAATAGAATCCCTGGGGAAAAAAAAAAAGGAAAAGAGAATAAATTCTAAGAAATTGTAAAGAGGAGGTATACATGTGCAAGGAAGGGGAGAACCTGGTATAGTGCATAAAAGAAGAGAAGAAATTATTAGAAAGGGAAGGAAATACAAGCAGGAATAATTTTCTATCACATGCAAATCTTCTCTAGCAAAATGCAAAGTGGAAGGGACATGACAATGGAATCACCTTGAAGAGATACAAAAAACAAATCAGTCAGAGGAACAATAAATACATAAAATAGCTTGCTTAAATGTGCTGTCAAAAAACAATCCTCCCCTTGTCCACCTTTAACTTATCATACATTCATGCTTAGAGCTTTTTATTATTTTTTCTTCCTCAGAGAGTTTCAATATACGTTAATTGAAATGTAAAAAAACAAACAAAAAACACCCCACTAAGTTTTATCAAAACAAAATGTCTGACTTGAAATCTAAAAAGGTTTAATCGGAGAAAGTGATTACAATATGTTACTTCAGCAGAGTCCAGGGTGTATTATGCTTATTTAACTGTTCATTGGCGACATTGAAACTTCTGCTCATAAAGGCAGTAGCTAGGTTAGGAATGAATAATTTCTTCTGACTGTCTGGGTGGTGAATCTCAGGCAAGAAGATGAGACATTGGTTCTGCATGTCTTTCTGGTTTAGAAAAAAAGTGATAATGTTAAGTGCTTATAAACATTTTCATCAAAGCACTTCATGAAGGAGATGCAAGTGGTTTGTTTCCTTCCATTTCATTCATCCTGTAAGAATGAAAGGTGGAGAGCTTTAGAGACTTGCTTTGCACAGACCCTTTGAAGCCCGCGGTTAGAGTTGGGAGCAGAGCCAGCTGTATACGCTTGTCAGCTGGCCAGCGTTGCCTCCCTGACATGTCGAGTACCAAAGATGTACTTATGGTTTTAAACTTAATGGTGCGAGATGCACTGAACTGAAGGCAGTGTGTTTGAAAGGTTAGGTATGTTTATGGTGAATTTCTGCTAATTGAACTATGGCTGTGAAATCTTTCTTTTACAGTTTTTACTGAATTATGCATTTGTTGCAAATATCCTATGTAAATGCCCCTCCTTACATTTCCTTTGAATCAGGATTATTATAAATTGTTTTTTCCTTGAGAGGAGATCGAGCCAGGGCCGGGGTGGGGAAGGGGGGGGGTGTCACAGATCACAACAACATTTCTATGAAGCCTTTTATTCATTAAGCTGCTTATTATTAATAGAATCAACCTGTTATTAATAACAGGTAGCTACGCACACAGTAGGTTCAGTCATCTGCTGCCCCCCACCTCGCAGCTGCAGGTTTGGAGCAGCAGTGGGGAGGCCAGCCCGACGGCTCCCTCAGGAGCAGAGGGACAGGCTGAGGCACCTCAGCTTGTTGGGAGGTGTGGGGAGCCCCTCGGGGCGGGGGGTGCCTACCCCTGTGGCCTTCCCCTGGAGAAAACAGCCACCACACGCTGGGACRTCGCCCGAGCTGCACGACTCGTTGATGCCTGGTGTGTGCTAGTGGGCTCCTGCAGGTTCACAGACTTCTGGTGTCCCGAGTTCATCGATTCCTGCAGATCCAACGGGCTGATGGTTTCCAGAGCTTATCCCTTCCTGGGCTTGTAACCCTACTTCTCATGTGCTTTTCAGACAGCTTTTTTTCTGGTAACTATTGCTCCAAATCTTTTGAAACCTGTGAAAGTAATTCCTACAAACTGATATACAGAGGGCCTTTGTAATAGGATCCATTCTACAGCTTTTGAGTGCTTTTGTCTATTTTGTCTTAACTTCAGAAGTAATTGACTTTCATCAAATTTCACATGACTGTTCTTTGGTTCACAATAGTGCTGTCAGAAAATTTACTGATAGATTCTCCAAGTTTTTCGATAATTCAGTTGCTCAAGTTTCTTTCCTGCTTCCCACTCCTGCATATGCCTCTAAATAATTCCTACAAGCTTTAGATGTAAATATCCTTCAAATGTGTGTAGATTACTCACTCTCTTCCTAGATGTCTCTTACTCTTAACAGAGTCAAAGAATACATACTTTACTCTTTCAGACTTCATAATATTCCCAGCTATCTCACTTTTATAGTAATTGTTGCAAATTGTTTGTTGTTTGTGTTGCAAATAGCTTTGAAATCATGAAGTACCAGCAGTGAACAGAAAATGGTAGATGGGACCCCAGAAAATCATTTACTACTACCTGATGCATTTCTGTCTCTTGATGTAATTTGTCTGTCTCTTTGTTCCCCTTTAACAGTGCAAACTTGTGAGTTACTTTCTCTCCTTTTATGATACTGTGCCCCTTCTTTGCAGGTTTCTCACATCTCTCTCTACCTGTGTTGTTTCAGTGCTTCATATGTTAGAGTTAGGTACTGTGGGATTTAGAGGTAGACTGGCCAGTGAATGGGAGGATCCTTTGTAATAAGGCTGCGACTGACCGTCCCAGCACAGAGGTCCAATGTGGTACGAAACCCAGCAGGGAACGATTAAAAGATCAAGGTTCCCTGTATTGCAGCAACAGAGCAAATAAAGATCCAAAGGAACCAGCTCAGATCTTTGGAGTGCCCAGTAGGCAATTAAGTTGATTTATATAAACTGACTGTAGTTTGCATTTAATCTGTAGCATGCAAAGTGTCATTAATATTAGCATTTGATAAACTCGGGAGGTTTGAACAGCCTTAGGATAGTTAAAACAGAACCATTGTTACTAAACAGAAATCAACTGAGCATTTTGTAGGACAGGTACTGGAATGTATTCACTACTCAATTAAAATGTTTTCAAGCAGATTTGGAATAAGAGTATAGCTGAATGTGTTTGGAATATGTCTATCATCAAGGTTTTAGTGGCCACGCATTGCAAAAATATGGCAGTTTTAAAATGTATTGATTGTTCTTATCCTTCAGATAATTAAAGAATATGATTTTCAAAAAAGAGCTCACTGTGAGGACAATCATTGCAAGCTCTCAGGATATTTATCAAACAATAACATCTCACATGTAAGCACCTCTGAGCTTTTGCTATTAGGAACCATTTAAAAAATAACAAGAGATTGCAGTTTTTGTAGGTATTAGAACTTTGAAATCTAATATGTGGGGAAGCTGCAGGGTGGGAAAAGTGAAAGCATGATAAATGAAATGGTTTTGAAGCCGTAATAAATTGCTATTTTCTCAGTTATATTGACAGTGAGGAAAAAAAAAAAACAATGTAGGAGTATCACATTTGAGTTCTATATTGTTGGGAAACTTTTAGTTTAGATTTTCTTTTTTTCTTCAAAAAATGTTTGTGAAAACTGAGTGTTCTTGTAAGCTGCAAAACTGATAACCTTGGAGAGCTGAAGCCTGTTCACATGCAGGAACAGTTCAGATGCTAGCATTTGACATGTTAATTGACAAATACCTGTGACATTACAGATTCATCTTTAATGTCATTCTCTACTGTTGTAAATTGTCATTGTTTCTTTGAAGTCAGTCAGCTGAGTTTTCATACTCCCGCAGTCCTTGACAACTTTTCCAAAATTACAAATTCTGTATTTTCACTTGATAAAAGACTGCACAGATGTAATGCCTAAGTCTAGGGACCCTCTAAAAAGCATTGTAACTTTGTGGATCGAGCCTTTGCTATGGAAGTGAACCATGGTAATGACAGTGAGGGTGGGTTTTTTTATTATTTTTTAAAGTTGAACCAAAACCATTAAATATTTTTATACATTAATTAAATATTCATAAAAGCAAAATTTTCCTCACAGTTTCTCCCAAAGCCAACCTCTGAAAATGCCTACCTGTACTCTGGTGGACAAACACTCGGGTTTTAAATTAAAGTTTTATTGTTAGGTCAGAATTCATAATGTGTTTATGATCTTGTCTTGTTTTTACATGTGACCAGAAGAAAAAACTTCTGGAATATCTTCTATTTTTTTTCTTCGGGTGTAATAGTTATGAATTTTTAAGTATGATGATATAATATCCCTTATGAAAATCCTGGCCTTACTGAAGGCAATAGGAGTCATTAAAAGTCAGCTTTTTACCTCCTTTACTCATCTGTTCCAAAGAAAAGAATTTTATGCTGAAATTAAGTTAGCTGCTGCAGTTTGAGCAAACGTATCTGACTGTATGTACCCATTTCTCTGTGTTCAGCCTTGTGCCAGACAGGATCTCACTGTGTGTAGTTCGATTTTAACAGGGCCAAGTTACCTCTGTCAACTGGGCTTCCACATTCAGGCATCTACTACCCTTTTCCTATAGATAGAATACAGTTTGTGCTCAAGTTACAGACCATTAGCAAAGCTGTTTTGCCTTAAAATTTTACCGTGGTGTAGATGGCCTGATCCTGGAGTCCTTTGCTACTGATCTGAGGAGGCAAAAGCGAGTTCAAAAAATGACTTTATGTTGAGCAAGAAATTACATCTAACCAATTGCCGTATTACCACATTCCGTCCCTGCACAAAATATGGCATCACCTTCCATGATGCTTCATTTTACTGCAGAGTTCTATTTCACTTAAAGCACTGAACTGGTAATTGTCTGACTTAGAAGGATATAGAAAAGAGAAAGTACTTTTTAAAGTTTTAAAAATTCTATCACAGAACCACTTAATTATCTGACATCTGCGAACATTASCTTTGTGAAGTTAATGGGAAGGTTAACTTTTTGTTCGATACCCTGAATGTGTATGGTTTTTGCTCATCATCTAAAATCAATACACATCTAAAATCTATATGCATCTAAAATCTACACACAGGCTGCACATACAACATGCTCTGGTAAACTTCTTTGTATTATATGCTCACAAATAGTCCAACTGAAATAACAGGGTTACTACAATTCTGCTGGTAGCATGGCTCTATATGGGAGAATCAACCCCATTATCTTTATCAGGTCTGAAATTCATGATTATAAATTTTTCTGTAGTATGTTTTCAAAAATCATAGTCTATTTAGAATTTTAAAAGTAGTAAATTAGGTGAATTAGATGACTCAGAAACTTTATGCCAAACTAAATTAAACCAGACCATGGAAATCTCTTCCCTTTTACAGCAACACAGTTTGATAATACTTTATTTTTAGCATAATAAAAATCAGACAACCAAGAAAAAATGAATTTAAAAAAGTAATTGCAAAAATTGATATTGAAAGCATTGTGGCTACATTTTTGTACACTGCTTTTACAAAGCTCAAGATAGATTTGGCAGCGTATTATCCTTTAACATTAGGGCTCAGATATGGATTCCTTAGTCAGCAAAATTCCCCTTTGAAATCAATTTGATTAAGTAGTGTGAGGCTGGTCCCAAGTAACTTTAAAAATATTTAGCTCTACTAAGAAATAGTAAAGTAAAGGTAGGCTACTGTGAATGAGTGATATCTTCTTTCCCATATAACTGTTCCCCCATTAAGTTCAAATCCTCCAGCTTACAAAGTACCGAAGTTCACAAAACCTTCCTATTGAATACAATATATGAAATGTACCTAATGTTTTACTCGAAGGGTTTGGTCATAGTTGTACCAAAATGACAGTAAATCTGTAGTTGAACATTTTGTTACTAGAGGTACTCATTATAGTAATTAAATATAATATATTTTTAAATGGGAATCTTGCCCTTCCTCCATGAAAGTTGAGGTTATAGACCCACAAATTTACCTGAGGTAAGCTGTGGGGCAGATTTTCAGCATGTTCAGTCATTACCTACAAGCATATGTGTATCTTGCAGCTGATGCAAGTTAGCATGCCCTTCTTCCCTTGATTCTTAAATTATCATGCTTTATTTCTCCTGTATAGCAGGATAACAATGAACAGACCTCTGGACACTCTGAGAAGTGCTTCACTCTAAGTTCACTAAGTCCTTGCCTCACATGAGAACACCTGAACTGCATGACAATTTGGTTGTTCAGTGTTACATTTGTGTTTAAAAAAGTAGTCTAAATAACATTGCTTTAGAAGATCTGGGACTTGGAGTGGGCAAAAACTAGAGAGTGAGAATAACTCTGGAAAAAGTTAATAAAAAGATTAGTGATACTGTCAGAGGGAGGGAGCTGGACAATGGATAGGAATAATTATATAATAAATCTGGATAATAGAAAAGAATGTTGTGGTATGGGGGACGAGGAGCCAATATGGCAGATAAAGAGCAGGGACAAGAAGATTCAAAATACAAAAATGTGCCAGAAATGAATACAGGAACTCTAAAGTTGGAAGGTGATAGGCTTTGCCTTAAGCTGGTGATACAATAACTCTGTCATTGATGATATAAATTCATTGATGTTTCATAAAAGCAATAAGATAGAGGCTAACAAAAAATAACTGCAGTAATTTAAGCTAGAAGTGATAAATGTATATGGTCAGAGGGAAGAAGATGAAAGATAAACAAATACACAATATTCTGTACCCTGCACATAAACAGAGGTTGTGATATTGAAAATATGGTTCATTCATGTCAACTAGGTGTAGAAAATAATGCTCACATTTATTTGTATGGACAAATAAAGGTGATTGCAATGTACCAAAATCTCATGTAAATATATACTGCAGCATTGTAGTACAGGAAGGCTAATGGCTTAGAGCCAAGGTGTTACAAATAGATTCTTCCCATAGGAACAGCAACCAATTTTTCTTCATTGAACAAAGAATGGAGAAACAAATGGAAATAGAGGCAAAATCAACTCTGTGTCATATGAATAAGGTTGAAAAATATAACTTTTGCTTTGATTCTGGATAATCTGCACTGGCATCAGATAAATATTTCATAGCAAGGGAGTAAGATTTAGTTCATGAAGTACCTACTGCTGTAACCAAATGGGATACAACTTGTCCAAATGAAATTCTTATTGTGCTATAGACTTTAAAAATATATTAAAAATCAAGAAAGCCTCATGCCTCTTGCATTTTCTCATCTGCTCTTAAGATCGTTAGCCCCCTGGAATATGGACAACCTTTACACTGTCAATATTTAAATATACAGGACTAGAATAAACTCGTTATTCATAACCCATTCCTCCTCAGGATACACTGGACGTGCTTTGACCCAGATTTATAAGAGAATCTAGGCTTATCTCTGAAAAAACTAATCAAGCCCTTATGTTCTATGTAAAACTATGGGAAGAGTTGGATATTAGATTGTAATTCAAAAAAACAATTAATGGCTTCCATTCTACTCCTTTCAGGAATTTAGCTAGAAAGAGAGTACTGTCTGTAGTTGGGGCGTAGTCATGTGAACTGCCACTAACCATCTAAACATTAAAAAATGAGATTGATATCACTATCTTAATTAATGGAAGTACACACACCTCTACCCATCCTGTTTATTCAAAGCTATGTTATGTTATGAAAAGAAATATTATGGTAAGAACAATCTCTTGATTTCTGAGAGGCAAAAGACATGGATTCATCCAGGAATACTAGGGGAACTTAAATATGACAACATTGAGCTATTAATTGCCATGTTTAACCCATTGCCTAACTTGGCCTTGGTACTAAAGGAAAGCAAGGAAACAAATAAGACAGCACATCATATTTAAATGGCTCAAGATGAATAACAGATCTGAAGAAACAAGAATAAACTGTGATAATTTGCCAATATATGGACTAATATCACAAAATTGGAAAGAGTGTGTAGGTGGAAGTCATACCTCACAAATCTAGTAGAGCTGTTTGAAGGATTCAGCGAACCCTCGGGTAAGGGGATCTCACTGATGTATTGTACCTGTATTTTAAGAAGATTTTGGTACTATCCTTTACCAAAGTGTCGTAAAAAAACTGCCATGTGCATGGGGATAAGAAGGGAAATGCCTTCATGTATTACAAAATGTTTAAAAAGATAGGGAAATTGTTAGGATTAAATTATCAGTCTTCACAGGAGAGAAAATTTACAAGTAGGGTCCCAAAAGGTGTGTTTTTGTGCAATCAAGGTTGCCCTTTTGAAACAAATCTCATGATTATCCTGACTTAAAGTGTTTTGATTTGTGTCATGGTGTGGTCTTGGAGCACATAAACTGTATTTCTTTTAGGTGAAACCAAACTGGAGGATGCGCTTCAGGAGCACATTTAATGAACTCCAGCCACAAAAGGGCATTCAGACTAGACTAGAGCTAATCTCAAGTACAAAAACATCTGAAATTTAAAGCACTGGTATTGTAACCTCATTACTAACAGTTTTCCTCTACAGAACTACTCTCATAAGTCCGTTGTGCTTGATAATGTAGACATAGCAGAGAAATCTGTGCTAGGACTAGTATTATGCAATGATCAGGAAAAAGGAGCAAATATTAGAAAGACATGTTTGCTGATGCCTCATGTATCCAGTATAATCAAAACTGAGGCTGATTATGAAGAGTTGCAGAAAAATCTCCTGTAACCTGCCTGAATGGTAAAATGGCAAATGAAATCAATGTTAATGTATGCAAACTAATGCACATGAGGAAAAACAATGGGTTTGAAGCACTGTCAGTGTTAAATGAGGAGCAAGTACCAAACCTTTTGTAGGTTACTAAGACAACCTTTATGGGGTTGGCTATGAATATGTTACGAAAGAAGAAAAGGGTCAAGGAAAAAAATTGAATCAACAAGAAAAATGTTGAAAAATGACTAGTTATGGAAAGAAACTAAGACCAAAGGATAAATCAAGGCTAAATAAACAAATCCCAAAGTTACTTGGAAAAGATCCAAAATAGCAGATCCACAGCATAAGTCAGAAATCACAAGAGAGTAAAAAGGAGTGTAACTGGCAAATATGTTCAAAGGTTCAAGGTGCATTGCGGTAGACTTTTAAACTGCAAACTGCAGTTATTAAATCAAATTGCATGGATTGCAAATAATAGAAAGGAAAAGATGGATAGCTGGAAAGAGTATTATGAGGATCTATATAAAGATAATGAACTATTACATGTTATTGACTGTTCAGGAGAATAGAACCACCAGCATTAAAATTTAAATTTGCACTTTTAATTAAAAGGGTCAGGAACAGAAAAACTTCACATTCGATGACAGCCCAAGACCACTTTTTAAATTACTGCATTAATTGTGGTCAGATACCAAGAAAACTGCACCGTGCACTAAGAAAAAATTCCTAGCAGTAGTTTACAAATTATCAAGCAATTTCTTTGCTATTACATGTGAGGAAGGTCAAGCTTAAGTCACTTTATAAAGAATTTAAAGAAAACTTGGACAAGTACCAATTCAGTAGGCCAGATTCAGAAAGGGGAGGAACACAAAACTCCCACATAAATCTCAGGAACAAAAACAGTGAGAAGTTATAATCTGATTGATTGTTTGATGTCTTTTGAGCATTTTTTTGCTATGAGGTATGACAAGTTATGCCAGAATTGTGTTCTAAATGAGCTTTTCACAGCATCTGACTAGTGGCTATGCCACAAGCATAATTGCCTGTAAGAACACATGGGTAATATAAGATATATTTTTAGTCAGCAAAGATAAAATGCAAAAAGTATACACTGTTACTTTCTCTCTTCAAATTCTCTGTTGGAGAGGGCAATGAGTATAGAACAGGAATATCTTAAAGATATCCATAAATTATAGCTCAGGTTGATCAATAATTTTAGGTATTCAGAAGGCATAATAGAAGAAAGCTTTATCTCTCAAGAAACACTAGAGGCTTTGGGTGATAGGTTGTATGGGATAGGAAAAGAGTATGGAAACTTAATGCATCTGAGATGAAAATAGTGAGCTTGACATGAACGAGATCTGAAGATACTCTGAAAGTTTGGGTTTTATTATTACTACTGCCTACAGTCATAAAGCAACATAATTCATATTAATGAGCTATGAAGATGATTTTGCGTATCATGAGGGGACAAATAAAAATTACTAACACTTTGGAGTAATGTGGTAGATAAACTTGAAAATACTGTAAAAGGTCTAATTTCTCTGGGAAGATATGTGGAAGACATACCTACTTTCATCGGCATGTGTGACTTGAAAAAAGAATGAGACAAGCTTTGGAAAAGTGGCTTTTTCAAAAAATGTGAAGTTATTTAAAAAGCAAAAGCAGCAGCAACAAAATTGTAATGTTTGGACACCAGAAAAATTTGTGCTAGTAGAGCCTTTTCTCATGCCAGAGAGAGTTTTTTTTTTTTTTTTCTTTTTGAATATGTAGCTATAAAGAAGGTGTCCACATGTAATCAACTATTCTGATAGTTATGGAAAGGAGGAGAAGAGAAGACAAAACAAAGGATAGAGAAGAATGGATAGAGGCTTTGTGGAGCTGGGAGTGAATCGGGAAACTTTAAATATGAATAAACAGCTCCGGAGATGTGATAATAAGAGGCCAGCAATCCTTGACTTAAGTTAATAATGAAGAAAGCTAGGGAGAAGGGGGGGGAAGGAAACAGAAAGGAAAAATCCCTATTCCTATCTATACACCTATAATAATGGTTTATAAAAGAACCTTTCATGAAAAATCTGAGTSATCCTGAGTGTTCTGTGATAAAATCAGCACCTCTTCAGCAGTGGCCAAAAAGCAAAGGTAGCTTTAGCAATGATCAAGAAAAGACTAGAGTATAAAACAAAGCAGAAAGCAGTGCAAATATCTTAAACTCTATATGTACTTCTCATCAAACATATGCTGATGGGATTCTCCCTGAGCTGCACAGATAAGGATTTATTTGTGGTGACTTCTTTTGGCATAGAATTTATTTTAAAGTACATTAGAGACAGAAAGGTGTTAAGATGTACTTTCCTGTGCTCTTTGTATTTCTTTAGTGCCTTCCATGGTGAATGTCTTGTTTTGTCTGCTTTTTGATGTTGTTAATATATAACTTTACTATAATAAAAGGTCTTTACATTCAATCTCCCACACTGTGACACTAATACTAAAAAGCTGAAGATTTGCTCTGAGCTTGCCCTTATAATGGGTCATTAGCCTGTTGCTCTGCCATGCACCATATCTTAATGAGATATGGATCCACCAGTCACTACAGAAAATGGCTTGGGACACTCTGACATGCATAAAAGATATTCAGATACAGCAGAACGGAACAAAGAAAGAAAATATAATGCTTCAGGGTGGAGTCAGGAGGGGCTGATGGAATTGAATTTATCAATCTGAGAAAGTAATAGATGAGGGGGCAACAGAATAGGCCTGTGCAAACATGTATGGTAGTAAGATGACAAGTAGAGCATGATTAATTGCAGGAAACTGAGTCCACTCAGTGAAATTATCAGGAAGCAAGCTTAAAACAGAAATAAATATTTTTGTGCATAACCTATAATTATAGGCATAAATTACTGCAAAATAGATAAAACAAGTTATCAGTACCTGTTAAATACGGCATTGCAAATGCAATCTCTAGCTCAGAAATCCCTTGTGACCTGCTACTCTGAAAAATATATTAGTGGAAGGATATTTCTGCACTTGATGTGTTCCTATGTTCTTTGCCTACTGCCATCTCCTGGATAAGGAATACTGGAACAGATTCTCCATAGTCCTGACCCAGTGTGGCAATTATGTATATATTATATAATTATGTGAGAATGCAGCTATGGTGGCTAATAATAGCCGATAGGACTACTTCCACAATAACCATGCTGCCACCATTTTGAACAGTGAGTTCATTAATGTAATATTTAACCAGGGTAGAATATGTATCATGTAATTACAGTATTCCCTTGATTTAACATTTTTAAAAAGTCTGCTGCTATGGGTGATTTGAACATGGTATAACAGTCCAACTATTTAGATTCAACACGCAGCAACCAGTCACATGGCATAAATACCAAATAATGAATCCCAAATGCCTTCTGCAAAAAACCTTTAAAGAAATCTCATGCTAATATTTTAGATATTATCCATCATAAACACTGAAAACATTAATCCGAATGGCATTTGGATGAATAAAATGAAATCTGGTTGGATTTAGCGAGGCTATTCTTGTTACAAAGCTTTACTCCTATTAGCAGCTGAGGTGGTTTTCTTCTTGTTCATTATACCGTTCCTAAGAGTGCCTGTTTGACTTTCACGCTGTTGATGTAAATGAACACTTTCACTGATGATGATAATATAGTAGAGCAGCAATGTGTGTATAATGTACTAATAAACATCTTTTAAATCTAAATCCAAGCTGCAATTATTTTAGATAAGCAAATGATCAAATCTGGGCTAATGCAACAAGAGAGATTCATTACAGGCTCAAATCAGAATAGAAATGGCCATCTCTGGCTAAGGCTTAGTGAAGATATTCTACCGGAATCCAAATTCAGACTAACCTGAGGGAAGAAAATAAGTCCTCCCTGTGATTTTTGTATTAGAGTCAGTTCCTCTATATAAATTCTTGAAGTCAGCTTGGCATATCTCCTTTTCTGTTTTGGGAGTAATTTGTTCTGTCTTATAAACAGAAATTCAGAGCAATTCTTGGGTGTATTTTAGCTCAAATCAGAAGTGAGTTTCCGAAACAAATCTTCCGGTCATCCCCATATACTGGGCTTCACATCACTAGGTAGTCTTGGAGTGCATGAACTGGATTCCTTTAAGGTGAAGCTGAAACTAGAAGAGGCAAGGGTGCACTTCACAACCACTAGTGCACATTCACTCTGTAGGTTCAAACAGGAATTAAAACTCTTCAAAACACATATCACATGGATGTCAGGTCCTTAGCACCATTTCGCTCTACAAATGTACTCTTATTGCACTGCACTGCTACTTCCAAAAGGTTTCCAGGGTCTTCTTGGGAGTACAAAAATTCCTTTCCAGATCACAGGGTCCTCAGGCCATTTTGTTTTGGCAAGTCTTCCTCACAAAAAATATTTTGTAAGAGCAGTTTTTTCAATGACTTTAGTTTAAACATTTACATTCAGCAATGACTGCAGGAACAGATGATCAGTTCCTAACTTTGCCTGTTGAAGACATATCTATCTTGATAGCTCAGCTTTGATTGCAGCGTGCATGGATGTACCTGAACTAGTTAGCACAAAAACTGGCAGAAGCCAGTCTGGGAAACATAAGCTTCGTCTGAAAAATCTGTACTCAATTTCAAGTCCTGTGTTGCTATGACTCTCTTGCTGTCAGTACTCATGATAAAGATAATGATGCTTTACCTAGCCTGGAGTCTCGCTTTCCAGTTACACAGTCACTTTCCAGTTGCAATGTCTTTTTATACCTTTTTTTTCATTCTCAGAACAGGTGATTTCCTGAACACTAATAACAGTGGTACAGTTTATGAGGCACTTGCATGCAAGCAGCATATTGAAATTTTGTAGCAAATAGTAATCAAGGCTCAATAAAACCTCTGACCAGAATGAGATGTTGTACCAAGCATCTTTCAGTTAAAGAACAATGAATAGTGTGTATTTTTGCTGAGAAAGATCAATCTTTCCTAAATACTGAGTGTTTTTGTTTTGTTTTTTCTTTAAATGTTCCATAAAGCGATATTAGTCTTGGTCTTATTAACCAAAAAAGGTTGCAGCTTAAAATGCTTTCCCATTATGAAATGATGACATTATAGACTGATTTGCTTTTATATAATTATTTCAATAAAAAGATGCTTGAAATGATGGCATTCTCAGAAGGCCTAAGGAGTCCTTTCTTCCCTACCATTTCTTCTGTTGTTGGCTCTTTTTTTAATGTTATGAGATCACTAGTAAACCGGGGCACTGTAAAGGATGCTGAAAACCTTTGCATATCAAATGAAATTAGAAGATTAGCTTAATTAGGAAGAACAGAATTATAATCCACGGTAACTCATGTACAATCAGGCAAGGTCTTCATTCAGATTTAAAGGTGAGAGTTCCAATAAGAAGCGGCCTCCACAACAATCTTGATTCATTCATTATAGGCATAAAATATGTTAATAGCTTTTGCAAAGATATATATGTAAATGGGTGTTTTATATCCTGGCTTGTAACTTGCCGCATTTATTTTCAGTTAAGTTTCTATTAAAAAATGATCATTTTGGGGTGTGAAGTTTGTGCTGGGGAAGGTGTTGCATCCTAGAGAAAATAATACTTTCAGTCAGTGACCCAGGTGTGCAGGGCATCTCCTTTGAAAAGTATCCCCAGCAGATTCTCCTTTCATAGTGCAATGTTGTGCCCTGGGAGTGTTGTAGATATTTCACTTCATCTCCCTGCTAAAAGAATATATCTATTACTCATGGGCAAAACTTAGGTCTCAGGAGCTTTTGTATTGTTGTCTCATCCTTTTGAATTATCTAACTTTATTATGGCTGAGGAGACGTGAGAAAAGTGAGCTAGCCATTGTAGCAGCAAGAGATAGTCTTGGACTGTAGCGTTTGCAAGAAAGATGAAAGCTAAAACTCACCTCCAGCTTGTTTTTTTTTTTTTTTTCCCTTCTCATCTCAGCCTCCATAATAGATAGATTTAAATGTAACCACTTAGAAATAGCATACTCATGTTACCTTAATTTGTTAATAAATGGGATTTTATCAAAGGTGCCAAAACAAATAACTGCTAGGTTCATACTAATGTACTGTCATCAGACTTCACCAATGGATGGAGATGTTAATCTCCTTCTGTAACTATAGATTTTCAGAAGTATTATGCGTTATCACAGTGCCTGATTTTAACAAAAGCATTTATTTTATTTATTTCACTTATTCATATTATTCAGTATCTACCATTTTCCTCTCCACACTTCTTGTTCTTTGGGAATACAGTTTCTAAGTTTAGCAATGCTTTTCCGAGCACCTCTGGTTTATATAGGAATGACTGTACAGCTTCATTGTGGATGGATCTGGCTTTGATGTAATTAATAAGATTACTTGTGTTATAACCATATCGTTAAAAATATCCTAAATGTATGTACCCAACTTCCAGCAATACGTTGTAGAACAAGTGATCTAATTTGCAATATCAATCTTTTTTGCCCTTGAAAAAAAAGTTTTTCTAAGGAAAAGTGAATTAGAATACAAGTTCAGCTTGTCATAGTAATTATAATAATTTTGAAGTATCATATGTTCTGAAATGCTGTCCAAGAGTATTAGAAATTCTAAGAAACTCTTCCTCTGAGAATTAGGGTAGTTAATTTAGCTTATCTTATCCTCAAATTAGCCTTGAGCTGCTGTTGTCTTTTTTGTTGTTGTTAAGATTAATAAGATGTTAATAACTGGTAATATTAATCAGTCATGTTTTCTTGTGCAAACTGAAGAATATATATTTTTTCTATCAAGCTGGGAGCCATCATGAACAAGCAAATGCATTTTACAAACAAATACCATTCTATATATACTGGGAAGGAATGGGGGGGAAAAAAAAAACAGTTTCCAGTCAAACTTTGATTATAGACTAGTTAAGAGTTGCAAGAGAAGTTCTTATGATGCTGGTGCTTTGACTACTTTAAAAGAGAAGGGGTAAGAAGGGACATTTTTACACAACATGTACCAGGCATCTGAATAGTTTTAATATAAATAGAGAATAGCAAGCTTCACTTTTTGTTGTGTCTAATCAGAAGATTTAGGGTCTACAATTCTAATATTTCAGTTTGTGAATTGCTTGCAAAAAGGAATTTAACTATTTCTTTCTGTTACCTAGTTCCACAGATATATAAACAGCTTCCAATTTTAACTTTAGATTCTCATTCAGAGATTTTCTACAAAGAGCTTCATTTTTCAGAGTACTGAATGCTTTTTGAAAATTATATATTTTTTTTTAGGATCTCAGGTTAGTATTCCAGACATTGATGTCCTTCAAAAATTTAGACAAGGTGGTAATATGACTTCATTCTCAGTTGGGATGTTTAGTATTAATTCCTCGTATCATATTACTTGTAAGAATATCTTTGATGACAAATCTCTTTCTCGTAATTTAGTAATATTAATTTTAAATATTCTGGGTTTAGTCTTCTATCATTCATTATGAAGTGGAAACTATTCTTTTTTTCTTCTTCTAGACACAAAATTTATGAGATTATTTTTCTTGTCTGTAATATCTCAGTCAGGAACTATATTTTTCTCTTATACAGAAACAACTACAAAGCCTTAGTTTCAAATACTTTTTCAATACTTTTCTCAATGTTTTCAGAAAAGGGACAACTTATCCGATTTTTGACTTAAGCCATTATTTAGCTGCCTTTAAATGTAATGCTCTAAGATATTAATCTTTCACGTATTGTACATCTTTCCCTCCCTATAATTGAGTAATTGTTTGCAAAATAATTTATTATTGGATCTGACATAATCTTTTTGTTGATATTGCTATTTCTCATTTGTTTATCTTTATTTAATTTTGAGCAGTTTTGTTTAGCCAGTATGAAATTTCTCTCTCTTCTGTGCCAAATCGAACAGTAAGACTTAAGGCTAAAATCTAGCTGTAGGTGCAAGTTGTGAATTAAATGCAATTAAAATAAGACTTAAATATTTATAGAGGAATGAGATATATGACTTTCAGCTGGAGCCAGTTAGATCCTGAGTGGAAGATAACATCCATAAATATTGGCTGTGCATGTTCCTGCCCTGAAGGATAATTATTGACAGAAAAAGTGACCTGGGGCTTACAGCTGACCAAGTTTATCTCTATGCAAATTATGGTCCTATCATCTATCATTCAGATTGCACAGAGAGGCACTACCATGGCAAAAGATGCAGAATGACAATAACTCGCTGTGCAACCAAAGATTGCTGCTGGCACCACACAAGCATGTGCGCAGCAGTTCTGCCAAGTCCTGTTAGCCTCCCTGGATGTGCACACGTTAGTGTCTCAGCGTGGCGTGGGAGAGCTCTAGAGAAGTGAATCTCCCTGTTCTCCCACTCGCTGTGCCTTGGCTCACACCATGGCGTCGTCTCACAGTACGTGAACTGGATTCCTTTAGCATGAAACTAAGCTGGAAGATGGACTCTGCCAAATACTCTCCTACCTCAAATGGGTACTTAGTCCATGGCACCAGATTAGAGCTAGTCCAAAGATATGTATAGCATGTGAATCAGGTATTCTGCCCTTTCTCTCTACGGATTTATTGATCCATGTTGTTTGCTAATATCGATGTAGTTTAAGATTGCTAGCAGATCAATCAGCAGTAAGGACAGATAATACACCTGCTTCTTCTCTCGTACTTGCTGGAATCCCTACAATTTTACATGTCTTTAGAATAGGTGTAAGTGAAAACTCAGTCCCTTGTTTTTGTGTTCCTCCCTCTGCCAGTCTTCATCATACCAATTTTGTCCAGATTCAGTCTAAACTAGCTGGATTCCATCCAGGTCACTTTCTCTGCCAGAAATTAGGAGACCCGAAAGGCAGTTCTGTCAGGCACTGTTGAAAGTCAATGTAGAGGAAGTGCCCCTCCCACTTGTGCAAATTTCTAGTGCTATTTCTTTAGTATGCCGGAAATACCAAGCCCATGGTACTGTTCCAAAACGTGTTCTGTGTATGACAATCTTGTTTTTTTTCTTTTAATAAACACATAATCCAAATAATTTTTAAATTTGGTTGTACTGTCCGTCTAGTCCCACAAAGTCATGCAAGGGTTTCTCCAGGAATCAATCCTCTGGACATTAGCACCTCATTTAGATGAATGGAATAATTCATGTTCATAGCTGATGCTTCAGGCTGCCTGTAAACCAAGACTCATTTTACTGCAACAGTGATGATCAGTTCCTGCTCTCTAGTTTATTCTTGGAAGCGTGAGACCCAAGGAAAATGCGTGTGTGTGCGCGTGCGTGTGCATGTGTACGTGCTTGTGCATGTACATGTGTGTGTATTTGCAGAGATTTTGATGTAATCACATGCTCTTCACCCAGATGTGAAGGGTTGGAAGGGAGAGCGGGTGGGAGGAGGGGTAGTAATGAATATGCTTTAATGCAGTTATTTCAAAAGCTGAAGTCACTTTGATCCCTTTGAACACTACCTTAATATCGAGTAGTTAGACATCACAGTTACGAGTGACCAAGACTATATTGCTAATCTTGAGTAATATTTGGCACAAAATTACTTCACATTCATGCAAGTCATTTTTAGATTACTTGAACATAGAAGCATGACATAACTATTAAATAAGAAAAATGAAAATAAATTGGAAGTATGTATGACTCCCTTCAATTCAGTTTTTAACAGTATGTTTTCTTATATAGTGCAAAATCTACAGTTTCAAGTTTTTTTATAAAAAAGTGAAGATCTGAGCAGTTTTCATTTCAAGGATAGATTTCAGATCATAAATCAAAAATTGCCCTGGTTCTGCTGTCAGTTTGGAAAAATAAATAACTGTATGAAAAAAGGAAAGAAYAGAAAATATGCATGAGAACAAGAATCTGCTAGTGTATCAAAGTATGTGCCCAGCCTCTGTGACTGAATAAAAATATTAAATATATTGTTAGCATACAGTATAATGCAAAACATTGGAAAAAAGACTATAAATATATGGCGTTAGATTTTATGTCACATTATCTATTGCTGAAACTCTAAGACTTTAGTGGAATTATGGCAGTAGACATTTTTAATCTGTGTACTATTTTGTTAATCTATAAACTGTGAATTTTACAGGATGCTAAATTCATGCTTGACTGGGTTTAGGGTTTTTTAAAGAATTTTTCTTGTGTTATACTATTTTATATATAATCCCATAAAAATCAGTAGGAATAGGATTTTATTTGTATTAAATGTAAGTTATCATACGAAAAGCCATGGTTATTTATACCTCAGTCTGCATAGAGTGATCCCTGCTTGCTGCATGATTTCCTTTTCTTTCTGATAATGCTTCTGTCTCCCACCAAGGCAGCTTACAGGCACTCTGCATCACAAGCCTCTCTCTCTGGCCATGCATCTCAGTGACCACTAGTATCCTTATGTAGTTACAGTACCATATGTGTTAATGCTCTCTGTAATCAATAGGCAGCAAGGTCTGCAAAAGAGTTGGCTGTCAGGTGAAATTGCCAGGATGTCTTTACTGAGAAGATAGTGGTGGCTTAAGGGCTTTCAGGCACTTAAGGGTCCGAAGGACCCTTAGATACTTCTTCCTGGCCAAAGTGTTGCGGTACTTCAGCTCTTTGCCCCTTCCCTTCTTTGCCTCTGTCCAGAGGATTAGAGACTTTCTGACTCCCTCAAATCATCTTCTGCAGAATTCTATACGTGTACCAAGGAACCTATATCCCTTTTAATTGTCCTACCTTCAACCATTGCTTTAAACATGAGGAAATTCTGGTCTTAATTGTATTTTCATAAAAAATACGTTCTCAAAAGCAAACAGCTTGCTGACTTCTGGTGGTTGTATTGAGCCAGTAGCTCATACAGTATAAAAGCTATCTGTCTGGTGACCTGCACTATAGAACTTCCATCAATAATTTATGAACCAAAGCCATTTCTGCTTTTGTGCCATAAAGTGAGCTAAGTGTGCTGTGGGCAGAATATTGCTGTTATACAGTGTAAAGTCACCATTTTATCACAGTCTTTCACTACTCAGATTTTACTTATCTTTAAATAGAAGATCCAAAACTGAGATATAAAACTATCATCTATCATAAAATATTACTAACACTGAAGAACATTCTCAAGTATTTCACTGAATTTTTTACTGGGCTGAGGGAAAAGGAACTATTCAAGAGTTGTGTAATTGATGTTAAAAAGGTTCTTTGAGATGCATAAAAATTATACCTGAGCTGAAACCATCCGTTAAAGGAGATGTGTAAAGCTACTGAAGTGGGCTGTTCTTTTTCCCTGGATATCACTACAGGCCTTCTTAATATATTACACAAGTACCAACTTGTTTGCCTTTGAGGTCTGTGATAATTTGTCAGTGAAGTGAGTTTCCAGAGAAAATGGAAAATAGGAATAAATGAAAAGAGAAGAGTAATGAGATTTGCCCTCAAAAAAAAGAAAAAAAAAAAAAAAAAGAGTCTCTGAACATATGGTCTGGAGGCACAGCCAGAGTTGCAATAAAGAGAAAAGTGCAAGAGACTCCAGAAAGGACAGACATTTATGAACAAATCCCATAAGTCTTTCACACCAATAATCTGAAAGCCACTCCAATAAAATGTGATACCTGTATAAGCCATGAGGCCAGCAAGAAAAAATAATAATTGAACAGAAACATAACCTGCAGTGAAAATAAAAATAAATAAATAGTGCAGGTGAAGAAAAGAAAGATACCTTTATTAAACTCTCATATCTGTAGAAAGAAATGTTTGCATTTCAAACTGCTCTTAAAAAACAGATAAAGCAGAATATATATGAAAATTTGCAATCTTTACTACTAGAAACATAGCGATAGCAAAAATGTTGTCTGATCAAATTTCCTGGAAGAAACCTATAAAATATGACATGTAAGAGTTCAGAAGCTTAAGTTATTCCAGAACAGCTTTAACATAAATCATTTGAGAATATGCAATTACAGCTCATTGTGTGCAGGTAGAATAATATATTATAATAAATACATTTAATATATATTAATATATATTAAAATATAAAACCACAAAAATAAGAATAAAACAAAGATGCAAACATAGGCATAATTTTCACACAGAAAAGTTTGATAGGCAATACAAACGTACCATGCGAGAGAAATATTTAGTTAGAGAACATTAACAGTAGTACAAAATATTTCAGTTTATTGTCTTTGATACCAGTTGTAGTAGGACATACAGATATATAATATCATATATTTCACTTCAGAATTTTGGGTTATGCCTTAAGTTTTCAGCCTTTACTTTTCAGGGTATTAAAATAGAAGGATGACACGACCAGCACTTTTCAAGAATTTGCTAATACAGTGTATGAAAACTGAAATAAAACCAACAATTGAAATCCTCCGGTGCAATGGAGCCATATTACTTATGACATATGGAGGGTTGGGTTTGGTGATTTTTTTTTCCTTTTTTTTTCCTTTTGCAATAATTTTTAGAAAATATCTTGAAATATTTGAAAGTTGCCATTTCAGCATTTTCAATAGTGTTTTTTTCATTTTTAGATGTAGATAATAACAAAAAAAAAAATAAGTAAAACAATTTGAAACAATCTTCATAAGGGCCTCAGCAAAATGTTTTCTTATTTTGAATTCATGTAAACTACCACATTTGCCTTTCTAACTCTATTTAGGATAGTATGTAGTTTTTTCTTCCTCCAAATTCCATTCCCCCTTCTATTTCCAAGTGGCAATTCTAGGAGACAAACAGACTCTCTGATAACATCATTCATCCTCATTACTTTTGTCAAAGAGAATTCACTAGCCTAATGGTTCTTGTTTTAACTGTCATCTAACTGATGCTGATCAGCACCATGAGCAAATTAGTAATTAACAGTTTGCAATTTTAGTGTGACTCCGTGTGCTTGTAGGAACTGAGAGGACACAAACGTTGAATATGGTGAAATACTGAAAAAGACTATTGTTCTGAAGTAAAATATTTTACATTGCTTGGAGAGATTGTATGGCAAAATATAAATCATCTATGCTTGGAAGAAATTATACCTACTATAAAGCTTTTTGGGAGGAAAAATCAGCTTAGACTATTTCAAGACCCGACTTGTCTTTAAATGGAACTTTTATCAAACTAGAAGAGAACATAAATGAACTAAATGAATGTGGAAACTTAAATGAACAGTGAAATATCTCAGTATTTCCACATTAAAACACACACGAGATGATTCGAGGCCCTCTCTGGTGGCTAACACCTGCCAGCGTCAGGCAGTGTCAGAGAGGGACAGCTGACTGCTGTGGACGCTGCCTCGAGCCATGGGCTAGGACAGAAGCAGCAGACTTCTGTGAGCCTGGCTATAGTTGGTGTACAAAGTGAGTACCAAAAGGTATGGTTGAGACACGCTCTCCTGGCTTTACTGCCAGACACTCTGTGGAAATCTGGCTTGGTCTAAGTAGGACAAAGACCTAGAAATGCAGTAGAATGAAAATGGAAAACATTTCAATGATAATACTTTTTTCTTTCCTGATTCTTTATATTGAGTAACAGATTCCATGCAAAAAAAATCATACATTTATGAAGAAGAGCCTTGGATCTGACCTCATAGAGCACAATAATGAATTTCTCCTTCTGGATACAGTGYTTAAAATTAAAACCAAAAAAATCTAGATTTCTAGATGGATTCTACCTTTTAAGTTGATTTTCAGGAGGTACAATATCACATCAAAATATTTGACAATATTGGAACATTATGTTAGCAAAAATTGTATACGGCAGAATCAATTCCGGACTTTTTTCTCCAATGTTGAAATACCAGTAGCACTTTTCCACCAATTTACTGTGACCTTAGACTTTTGGATTTTCCTGGCCTGTATCTACTCAGTGAAGCAACTGGTAGAAATGCAAGTGTATCTGGTTAAAAGTTTCCTAATATTTAAAGAAAGACCAAAAAGAAAAAAAAAAAGAGAGAGAGAGAGTGAGAGATGTGAGAAATGTTTAGATGTTTAGCTAATTACCTGAAATAAGAAAGGTATTAAATGTTTTCTAATGCAATTTAATGTTTTGAATTCAGTTCGTTAAGAATTGGAAGCTTCTACTTTGGCAATATTGTATTTTGCACAGGAGAAAAATACATAAAATCCTTCACACAAAATTGTGATGATTTTCTTCACAAAAGCCTCCTCTCAACTTCCTCCTTCCCCTTTCCCCTTCTCCCTTCCCCCTTCTTCTCCTCCTTCTTTCATTTGCATTCTCTTCTCCTCTCCTCTCCTCGACAGTATTTTTCATCAGATTTTGAAGACTACCACTCTTCTTCTGTAGCACCACAGGACCCAGTGCTGTTAGCCCTTTATGCAGCCATCCAGTTCTTCCTCGGACCGGTGGTGTATACATGTTCTGAATCTCTGAGTAGAGATCTACAGGCTTATAAGCCCATTATTTTGAATCTAAAAGCTTGGGGATTGATTTAAATCATGTAGCGATTGTAGAAATTAGGTTTCTTGTGAACTTTAAAATATGTGAAGGGTAACGCGAGTCTGGCTGATAACTCGAAATTTGAATTCTGGAGACTTCAGCTAAGGCAAAGAAGTGACTCTGCTCATTGCTAAAGCTGCCAAGCACTGCTCTTGCTCCGAGTCTGGTCTCAGGCTGCTTTGGGCATCAAATGCAGGGGGAGTCTGTAGGGCTTAAGCTAGCTTTGAATTTGTCCAACCAGACTCTCTTATTCAAGTGCCAATGGCTCATTAGTCTTTATGCGCCTGCTTTTATTAAAACAGAAATAGTGAGCAATCCAGAAGAAAATCACTGAAGAAAATTCTAGCAATGGTGCTGTGGCCTTTACAGAAAATTGTGAACCTTATTTGTGTTCATTTGGATCAACAATTGGCTATATTTCAAAGACAAGATTATTTAAATTACCTTTTAAAACAGGTTTAGCTTCAAAGCAGCTGAATGGGACATACAGATGAGTGTAGGGTTTCCTCTTATTACTTTGTTGGAGAAAAGAGAGTGAGAAAGAAAGAAATGAAAAGTAACCACATGCACACAAAACAGGGTAAAAATATACATTTTTTTTTTCATTGGGAAGCAAATCTGTTTACCTCCTGCTTCTATGAGAACACATAAGCTTGTGAACAAAATTTCTGTATTTTCTTTTAAATTTCCAAACAGATTGTTTCAAGTTAGATCTGTCCATAGCTATGCTATACATGAATCACAGAGTCAAGGGACATCTTTATCCCGGTCCTTAAAAAATAAAAAGGAACACAAATTAGTTAAAAGAAAAGAAAGGAGAGAGATGTGAGCAAGGCCATAGGACCGCACTTCACAAGCCATTAGGAAAACGTTTGGAGAACAYGATATCTGTATGAAATTTAGTGGAATCTGTCGCTTTCAGCCTTAATACGATAAAAGTCTAATTGAACCTGCCAGCTGAAAGTTATTTTCCATAAATGTTCCAAAGAAATGAAGAATCTTTCAGCTGCGTTATTGCTATTAAATACCATACATTTAAAATTCTTTTTCTTTTCCTTTTTTACCCTCCAAATTATTCTGTTAACAACTTTAGATGTTAAGCAGCTTTTTTAAAAAAAAAAAAAAAACCTTTTGTTAAATGCTTTGAAATTTTCTGCTATGTGCTGGGAAGAGCAGAATCAAACTGTTTTTCTGTCTGCTGTGTGTCTTTGCTAGTCTGTGGTTGGTATCTCAGTCTCCACGAGTCATATTACGGACACAAGGCAGTGGTCTAAACAGAGATTCTCTAGGAAAAACTCATAGCCTCAGTCACCTTTCTCATGGGTCTCCCAGAATCCCTGAATAAAGTGCAAAATACTCCATCCTCAGCTGAACCCAGCAAGCCAGTCCAAGATGAGGAGAAAGGATTAGCATTGCTCCATGGTGGTTTTCTCATTAGTCTTTCTTTCAGTCTCTGTGTTCCCTGGAGCAACAGTTAGAAAACCATGGACTATGCTGCCCATTGGGACATTGGACAATCTTCATGCAGAAGTCCAAAGCTCCTTGTGTTTTATATACCTGCAGTTAAAGGCTCCATGGCAGAGAGTACCTAAACAGGGACAGCATTTTCTTTTTCTTGTGTAAAAAAACAGGTGAAATTTGTAAACTAACTGTTCCACCCGGCTGTCTCAGTGGGAATTATCCTCATTTTAGAGATTCTGCCATTTTATGCTTGGGTCTTGCCAGATGGGCCTGGAACCTACATGCGTAAAAAATAATTTTGATACAGTAGAAAGCTAAATTATTGAGGGCAGGAATCTTTGCACTTTGTGCACTGGCTGTTTTCTTCTCTGTTGAAATAGATTATTTATTTTGTCTAGTTTGTCTGAAAATTTAATCATGTTAAATCTTGTTAGATTGTTTTGTTTTGTTTTATATTATATTATTTTATTTTATTTTATTTTATTTTATTTTATCTATTCTGTTCTATTCTATTCTATTTTGCTGTGCCTAGCATTAAAATCTCTGCTGGAAAGAATCATATGGTATAATTCGTGTGCTTTCCTCGCCATTTAATTCTGAATCATAAATAAGTCATCTACCACAAGCACCATACTATACGTACTATAATTGGGCTATTGGCTTTAATGGGGATTCCAATAAGAGAAGAAATATAAATTATTTCTGCTTACGGCTTCAAAATCCTCAGTTCCACAGTCTTTACCCTATTATTCTAATTAACTCTAAACCCATTTGTATCTGTCTGTCCACCTGGATCTGGATCTGCACCAAAGTTTCTTCTTTCTAGGCTTTGAATTATTGATTTCTGGTTACTATAAATTACTTTAAAAAGGACTCTAATTTGGTCTCCTAATGACTCGTTATAAAAAAAATTTGTTACTACACATCTCTTCACCACTCAGCAGTATGTCTGTTGACAAGAATAGTAAATGCAGCTCTGACATTTGCTAGTGGTAGTCCAGATTTACTTCCTAGTAGGAAGAATTATTCTAAATGACTTTAATAGACTATACAGACTCTTGTGCACACTGAGGAATAAGTTTTAATTTAAAACACAAACTCTCCCCTCCCCCAGCTTGTCATTTCAGGTATTTCTGCCAGATGAGCTAGAATTTCATCACAGTAAAAACTGTTTGGTTGTTGGGGAGGCTCCCGCCTGCCTCCAAAGGCTACAGCAGATTGACCCTGTTATTTTTTTCCCTTTATTTTTGTCTGTGAATGGCTCTGCACCAATAAGTTACTGGTAAAAAATGGCACTTTCTTTTTTCCTGATTTGTTCCCCATGTATGATCAGAGTCTTATCTGTTTGCATTTTGCTTTACATTTTTACCGTTAGCTCAGCAGAGACAAAACAGTGAGAAAGCTGGAATGGAAAAATGGAAACCACGTAGCCTCAGGAGGACTGGTATTGACACTTCAATAGCAGGCTCAAATTCTGCTCCTCTTTAGCAATGATGGACCCTCATGAATCCAATGTAGCAGCATATTTCTAAGCAGAAGGACTGCAGAGTTTAAAAATCTAGCACTACACTGATAACTACGAATCAGCTAACACAGCTTTATTCTCATATTGTGTGTTGGTTTTGTGGGATTGGCTGCGATTTGCCAGGTGTGGGAAGGAAGAGTCTTCTTTGGTCTCAGCTTCTTTTCATGGTGTGCCTGCTGGTATTTTTTTTTCTTTTGTTTTGCTTTTTAACATTGTTTCTACTCTGAGCCAAAAATCACTGAACTCCAATATGCCATTGTTATAAAGCTGTATTTTTGCAGTTTACAGCCGCCTCAGAAAATCCCTGTGTTTGCTATGTAAATGTGGTAAGTAGGTGTCTTCCCCCCTGGCCCCGTATTTAAAGACTGATTCCATCAAACTGGATCTGAGGAGTTTAAAAATCTAATACATATATTTTCAGGAGAATAAAGATTTAAGAAATTGCCTCATTAAAATCTCTGGGTGACTTGTGTACATTTGAATGAATCTTGAGTATTTGGTACTTTCTCCAGGGCAATTCAGCAGAGAAAAATGAACATCTGCATTAATACATTCCCTAACATTCCCATTTTGAGACAGGTTTTTCAAAAGCAGTGAACAGTGGCTTGCCTTGATTTCTTCTCATCGAAAGAGACCTTTGCCAGCTCCTTCTGTTATTGAAATTAGGCTTGTCGGCCACCATAACAGGGCCCGACCCTCGGTTCCCGCAGAAAAGTTCAGAGACAAATCAAAGCAAATTAAATAATTAAATTTTAATGACGCGCGTGCAATAATTACAGCTCAAGCTGGGTGCCTCCAAAGAGGGACCCTGAACAAAGAAATCCCTGGGCAATTACAGCTTTTTCAAATTAAGTTTCCCACCCCTCACGCGGTAGTTCAGACCAATAGTAATTTTTAGGTCTGGGGTCTCCTGCTCCTYATTGGGTCTCATCGTTGTTCCTAGGCAGGCTGTTTTTCTCCCTTATCTTTACTGTTGTGGTTTCTGCTGACAGTTGTACCTTTGTTTCTTGTTGGGTCTTACTGTTGTCTCTCAAGGTCCTGAGAAGGAGGAGGTGATTCTAAATCATAACAATTATCACTGCCCCAGCAGTGAGCTGAGGCTTTGCCCCTCAAGGTCCTAATGCCCTGCACTGGTCTTATTTCAAAGCCTTGACATCCTCCCTTTCGGAATGTGAGACACAGGAATGCACACTGCTTGTAACTTCCTTATCTTCCCAGCTGGAATCAGCTCTGAGGCCCTTTCCTTACTGGAATAAGTAAAAGTTCATTATTTTATCTAAGTGCGGCCTAAGGCTTCAGCAAATTTAGCTACTCATGCTAAGCAAGTTTTATATAAGTCGTGCTAAGTGGCTACCTCTAGACAGTTTCAGTTCGCTGTTCTTTAACACCTTCCTGATCCTGTTGAATTCGGCGAGAGCTAAACTCACCCCGTCGTGCCTCCCAGAACCCCATCTTTGTGCCTCGCTTTCCCGTCTCCCTTGGAGCACACGGGAAATGAGTGTGAGCTTTGCCATTGACCTCATTAGGGCCAAAATGTACTCATTAAACTTGTGAATGTTTCATGACACTGAAACGTCTCTGGACTAAGAAAATTCTTCCTCTTTTTCTTCCCCTTTTCTAGTAAATTGCACATCTATATTAATGAGTCTGATGCATGGGCATGACAGTATAGTTAAGCTTAGCAACTTGTCAAGTAAAGTAGATTTACCAGTTCCCCATTATAGTCTTTTAAGCATGAAATGTGTGAGTTAAAAAATACTAGCTGTAGCAGCAGCAATGTGATTTCTAAAACTTGTATTTTTATCAGGTAACCTGCAGAAAGTCTTGTTTTATCTTGGGATATCAGTTTGGGAAATCTTGCCTGACATATTCATATGCTTTTCTCTAACTCTTTTTACACTGCTTTGGGATACGTTTCTTAGATCTGGTTCCTACAGCTGAGGATGTATGCGTTATTTAGACTGCGTGGTAAAAAAAAGTCCTCTAATACACTTTGTAAGCACTAACTTCATTGAATAGGTTTATTTTTAAGAGGTCAGAAAACCAAATTCAATAACAGTCTGTGGCCTAAAGCATGTAAGATAATGGAGAGCAGAGAGAGATCACAAGAAAGCAATGGGAGAAAAAACGATTTCTTCCTTGAAACTTTTCAATACACGATCTACAAACTGAGATTTGAATATGGGCTTCATTGAAATCACTCTATGCATGTTGCAGAGTGATATATCAGGTGATAGATGCAGGGTGATGTATGTTACATAATACATACACTGCTTTCTTCCCTTTATTTAGGTTTTGTGACTTAGGTTCCACATAAGGAACATCAGTTTGACTAGATGGCCAAGAATTACCTATTTCATACAGTATCCCTTATTCAACTGACTTCTGACCTGTAAAATACAAAGGCTGACATTTATTAATTATGATAAGAAAGCTATGTTCCTTTTTCATTTAGGATGTGTTCTCCAATTCACTGGAAGCATTACCAACTGCTAAGAAGCATATTTTCCTTCCGAGCTCTAGTTCTTGCCTAAAAGTGAAACTTTAAAAGAGAAGCAATAGCACTTAATTTTTCACTTTTTACATACATTTTGGAAAATATCTGCAAAACATTGGTGAACAATACATGTCCAGTTTTGATTTTACTGACAAAGAGATCATACAAATATCATGTACACACTACTATAGATTTACCCCGCCTTACCTAAGTGCATATAATACCAAAATCAGCTCCAACAGTTCTAGTACCACAAGTACACTTTTTACTTCAATTTTTCTTTCCAATAAAGGGCAAGTGATGGTTTCATTTCACATGTGAGAACATTTGAAATGGCCAAACAGCAAAGAATAGGCAACAGTGAAGGAATTACCTTTTAAATTATAGTAACAGCCTGGAAAAGTGACCCTGTAAAATGTCATCTACATGTTCCACGTTATTTATTTCCCATCAGAGATTTTGTATCAGAAGGTTTCAGCTCATAAGGCAAACAAGATTTGCCTTAGCGCAAGATCAATCTGTTCTACCTTGAAATCTCATGGAATGAAGTACTACAGAAAGAGCTGCTGAGCTTTCTTTTCTTTTTTTTTAATCAAAAGCTGAGAAAATATAACAGTGATTATTGTCTGTTGTAAGTAGTCTTATTTTTATATTTTAACATTTGTTATCTGAGGTGCAGGGAGGATATATAAAAAAAAATTATAAGTGCATTAAAGTGAAACAAGATTGCTACTGAGATATGTTCTAATACATCTAACATAAGCACTACTTTCAGACTAAATTCGTAAATGACAATAGCAAGTGTTTCAGTTAAGCTAGTACCTTAAACAATATGCAGTTCTTTTTATGTGCCAGGCTCACAGCTTTATTTCTGTATGTCTATCTTTACATGGTATCAGGTGGCTGTCACAGAACCCTGTGACATTTACAATATTATCMGCGTGGCATCTTCCTGACAACCTTGGAGCGTATCATTGTTAATTTAACTGCCGACACAGTCTATGTGGAGCTCCTGGTAAACCAGCAGCACTGCTGGCGAGTTCTCCACCAGCAGGAAAGGTGCCTGACTGAGGATTACCTTAAGCTTGTGGAAAGAGAGCTAAGCATCCAAGGATATCCCTGTTCTTTTGGGACTGTATTCTGTTGCTTCTTTTGCACAACACATTGTCTGGTAGTTTAGTACATTTTGTAGTGCTGTCAACATGCTAATAGCTTCCATCATTGTATTGTGGCTTTCAGACCCAATTTTTGAAGAACAGGTATTGGCATAAAAGGACATAGGTGAGGACTGTCTAGCTTAGTTGTCACGTGCAAAATTGACGTAGGTTAGTGAGAAACAACTAAATTAAACAATGTTACATAGGCTAGATTTATGATTAGTTTTTAAAGTTCTCAGCTTATGAGTTTTTCTAGGTCACCAGCTATTTTTAGATACCTAAAAATCAAATACTAATAGCCAAGAGATGTATTGACAGTACTTTTTTTTTTTTTTTTTTCACTCTCTCTACAGCTGTTGCTGGTTCTGGAGCAACCATTTCTGATGAGTGGCATGCCAGTTTTGACAACAATAACCAAGAATATCCACTTATCAACCTCACACGTTTACAGGCACAGCTCTAAAGATGCAAGTCTGAGGCACAAGAAGCAGCTGTAATATAGCCTTTTCTCAGAAAAGCTAATCAGTTCAAGTAAAGAGTCATTCTGATGTTTCTTCTCTGGTGAAGAGATAGTTCAGGCATCTCTCTATAGAACTGTGGGTCTCAATGAAGATAGTCTCTGAAGAAATTTCTTTGCAAACTGAAGTACTCTGTACCACTCTCAAGTATGAAGGATGAAGGCATATTTTATTGGTGTTGCTTTGCCACAGCAGCTGCTGTGAGAGCAGCCTTTTGTGATCACAGCTTTTTTGGGACAATTTGCTTCACAGGCAACGAGCTTCTAATCATGACAATAGAAAATTCTAGGTTTGTTTTTTGGTTAAGCATAAAGGAGTAGATATTAAAGATCTGGATTTTTGTCATGCAGGTGTTCCTTTCCTGTCAAATACTGTTTGACTTCAGAATAACTATAATGATCCTTCAAGAACCAAAGCACTGCCAAATGGTCTCAAGCATGTAGGACACTAAATTATGCTATACATGAACAACATTAGGCAGTAGAGATACCAGGTGATCTTGTCAGTCTCCTATCAGTCTCCTTTTTTTTCTCTTTGAAAATGAATCCATTTTATCCATACTTGATATTTTTAGCTGAAACTTTCTTCTGTCTTATGTTATTTTTGCAACTCAGTGAGAGTGTCAGCATCATCGAGAGAGTTCAACAGGTCAAAAGAAAGGCAAGAAGCCTATTTACAATCTACAGCAGATTGCTACATATTTCACAAAGAGTACCAGAATGGCAAGTATCCATCAACTGCTTAGAACTGCAGTAGAAACTCAGTTATGTTTTAGAACGTAACACACAGGCAACACACTGAGAAATCAGTATTTACTCTGGTGGAGAAAATACTATGCGAAGTTTTATTTTACCCTTTGACTTAATGTGAGCTTTGGACCCATGTGGACGAGCCATATATCTTAATACATTTCTATTTATTGCCTTCTTTGAAATCACAAAGCTCTTCACAAGCAGTTATAGAGTGTAAAAGGGAGAAACATATAGATTTCAAGTGTACAGCACAAATCGGTGAAGGTCTATAGGGGAAGAACAAGCTGGAAGGTTTGAAATAAATGCAGCTTTCAAAAGACTCTGTGCCAATTCAAATTTGTCTCAGTAATGGGACAAGAAACAATTCTGACACATTCCAGATGCCTCTTTCTCAAAAAAGGGGAGTGGGAAGGGAAGGTATTTTAAAAAATATTTTCTTCCAACTGTAAGGTCTGCACATTGGGAATCGTAGTTAGGGAAAAATCTATCTTCACATAGCTGGAATTAAATATCCTTTTTGAATGGAAGCATCTCAATGAGGAAGAATTTAATTATTGTGAAGCATGCACTAGCTAGAAATTTGAAAAAGCTCATGTTACAAAGTTGGCCAGGCACAAAAGAGTGCTCATTTTGGATTGCTTTTTGGTTCATTATGGGTGAAATTCACTTTTCTGGTGAGGAGAGACACAGCTTAGGTGAGGGTGACACATCCTGGTCTGACGGTAGAACAGTAAATCTTTTCTAACCCTGAGCATTTGGGCTAAACCAGAGTGACTAAGTGTGCAGTTAAGCTGGCAGATCTGAGGACACAGGACCATCTAGTGTTGTATTGAGTTTATAGTGTGGCTATGATGGTGAGCAGCTTGTGACAGTACTCCTTTTTTCTTGGCTCAGTCACAGCAAGGACAATATGTGAGACCACAGCCTAAAACACCCCTAAACCGAAGCTGCTGAAAGTTTCCTCCCCTATCAAGAAAAGACACGTCTTCCCCAATCATTTCTTTGTTTTTGGTTTTTGTTTGTTTGTTTAAAGTCCTACATATTTTGGATGCTTCCTGTGGCTTATCTAGCTGATTGCTTCCCTCTTCTCTGTCTTCCTCACACACACTTAAAGACGTGTGTATGTGGAATTGAAAAGATAAATGAAATGAAGGGATAAATTAACATCCTAGAAATTACTGGATTTATTTTTTCCTACGCTGGTCGAATCTATGAAGCAGATATGCTAACTTAAAATTTTAGTGCTTTTTCTTGTAATGGATGTAACAGCTTTCCTCATTTATTTTAAAATGTGAAAGCTGAGGCTTTAAAACAACTGAAACCATGCCTGTCTGTTCTTCACTAGCTGGTTCTTTAAATCATGCGACAGAAGAGAGCGTAAGCAGGAGGTGAATGATGTGTAGGGCTTATTCTGGTGTATTGTATTGGGCTGGATTTCACCACAGGAGATTTTTATGCGTGCGGTAAGGCCAAAGGAAAGAAAAAGATGTTATGCAGGGGAGAGCCTTACCTAGCTATTATTTGTCTATCGTCATGCTGTCATATGACAAGTAGAAAAGGTGATTACAAACCTAGCTCTGAGCATTTTGAAGTAGGCAGGAGAAAATTCTCCAGTGACGTTTTCACAAAAAGGACTTGTCAGCTTGATTGAAATCAACTAACTACATGTTAAAAATGTTAAATGCTAGGGCTTTTTTTGTTTTGTTTTGTTTTGTTTTTAATTTATCCATGTTAGTTTAAATTCTTCCTAATGCTGGGTTAAATGGGTAGATTTCTACCATCTGCCACCCAAGCAGTGATTTCTTTCCTTACTAAGATTTCAGATTTGAGGTACATTTTCACACACAATCTATCAGGTTCTTGCTGCCAATACGGGAGGGTTCTTCCTTCCCCTGCTCCCCAAGCTGAGTCCTGCCTCCTCCCTCGCTCCAGCTGAGGTGCTCATTAGGTGCTTCTGGATCAATTCAAGTCACTAACCCAGAAAAAAATGATCTATTTTTCTCCTGGGTTAAAGCCAGAATTGGTTCAGGGTAAATGGTAAGGAGTATGTTCCTGAAGTAAGATGAGAAAAGGGAGTGGGAGATCCCGTTCTCAGAAGCAGTTATATTGTCTTAACCCTTCTCATGAAACTACAGCCACAAACAAACAAATAAACAAAATCTTCTGTTGTAAGTATGAACGTGTTACATCACACTATCCAGGTGGGTATTCACATTGTATTTAACAGCAGTGTATGGTCTATAAAAAAGTAAGAGACATTTTGGACCAACATCAATCACAGGCCAGGCATCCTTTCTAGGATTTTACTGCTACAGATTGTTAGCAGTATTGTGTTGCTCATGACACAGATACTGACTTTTCATGGAGTGCAAATAGTGGAAAATGATCTGACCCCAAAGAACTTCACGTGAAACCCCAGAACATTTAGCAACTTCTTTTCCAAGAGTTAGAAGGAACAAGGAGGAAGGTCTCAAGATTCGTGCATAAGCAGCACTTTTCCCACAGTGGATATTCAGCTTGCATGGGTGCAGACTTAAAGTCAGTAGAATTACATGGTAATCAGTGCATAAGCTCCAATGTAAGAGCAACATGTTGGATCAGCCAAAAAAACACCCATACTTGGGCTTATTAATTTTGTTTTAAAATATATTTTTCAGGTAAGACATAGCTTCTGTATAACAGAACCAACATGCCCCTCCCTTCCGTATCTCTGTACACAGCGTGAGGTTTCTCAGTGGAAGCACTGGAAGTAGGATCTGGTACCAGATCAATTAATGCTTTTTCCCATCAAAGTCAAAATTATGTGTAAATCTAGCTTCTCTCCCCCCACCTTTTGCTGTTTGCAATCATTAAAAGTCCCGTTAAATAAATAAAATAAGCAAGAGATTATGTAATTAGGCTAGAATTAACCCGTGGATGTGTATCATTCTGAATTCCTTTACCTTTTCTATTGCTACAATTTTTATATTAAATGACAATCCTAGAAAATAGCAAAGAAAGTTAATTCAAACTGTCAGTGTGGCATGGGTCCAGACAAGATGGAAACCCTACAGCAATGTAACCAGTCTAAATGCTATAGTCTCAGCACTATCAGATGTCTAGGAGAGAAAAGGGAAAGTGTTCAGGATTAAAAAAATACAAAGTAAAGTGGAAGATTAACTGCTGAACACTGACTTTACATCATTAGAGGAGATAAAACTACACATTGGGATTTGCAGTTTTACCTTATTAAAGAAGGTAGATTAAATAAAATGTTTTAATTTAATCCACTATACCAAGCTTTGTAGAGTGCAATATGCAATTCCAACATTCCCTGCTTCCTTTTCCTTCTGTGCAATAGCTCTGATGAGTGTAGTGATTCAGTGTAGGAAAGTGGATGGAGCTAGAAAAATTTGGAGCACAGTCCTGCTAAAAATGAGGAACTGTGACTTCTTTCCGTATCATTTGGGCAGGAGACCAGATCAAATGTTATCTGAAATGTAAGGTTATAGTTAGCTGTCTCTTACATCAGTGCTCCAGGAAAACGACCAACCCATCCCACCATTGTCCTCTCAGTTATTAGTGGGACCTACCCAGCTCTTCACTCTTGGGGTGGGAGGAGAAGAAGGTAAGAGCAAAGGGCCACCTGCCCCAAAATGGAATTTGCCTTTCAGTTGAGCAGTTGTGGTTCTGTCTAGTAGAGGGGAGAACCAAGGCTGCTAAGAGTGGAAAATAAATGAGACAGTTTCCCTCAGATCTGAGCATAAGAATGGGCTCAGAAAATCCTCTTTTTCTTGCTGGTGGTCCTCTTTCCATCTCAGGAGCACATTTTCCTGCCTTTTCTAGTCTGCTCAAGTAGTTTGCAGCTAATAGTGTGTTATGTTTTGATAAAAGAAGGAATGAGAGTAAGAAACAGAGACTGGAGAGGAAAGCGGGGAGAGCTGAGGGTGTGATTGCACCCAGATATTGTGTTCATCCTGAGCTTCATAAAGCTCCATGTAGTGCTAGGAAGAGGTACATGTGAGTTATAGCTTATTGGTTAAGATAAAAGACAGTAGGTAGAGAAAGTCAAAGCAGAAGAATATCTCAATGTAAAAGTTGAATAAGTATTTTTATTGAATTATTTGCATTATAATAACATCTTTAGAATTTAGCTGAAATGGGAGAGATGAACATCTCATTGTTATGAGTACTCTAAAAACACAGAGCAAAAAAAAGTGCTTTCTCCGCAGAGCTATGAATTTAAACAGAGGACATGTACAAAGAAAATGCAATTTCTACTTTAAAGACAGGGCTTGAGGCATGGTGAATTAATTAATTTGCTTATGGTCACTCAGAAAATCAGTGGCAAGGCTAGGAAAGGAAATTAACTCTCCTCCCAGGTCCTAGTTCCCTATTAAGAAGAACATTTATTTATTTCTATATTTAAAGCTGTATTAAAAGATTGCTATCATTAGAAAGGTGCAATATAAGGAAAGGTTCAGGAAATGACCTGGGTAAATTAATATTAATGGCTTTGCTGAAGAACTGAAGTGCCTAGAATGTCAGAATGTTTATTATGGTAGAAATATCTGATACTATTAAGTCTTTCTTTTTAAACCCTTAGCTATTATTAAAAATTGAATACAGGGAACTTTGCTAAAACTAGAAGGACAGATTCATGCCAGGCCAAAATCTGCTTGCATTAACTGCCAGCCACATGCCATTGTCTCCTTGTGAAACGAATGGTTCGTCGCCATGCCATCACACAGATGGAAAGTGAACAAGTTCAATCCCTTGCACCTCATTAGTTCAGTAATAGTTTCCTTAAAAGGTGCCTTTAAGAAGCACTTAATTCAATGTTATATCAAGCTCTATCCATCAAGGTGTCCTTGATCACATGAAAAATGGGGTTTCTTGCATATAGTGCACCAAACAAAAGACAGTCCAGATTTCACATTTAAAAATGAGTAGTGTGACAGCAGTAATCATTATCTCATCCACATTGATCTGTGTGCTGGCAAAGACTTCCTATTAAGTCCTGAAGAGAAGCTGGCAGCTTCTATGGCTATGAAGCTCCCTGAGTGTGTGGCAATAAAGTAAGCTAAAAACTTGTCTTAAAAAATTAAATGATCTCTCAAAACCCTGCTGGGTTTTGTTGCTTGCTCAGGATAGAAAGAGTGTATTATATTAGAGATTCCTGCATGTCCTCCTTGTACAGCACAGAGAGCCAACGACACTATAGAAATAGAGGCCATAAAGAATTCAAAACACTACTGCTCCAATTATTAATATTATTATCTTCAAAGCAGATTTGAACTATATATCTACACAGTACATCACTAATGAAATGAAGCTTCCTCTGGGATGGAGACTCTTAGTTGGCTGTTGTGCACAGCACGGTGCCGGAAAGAAAGTGGAGAGAAAATGTAGTTTTAGTACATCATGGAAAGCCCCTGCTGCTGAGGAAAGTGCAATGGCATCTTTAGGAGCCAAGCAGCTCTCCAAGTAGGGTAAATTGGGAGTAACTATCAGAAATTCAATGGAATAATGATACTGGTGAGAGAAAATAATCAGGCAACTATGTCCATCAAGAGCAGACAAGGCCTCCTCTTCTCCCCGCTGCCTTTTCTTACTCTCAGTCCTCACATGCTAACACCAGAAAAGAGTCCTTTCCAGACTACAAGGTTATATCATGTCTACATCAAGTAATAGAGCACAATGCAAAGATGCTCAATCCAAGTGAAGATGAAAATTCTTAAATTCACGTGCCATATAATGCAAACTTGCCAGCTTGCATCTGGAAAAGGTATAATCATGTTGAATCAGTGCTGTGCACGAGTTAATGAGCATTGAGTCTGAGTAAGGCTTATTGGTTCGAACATAGCACCTGCTCGTTTCCTGTGCTGCACCAGAGCTCAAGAGGTCTCGGATTTACCTGTCTGATGTGTCTTAGTGTCTTGTTCCCTTTCCTCTTGGTTTGAGTGTTGCAACAGGCAGACCAAGCTTAGATCTGCCTGCATTTATCTGTTTGGGAGTAAATGTATCTTTAAACAGTGCTCCCTATCATCTACTTGCAAAGCTAGTGCCAACTACTGCTGTGAAATGAAGTGAGAACACCACGAATTTCTAATTTAATTAAGAAACTAGTGGACTCTGGCCCTAGTGGGAAAAAGTACTCTTGTTCAGTGTGGAAAAAAAAGTGTCTATCTTATTTTTGATAGAGCTACATTTATTTTAAGAAAGCTAATGGCCACTAGAACCACTGTATAATATGTATATATATATWTTTTTTTAACCAACGGCGGCTTATTATTGTATGTGAGTACACAACTGAAAGGGAGCCATTCAGCCTCACCCCATTAATGTCTTCTCACAGGGCAGTGGCAGCCAGAACATTGGTTTGAATTCTAGTCCAAATCCATTTATAAAATAGTTTACAGACAGATTTCATGCTGTTGCTGATGAAGGGAAAAGGCTATTTCAGCTATTCTAATGTACATATTTTGTTTTGATTTTTTCATTATTGACTGCATACGGCCGTAACAGAGAAAGTGTAGCAAACAGTAAATTGATGCATGTTTCCCGTAGATGATGCTAACTACCAGCTCTCTTTGTGCTTTGATTGACAACCTTTAGTTCAAATTCTGGGGAACTGATATGTGCATTTTACATGCAATGGAAAACTGGTGAATTTTGATTTTCTTTCGGGTCTTAAAGAATATGCATTATTTCTTTCTTTGGAACATTTCTGAAAACCTATACTGTTGATAAAAAAATAACAATATGTGAAGTTTGTTCCTGGTAAGCTGGTAGGATTGTCTAGCTTCAAAATTTAAAAATCTTCATTATATTCTAGTCTGTCTGAGACGTTTTCACTAGTAAGTGGGTCTTAGTTATTAGATGCTTTTATCTCTTTCCAAAAATGTCTTCCTGTAGGGGCAGACAGCGAGGGATTGGACAAGATCCCCCACTGATCTGGCCTTCTGGGAAGGATCCATCGCCCCAGGGCCGCTTGGCAGGGCGTGACTACACCGGCCAGGGACGCCCACCGCCTGCCTTCCTTCCCTTCCTCCTTTCCTTCCCGCCTTCCTTCCCCTCCCGCCCGACCCTTCCTCTCTCTGCCTGGTGCCACCTCCACCCAGTGCTGCTAGCGCTGAGCAGCAGGAGGAGGAACATGGTGAAAGCGGAGCAGGGCCTCAGCCTGGAACTGCAGCACGAGCTCAAATTCAAAGAGCCTTTCACAGATGTTGTCACCACAAATCTGAAACTCGGCAATCCTACAGACAGAAATATGTGCTTCAAAGTTAAGACCACAGCACCTCCAGCAAAAAAAAAAAAGAAACAGTCTATGTTGCTCCAGCTGATACTTCAGATATGGAAGCAGTATGGAAAGAGGCAAAACCAGAAGAACTCATGCATTTGAAACTTAGGCGTGTTTGAGCTACCAATGGAAAATGACACACCTTATGACGTAGAAATGAAATTGTATCTACAACTGTAAAAAAGACAGATTCTTCTGTAATGTTGTCCCGATCCAATATCGGGGGGGGGTTTCGTTATGATCCCAAGGATGAGATTAAGACGCTAAAACCAGTCAAATATCATACAACCGTTTAACTTTATTTTCCACAAAGTAGAGAGAAAAGGCGGGGAAAGGCGAAGGGGAGGTGAAGGGAAGAGGGGAACAAGGGTAAGGGGAAAAGATAAAGTTGGAAAAGGAGAGAAGAAGCTAGCTACCACCACTCCGAGTCCAATGATGTTCTGCTGACTCCGTTCGAATTACAGCTCGGGCTGGGTGCCTCCGAAGAGGGACCCCGAACAAAGAAATCCCTGGGCAGTTATACTTTCCAATCTAAGCTCTCCACCCTTCACGCAGTAGTTTGGACCRATRGTMATATTTAGGTCTGGGGTCTCCTGCTCCTTATTGGGTCCCTAGGTAGGTTGTTTACTGTTGTGGTTTCTGCTGACAGATGTGTYTTCATTCTTCGGGTCCTGCCCTTATCTCTCAAGGCCCTGACAAATTATTACTTCCCCAGCAGTGACAGTAGGTGTTATTTCCCAAGGTCYRGACAAAGGSAATAYAATCTGGACCCCGAGATAGYCCAGACCCCCCTCAATCAGCACTGTTTCAGCAGCGAGAGGAGGCCCTGCTCCCCAGGGTCCCGACGCCCAAGCAGGCCTCACTTCAAAGCCTTGACATCTTCCCTCCTGGAGTGTGAAGCATAGGAATGCAAACTGCTTGTAACTCCCTTATCTTTCCCACCTGCACCAGCTCTGGGGCCCTTTCTCACTGAACTAGGGAGTGCGGCCTAAGGCTTCAGCAAGTTTAGCTACTCATGCTAAGCAAGTTTTATAGAAGTTGTGCTAAGCGGCAATAATTTACAGAGCGGGTCCCAAAGTCTCTGCCCGATCGTGGTCTGGTTCAGGGCAGGCTCGATGTGTCCCGGGTGGTCGCAGGGAGACCACTTTGAGGGTCGCAGCAGCTCAGTCCTGTTTCCGCCAGGAACAGATGGCTTGTTCAGGGTTATGGTTTGCTTGCACCTTATGTACCAAGAAATGTTTAAGGCAAAAGTTCACTCATCTATCCACCACAAATGTCTAAATCAATAAGTCCCAGATCGAGCTGTAATTACTGCACGCGTGTCATTAAAATTTAATTATTTAATTTGCTTTGATTTGGCTCTGAACTTTTCTGCGGGAACCTAGGGTCAGGCCCTGTTATGGTGGCTGACAAGCCTAATTTCCATAACAGTTTGGCAACCCAGGTGGGACCCTAGGCGACCACTGTCGGGGCCTCTCGTCTCCAAATGATCATCTGGCGCCATCGGGTGAGTTTGCCTGGGATCTTTGGCAACGAGAGGCACCGAAAAGGTGAGTCTTAAATTCCCGCCTAAATTCTAAATTCTGGTCTGGTAACAGCACACTGTAAGGGGTACGCGGGCTGGCCACCATAAGGCGTACCAGGGGATGGGTGCGAGTCCCATCCCCAGAGTTTGAGTGGGTTTTAAGTCCCTGCTCGGTCCGGCCGGAAAGGGGAGTGTGCAGCCTGATCAGCATAAGGCACACTGCAAGACTGTAAGCAGAAGTCTAGAGTCACTGTGACTGGTGTGAGTGTGAACAGTACTGTATGGGTGAGTGTGTATAGCTTGGGAACCGACTGGGGCACCCGTCAGCTGAGGAAGCCGCCCGCTGCGAAGGGACAGCAGTCCTAGCAGTTAAAGACT
>PTFA01000307.1:912679-940128 GCA_003342895.1 Casuarius casuarius | reverse complement strand
AGGGACTTTTGATCAGCAGGCTAAATTGTCCCATGATTTCTTTTTTTTTCACTAAAATGCAAAAGCGCCACAAAAAACTTATCATATCACAAGGGACTAGACCCAAAACATTATTCGGAGTTGCCCTGATTGCCAAAATGTACCCCCATTACCACCGTACTTAGGGACCAACCCTCGAGGCCTGCAACCCTTCAGTGTCTGGCAGACAGACGTTACCCATTATCCCTTATTCGGAAAATTGAAATATGTCCATGTCTCTGTAGATACCTTTTCCCATTACGTTGTCGCTATTGCCCATGTTGGAAAAAAAAGCCGTGATGTATGTCGTCATTGGCTTGCCTGTTTTGCCACAATGGGGGTTCCCACTCAAAACTGACAATGGTCCCGCATACACTGCACAACGAACACGGGCATTTCTTCAAACCTGGGGGGTCACTCGTGACTGGAATTCCCTATTCCCCAACTGGCCAGGCAATAGTGGAACGTACCCATTGTACTCTAAAAAACATGCTTGAAAAACAAAAAAGGGGGCATAGCCCTGGTGCCTCCCCACAAGAGCAACTATGGAAAGCCTTACATGTTCTCAACCTCTTAAACCATTATATGGACCAAAGTGCAATTAATAAGCATTTCTCATGCCCTACGTGGCGAGAACAGCCTAAGGTTCGCTACAAGAACCTGGAAACAGGTCAATGGAGTGAACCGGTAGACTGAATAATATGGGGGAAAGGTTATGCTTGTGTCTCCACAGGTAATGGGCCTCGTTGGATGCCTGCACGGATGGTTCGACCTGTTGACGCATCCCTTGAAACACCAAACAAGGACTGAGAGCCAGTTAAGATGAGCCCATGTCGGGACATTTTCTGGCAATACCTGCCTGCCTCGGGCAGGGTCAATATCGATTCATAAAAGCTTACCGCGACTACACGACCTYACTAATAAGTTGTAGATAGAATCAGAGTGGAACCCTTTCGAGGGATAGGACTGGACATTAGGTTTTGGGGTTGTGGGTTAAGAAGGTACTGGCGTGTGGATTGGTAATCTTGCTAAGRTTTCTAGCCCTTGCTATCTATCTCCCCTGCTTAATAAGCCTTATGCAGAGAATGACTCRAAGGGCTTTGCATCAAGTACTTGCTGTACAAATACACACTGCACTGGCAATATTTAGTTTAGAAAATAAAAAAGGGGGAGATGTAGGGGCAGACAGCGAGGGATTGGACAAGATAGAGTTAAGGAGCCGAAAGCCTTGGGAGGAATAAATAGCAGTATGTAGATAAGGTAGTAGCCACACGGAATGAGAAGGAGTGATGATGGGAACATGACCTTCGGGAAAGTATCGATCCGGACTAGAGCTTATATAAAGGGCTTGCTTGCTTGAATAAAGTTGATTCTGATCCAGCACATCAGAGTCCATGAATCAGACCGCCACATCTTCCTGTTATATAAAATTTTCCAAATATGTTCCCTATATTAAATGAGAGAGAGCGACTAACCGTGGTGCATAGTAGGTAATTGCTTGCCTCAGAGCCCTGAGTTCTAGTTCCTCCTCCAGCTAAGATTTGGGGTGTTTTCTGAGAGGGTATGGACTGGGAATCAAAACTGCAATTCAAAGCACAGTCATGGGATTTGCACCCAGAAGCCTGCTACTTTCACCTCTCTTTGTGAGGTGCATGGTGTGGTTTGCTGTCAGGCTCATCTTCTGGTGTCGTCTCTGCGAAGGACAGAAATCAAGAAATGCCCGGTTTAAGAAATGTGCTAGGGTTTAAGGATTCAATCCACCTGAACAACTGTAACACATGTGACTGTATGTATACCCAGCCACAGAAATGTAGGTGCCACCTCAGCATGGAAGATTTGTAACCTCAGGGAAAGCTATTGAGACATTCCAAAGCAAAGGTGGACTTTTCAGTTGATTTTTTTTTGAAGGATACCTTTTTTAATAATTCCAGACATTCTTTGAAGATTTTTCTAGTATTTTTTTTTTCTTTACTTGAACTTCATGGGTGAGATTTTTCCTTTTTTTTTTTTTTGGAAGGGTTAAAAAAAACCAGCTGGAACAATAGAAGACCTCTTAAAATTAAAAACAACAAAAAGGAAATCATGTGATTTTGTTTTTCTTAAAAGAGAATAAATAATTCAAAATAGACACAAAGATGAAATTTTACAATATAATAGAGATACTTTGACTACCTGCACATCATTCTGTTGTAGAAGGAAACAATGGGAGATATGCTAAACTTCAGGCAAAAATGTCAGTCTAAGTAAAGAGTTTTGATTAACTGAATTTGAAGGCAGTTATAAAGTTTTTTTACAGCTGCTGAACATCTAAGTAGTTATCAGTTTTTTTCATGTGAGCTGTTTCACTGGACAAAATTCATTTATGAAAATTGTCAAACAGAAAAGGGCCTATTTACAAAATTAACGTCTTGCTTTTCCTTTGAGAAACTATCAAAACATTACATTTTTACATTTCCAAATAAAAAAAAAGTTAGCACAGTATCTTCAGAAATTTTAGCTAATTATTTTAAAATGTAACAATGTTGAAACAAAATATTTTGAAGATATAAAAGCTATCTGAATATCATTAAGTTTTTTTTTTTTTTTGCTAGATTGTCATATTTGACTTTTTGTCCCAATTTGGCATGAAAATATTTTTGAATCTCAAAAAAACCCAAAAATGGAAAAAAACACTTCATACTTAGCTATTGATATATCCCCAAAATTAATGGCAGTCCTGAGGTGGAAGGGGAGAAATTAAATGTTATAAGCAAGAGGATTATCAAGAAAGAGTTAGAATTTACATGTTTTCCAGTTCTTATGAACTCATAGATAGAGACTGAAATATCAAATTTAAGTCAGCTGGAGTCAACAGAAAGACTCTAATTAATTTAATATGCTTTGGATCAGATCCTAAATCCTTAAAACATGATGTTGATAAAATAGGCCTAAGATAGCAATATATTATCTTGTGAAGTTTCAAATTATTTATGAGGACAAAAAGAATAATTCTTCAGATTGTGAGTAAGTTTCTTCTTTATCTAAGCTTCCAAAACCAAAGATGATAAATTAATAGATGATAAATTTTTGAAGATATTGGTGAATCCAATCTTAATGAAGATTAATGAAAAGCTTCTCTTTGAGAGCAAATTTTGGTTATTTTAATTTGATGGAGTTTAGAATTGGGTTTGGATGTGCAGAGAATTCTCAGTGGAATTACACTGTGTGTTTTGTTTCTGTTAAAATAATCATGATTTGCTTCAGTCATGATTTGCTTCAAAAATTAGCCCAACCCCTCTCCTCCCTGACTCATCCTGCAAAAGTCCCTAATAACCTTGTTACATTGCTCCAATACATCAAAAAATATGAAATTTCACAATTTTGAGTGGCAAATCAGAGTCCATTGTTTTAGCTGAGCCTTAGTTTGAGGTCTTCTGAATGGCCTTAGGTGAAATAACTACTTATAGAGCAATGTGTGCATCATAGAAACAACATATGTCAGTGCCTCGTAGACTAGTATAGCGCCAGTCGGGGAAGGTACTTCTCAGCCTGCTTTTATATGCAGATTCCACTATATGAACATAGTATATGCAACCCCCCAAAAATTTTCACGTAGGACTTGCTGCTGCTTTTACTCATTTTAAGTAGTAGCTTGCTTCACAATTAATCTCAGAGTGGTTATATGTAAGGTAAATCAGTTTCAATGAGTGAAGGTGTCAACATACAGCTTTTATTAAATAAGTCTTGCATCTATGGGCAAAGAGGATTTCATTTCCTGTTAGTTTATGAGAAAATAAAAATAAATTGGAATAATTAAAAGCTAGTTTAACATATTCAGTAATAAAATGCTCTACATTTATAAGCAATTTTCTTCCTAAAAGTGTGATTTCTAAACGAAGTGGTAAACTGTATGATTAAAATTAATGTCTATACAGTATGCAACATGAGGTGCTTGATATTGGAGCATTAAATACCATGATGTTGAAGTTTTATTATTTATTCAGTTAAACTCTATGATTACATGAAAGTTAAATAAAAGTTCTCTCTAAAATGCATGTCATCATAGAGTGTACCTCTGTTGTCTGGTACAGAAGTACAGTTGGATTCCTCTCATCACATGAGTAGTATCTAAAATGCAAGTTCAGTTTACAAAGCAATGTTCAGAAAAATATTTCAGTATTCTTATCAGGTACTTTATGTATCTGTAATTACCTGCAAAATAGATGGTATCGTAAAAGCAGTCTAGACTTTTCATTGATAAAGAAGGTGTATTGTGACTGCAGGAGAGCAGCCATAATCTTCCTACCAGCTGCAGAAAGGATACTAGTGCCTGTGCAATGTTTTATTAAATACCATGGGATGGATGTCACAGACCTGTCTTTATCAAAAATTGATCCATTACTAGCCTAAAACACAAATGTGAGAGAATTGGGTTTGTTGTTTCAATCCAAAAGTTGGCACCTATTTCTTTTGTTCAGTAGTTGATTCTGATAAGTCACAAATTCTTGGGCTTTTTTCTTCTTTTTTTTCCTTTGTCTATCAGAAATCAGAGTAATTCCACTGGAATCAAGGTACCAAGTCTTCTACTTTGGGGACACTTCAGATGTCCCACTAGGAGGAAGAAACTCACAAGTATCCCTAGGCAAAACACGCTGTATCTGTACCTCTTTCCTTGAAATGGGTACCTCCCCATCTGCTACAACCAGCTAGCGAAGGTATCTAGCTCTGCAGCCCTAGTTACAAACTGCATTGCTGAAGTCCTCCTTTACTAATGCACAGTAAATTGCATCATGAACAACAATGTTTTCCAGATTAAAAAGAAAAAAAAAAAGGAAAGAAACGAACAGAAAAAAAGTTAGGGTAGAACATGCAAAAAGTTACATGAAAAGGCCATTTATGTGCAAGGTTAGGAACAGCAGATTTGCAGTTGTATATGATAATGTTTTCACCCCTTTTTTTCCATTTCGTGATGATCAACTTGAATTGCTCACACTACTTTTTTCCAAAGAATGGTATCTTGTTCATATCATAGTAAGGACAGAATTAAGATTTCTTGCACAACTGTATAAATGGCATTTTTTATCTAAGTCTCTATTTTTTAATCTTTTGAAATGGAGCTTATATTCGTTAAAGAAAGAAATAACTTGAATAACTCACATTGCATATGCCCAGTCCACTGAATTTAATCCACTAGGAATGATTACTTTTGAGTTTATGCTTGGGAGGGGGTCTACTGAATACATTGCAATGGCAGACTAATTCTGACTGTGTTTTAATCACCTTTGCTCTGAGTTGTGAGTAAAGCTTAGCTCTGAGATGCATCAATTTTATTGCAAGATTAAAGTTCCTTTGAAGTGCAAAGAAGTTTTGACCAACCCCGTACACTAGTATGATCCTGAGCACATGCCACTCGGGAATGGGAAGCAAAAACCATGGGTAGAAATGCCCATCTGTTGGAAATGCCGACCTGTTTGTGTAAAAATTATGGACAGCAAAAAACTGCCTGCCAGTAACTTCTAGCTCCTTCATCAGTGTTTTCCTCTGAGATGGTCCTTAATTCCATTCCAAAATAAGGTTTATTAGTGTTTATTTCAATCCAAGAAACATCTGTTCATTTCTAGACAGGGATCTGAAGGGTTTAAATACTCTGCAGGCTTCCTGCCAGCATATAACTGTGGGTGGAAAAGGTAGATGGACTCAAAAAGTAAACAATGTTTCAACCCACTGAGAGAGATGCTTGGAGCTTGACAATAAAGACAGCAGGATTATATCTCGCCTTTTCTTCAGGGATGGAGCATTGCACAGTTTCCTGTTGATTAATTCTCTAAATCTTTTGCTTTCATGTTAAGTCTTGCCACAGCTTTTGCTAGCTTTTCCACTGTTCTTTTGAGTGGGGAGTTGGATTCCCAGCAGCACCAAGACTGGATTTCGTACTGAAGAACAGAAGTATGAAAATTCTTAGTTTACAAAAATGCAGAATTTCAGGTCTTTGGCTTGTGAGCAAGATCATCAGTGTCACCGCCTACAGCATGTATTTATATTCTCTGTTACAAGCTCTGTAGAAAAGTAGAAAAGAACTGCTCAGAGAAAGGACATTGCAATAAAAAGTCCTTCATTCTCAATGTTCAATAGAAAATCTCCATGAGGTAGTGATGGCATTTCTTCTTCGTGGAGAAATTCTCTTCTTATCGAGACAGAAACCATTGCAAAACTGCATGGTTCATAGAGGATTTGAATAGAATAATTTTGGCTCACTAACTTAGAAATTTATAATACTCTCCACCCCGCATGATTATCCTTTTAAGAACACATTAAAAAATAAAAAAGGATCTTATCCTGCAGTTATTTGTTCTGGAAAAGTTATCAGAATAAATTTATCTATCAAGATCTTTGTCAATAGGCCAGTAGATATGGAAGTGAATGTTACTTACAGTACCAATTTCCCTATTCATCCAAAATTATTTAAGTTTTGTTTCCAGACCATTTCACGTGCTTTCTCACCATTTCCCGTTGTGCAGTCATTCTGTTATTACATGGAAGACAGCCCTCATTATTATAATAGAACTTGTTTATACTGCATGCAATTAAAGAGAGAATCTTCTTTGTTCCAACCCACTTCCAGGCTCAGGATATAGAGTGGACTATGCAGCATGATTTATGACAACCTTTTGCTGTGTTGGTGGAATGTAATCTGTATTTCCAGACAGCCTGAAGGGCTGCCTCCCAAATAAGAATTGCCCCTGAGGCTGCACACAGATTCAAAACACAATACCAAATGAAGTGCAATGCAATTTCATTTGCAGCTGATCAGAAATATAAACCATAGAAAATCAAACTTTCAAAAAATGATCAAAGTGCTAAATTTCATCAGAATATTTCAGTGTTCATTTCTGATTAGTTTTAATGGTTGAAATGTTTCAGCTTCTAGATACTATTAAAATGTTAAATATAAGCATAATGTTATCATTGTTTCATTTTATGTTGTATTGATAATATACAATATGAAATAAAAAAAGTCTTATTTCTGCTTAAAGATCATAAAAATCAAGATGTTCTTGCCAAATTAGACAGTTTTTTCAGTAAAATTCTTAATAACAAATATTTTATCTTAATATTATTAATGGATTCAACTTCAATAGCAATAATAACATGAAGTGCAAAATAAGCATATGTACAATCAATCAATGTGCTGTTATTCTTCTACAATTTTCTACTTAAAGACATCTGCTTTCCAGGGGTGAATAATAATATTTCAGAAATGTAACTTGAAAAGATAAATCACTTTATCCAATAACTGTATATTTATTATTTCAAGCAGTGTGTATTACAGGTGTGAATTTGTGTAGGCTGAGTTTTATTTCAGACGAAATATCTCACTTCCAAATAGCAACTTTTCACTTTTTGATTATTCAGAGTGTGAAAATGCTCATTTTCTGGAAGTTCTTCAGTCAGGAAACTGCTCAGATTAAAATGGTAAAGATTATTGTGTGATGTCCTAGGGGAAAATAAAAAAACATGTTCGTTTCTGAAATTAAAATGCATATAAAAAGGGATTTTTTTAAAACTGCATTAATATCTGTAAGGTAATAGGAGATCTTTGAACAAAAGGTGCTGTAGGAAGCAATATGTTGCTTGGACAAACACACACACACACACACACACACAGAAAAGATTAGGAGATGAGCAGTAGTTAGAACAGTTGATCTGACAAAATTTCCTTTAAATTATCCTCAGAAATCAGGAAATTGTGTATTAAAGTGTATACGACTTCCCAAATCTGTGGTACCTAGTTATCAGTACAGGCAACCGTTCATCAGATTCTAGTAAAATTACCATTTCTATAGCATTCTGTTAGTGCCTTTTTTCCTCTGTCTAATCAACTTTGGAGCAGCATCATTAGCTGGGCACAAAAACGCACGCTGATAGAACTGCTGAAAAATACACTTTATGGAGTGATGATCCACATCTTCTACTTGGCCTTCCTTTTCTTTCTACCTCATATTCTGTGCAGCCTAGTTGTATGGAGTAAGATGTGAAATCAGATTTAATATTGCTTTTATTTCACGTTGCCACCTAAATCAAAACGCCTTCTATTCATAGAAATGAAGGATGACCTATCCTGCTTGAAGTAAAAAGCAATTCAGGCATGCTATATTTATATATAAAACCAAGCGTTTTTTTTACAAGTGAATCATTTTACAAAGTCAAATGTAAGCTGTAAGCATCTCCAGCTCTCAAAAATGGCAGGCACAGGCTATAAATGATTAGATCAATGTATTATAGTTTGTCATTAAAGTAAAGTTTGCAATATAATCCACACGGTACAGCAGTTCAGATCGTGACATGCTTGGAATTTTGGAGTCATTTTTTTTAGGGGGAAAATTGAAAAATTAGCATCTATATCTCAGTTGGTATTCTAGCCAACATCAAGGGTGGTCAATTTTGAATTTTTTGCTTCCCTGCCCTCTGATCATAATATTTGAAGTAAAAGTATCATACAGTTTCATGATAGAAAAACAACAGCTTTTGTATGCTTGAACGTAACGCTGAATGTTTGGGGGAGGTTTTATATTGCCAAATTTATATTTCCATTTTCCATTTCCATACTCAACCAGTGTAGAGTGGTTTTGTGTGTGAGAATTTTCTAGAGCAGCTATAGGTATTTTGTWTCAATAGAATACAAATCGAAAGAACTATAAATAGTCTTCAGACTGAACACAGCAGTGTTTTCCTCTCACATTACTTAACATCCTGTTAATTACTTTTAATAGTGAAGGTGTTATCCTTCCACATGGGCAGTGTATTTTAAGGCAAAGGTACTTAGAAATTACTTACACTTGTGGAGAGGAGTGAAGGTGCACATCAAAAAAAATCCTGAAGACAAAAGCAAAACGTTTATATCGAAAAGCCTGAATGTGTCTCAATCTGTGAACAAGCTTTTTTGCTTGCTGATAGATTTCTACTTGGTCTTTATGTAAAATTGTTTATAAGTTTTAAAGTATTTCGGAAGCTTTATATTTGTGATACAGGTATTCTGCAATGGACAGAGACTGTAAATAGAAGGAGGAATGTCTATCTATTCTTGTAGTGCTCCCTTTTCTAGCCCCCTCAACTCTATGTACGTCACATGGGATAAATAAATACTGATTTACTGCCTTTCCATGTTCTCATGCTAGAAGAGGCCATCATTCCGAAGGTTATTTCTAAAACTGGACCGCTCTGTGATGACTTTTAATTCAGCTGAAGACAGTTTGAATCCAGCTTTACTGGCTGTATAGAGAAGGAACTGCAGACTCATAAAGAGATGGCAGGAAGATTTTTATATACACACCCCAATGTCTGCAATAACATATATAAAATAGATCTAACCTAGACTCCCCTCGTGCTATAATTACTTCCAAGTTCTGTGAGGCTCACGTGAAGTGATGAAGGTGGTGGGTCAGTGAGAGAGGCACTGAACCTGCCCCAAGGGGTGGGAGGCCACCAAGAACTGTGATCCTAAAGGCTTGGGGCAGTTGCCTTTTTGTGCTCATTTTGCCCAGGTTTTGTATCAGACAGAGGTCAAAGATCACTATGGTTGAAGAAGTGAGTTCTAACGGCTGATGGTAAATGAATGAAGATGGCCTTAACTGCAACAGTTTAATTTTCATTGTGCCCTACCTGTATGTTTTGACGCTTATCATCCATATTTTTTAAATCTTATTCTCCCATTATTTACACACAAGCGCTAAAACAGAAGTATCTGCACAACTGTAAGTAAAAGTATATTGCTGAAGAACTAACATCTCCTGCTGCTTAGAACAAATGACTACAGTGAACTGTATCTTTTCCCCCTGTTTTGGTGGCTTTGCGTTACCATGGAAATGCAGAATATGCTGGACCCAGACAGCTGAAGGTTATTTTTTGAGTAGCAAATATCTGAGCTGAAGTGAAACTGGTATAATCAGTTCTCCAGCATCCTCTCCTGCCATTTTCTCATGACTGTACCACTCTCCAAAGAGAAGCTCTGGGGAGAAAGCACAGAGAGAGCAACGCTGAGTTGCAACAGTGCTTGGCTGGAGCAGAGCTCACAGAGAAACTATGGTTAGAGCTACACATTACACTTTAAGAGTGATTAGCATTTAGCAGGTGTCTTTATCATCTGGAAGCAGAAGAAATGCCCTTTTTAAATTGCAGAATCTGTCTCTGGAAATCATGTGGCTGTCAGGCAGAGGTTAGGAGGTGTCCTTTACTTTGTAATTTCTTCAGGCTTCAGGCTTAGTGTAGGGGAATGTCATGCTTAATGCAACTTAATTCCTTTCCATCTAAGTTTTTGTTTATGGATATAATTCATAGACTCTACAGAATTGTGTGATTAAGGTGAGAGACTCTGTAGAGTTCCCCTTGAAAACATGGTCCTTAGCATTTCACTTTCATGAGCACCAAAATTCAATCACAAATTATTTTTAAAGTGAGTAAAGGCTACAGTGGCAAATCTATTAAAATGTGCTTAATCATTAACTTCTTTGATTTAACATCTGTCTAAAACATAACATCAAAAAGTGAATAATTTATCATGTAATTGCATAAAAGCTCAAGTAATGCAAGGCATTAATTAAAAATTTATATGAAATTCAGAAGGAGAAAGTTGAGGAGGCACTATTTGATTACCCACTCAGTAGGGTGGTAAAGTTACTTTGAAAAAGTAATCTACTGTTTAACAAATCACAAGTTCCTAACTGTGAAAAATACTGTAAAGCCCTTAGGATTCTTTGATGTTTTTCTGAAAAAGACATTGGCTATAGATTACTTCAAATTTTATAATTAGATTTATAGATATACCAGTTCCCTAAGGAATTATTCTTCTTTCATTCTTATATAATCTATTAGCCTCACTGTATGTGCAAAATGCTGTGTAAACAAGAGAAGAGAATGAGACTTTCAGAACTTCTTTCTGAACTTTGTTCTATAAATGTACAGACTTCAGGAGCAGATTTCAGTTTTCTTCTCAGGCTTGTCTTTAGTCAGCCATAGAAGAATATCATAGCCATAAAAATCAACCTTCTTGTTAAATACATTATAGGCAGGAGCAATAAACTGTTGTTATATCAGCTGTGCCATCTCACCAAATAATCTATTCACTTTTAAAAGCTATGCAAACTGCAGAAACTTTAAGTTCAGGTTTGCTTTTTAATAGTCAGCTCATAGTATTGAAAGATAAGTTAGCCATTTAAAAATTGACACCTGTGCCAAATTGCTCTTAGAATTAACAAAATTGGGCTGGAAGCAGTATTCAGATGGATACAAAAATAGGCACAGCTTTTAATCTAAACAGGTTTGTCTGCCACAAAAAAATGGGCCTGCTTTACAAAGTCTCATTTGCTTTAAGACTCCTGCCAAAACCTATTCTCATGACTCATTCGGTATAAATGAGTACTTACAACCAGGCCCTAAATTTTGCTTGCATTTAAGGAAATGTAAAGTACAAAATACCATATGTGGGGTACTTACTGAAAGAACATTTAGAAAATCATGATCTTCCTTTTCATACAAAGCATAGTTGTTATTTAGAGCACTACTAGTAAATTTCCTGAGATCCAGAAGAATCTGCGATTAGAGGGGTTTTTGTTTTCTTCTTCATCTCCCTCTTCTCTTTTTCTTTCTAATAGATTCTTTCTTCTGTTTCTGCCCACTGCTGCTCGAGTCTTTTCCTGCCTGCTGAGATGGTGGGATATATTTCATCTACTTTAAGAATGTGTTATTGTCACTCCAGACCCTTGTGAGAATGAGATTCCAGGTGCTCTCAATTTGACACCACTGGAGAAGAAAATGGTCAAAATTATCACAAACAAAAAGATGAAATAGAAGACAGACTTAAGAAAAATAATATGGAATTTACATGATACTAACAATCAAAAATAATTATGACACTTTTAGGTTTGGATAGCCCAGAAGAGATTTGAAAAGATCAATTGTCAGAGGATAGTGCTCTTGGAAGTATGTATCTTTGTAACGTCAAAATATTTCTAAAGCCAGAGAGCATCCAGGCTTTAGATACGTGACCGTAGTTCAGAAAATACTTTGGTATAACTCTCAAAAAGCTTGGAGAGTTGTCTCTCAGAGGCAGTTTTAATAAAACCTGTCTTTTCTTAAAGTGGTATGTTAGAAAAATCCAAAATCTGATCTTGCATTACAAATGGAACATGTCAAATAAACCTGGAAACCTATTCAGCCAGCTCTACCCATGTGCTCTGTCCTTTTGGCTCCTTATTTGTTTTCCTTGCACCTTTAAAAATGTACTACGTTTTTGTAAAAAGCAGATGTGGTGCTTCTGTGAGCTAGATGAATGACAGTTATGAAGGCTTAAAGTGCTTTTTATCAACCTAATTCCTGATACTAAGCTACAAAGATGGTGCAGTGATTCATCTGGAAGGACCATGAAAGTATTTCATCTTCCATTCAGTGTTTAAGCTCTCAAAGAGCAAAAAGCAACTGGAAAGAACATGCCCATTTTGACATGTTCTGATATATATATATATTTACATGTGGCTGTGCACTCAAGTGTGCATGCAGGTACCCATATGCACATACAGATACATTTGCAAAGCTGAATTTCTATCTTGTGAGGAGAGGACCCTGAAATGACTTTTTGTTACAAGTTGTAATGACAGGAGAAAATGTAACAACTTCCCATTAAACAGATTTGGTGGCCGTTTGGGTGGAGAGAGAAGGAGGAAGATGGGAAGGAAGTGTTTTGATTGTCCTTTTCAGCAGCTTCCACACAGAGGGATGGGAACAAGCAGCCGAAATTTGAAATTTCTTTTTTGGTGCCAGTTTAAATGCTCTTGAAACTACTTACCCTTCCGTCTGAGATAATTTTAAAACTACATTTTTTTCCACTCTGAAGACAATGTTTGAACTAAAAGATTTAAAGGGCGCTCTGGAATCAGTTTTTTCAGTAAGTCTTATCGTTCCTGTTCTACTTCCTACATTGAAATATTCATAGGAAGATAGATTAGCACCTCCATGCTCCACTTCTCAAATGAATGCACTAGCTGCTGACAYGCCAGATGAAGGCAAAACATCCCCACTGCAATTCTGACTTTGTGACCTGAGAAGAAAAAAGTATGTGTCAGTCACCAGGACTCAAGAGAATTTTTCTCTTGGAATAGACTTTAATAGGTGCAATTCATTTTCTGGTTTCTCTTTCGACTTTAAAGGAAGAAAGATTAAAAAAAAAAAAAAAGCAATTTCCTTCCTAAGGACCAAATAGATCTAAGACACTGTCTGAAGTCATGCACACAGCTAACTCTTGACTATGGGTCTTCTCATGAGCAATTCAGCTTTTGATTCAAATGCCATGCTTGTAAAAAAGGAGGTGATCCTCTACTGGCAGTAGAGAATCACAGAACACTGTATATAGTCTTGATTTGTGACATGTATTCTTGGTCCTCAGATATCTTGTTGTTTGATATGAATTCCAGTATATAAGTAATGAAAAAGAGGCAGGCAGGACAGACAATGATTAAAGGGACAGTGATAAAATGGATATATTTAACAGTATTTAAATAATAAAAATGTATAAGAGCATTAGTTCAGGGGTTTGAGGGCAGGTAAGTTAGATATTACTTAAATCAAATGCACAATTATTTTTTTTCCAAATATCAGTAAGTAATTAGCTAGAGTAGTTTGGTGGATTGCCTTCTTATTTCAATTTGTATTAGTTCAAGTTAATAAATATTCACATGACTATATGTTTAAATTAATGGTTAGAGTAAAAATAACCCTTTTTCCTCTCTGCTGTGGCTGTGCTATGGAAAAGTGACTTTATTCTTGTTATGAATCTTTCCTGCTTTACCTTCTTTCTTCTGTAAGCAATAAAACTTAGATGTTCACCCTTGTTGCCTTTGGTACCCCTTTCCCTCCCCCCACCTCCCCCAAAAAAAGAGATGGGGGGAGTGAGGGAGAGAGAAAACAGACAGAAGGGTTCAGTTTTTTTTTTAATGTATATATATACTTTATCTTAACAAAAAAAAAGGAAAAATTGTAATGGAAGTATTTATTTTGATTCTATAACATATTTGAAAGAAATAAACTTTTTCTCAGAAATGTTAATCCTGAAAACAGCTCATCACTCTTCAGCCTGCTTTGCAAAGGAGACAGAACATTTTATTAGAATCTAGCTTTACTCTAACCCTCTTTCCTTCCTTTATTTACAATTCCTTTCTCTACAAATATGCCAGCAACTATTGTAAAGATAACAGGCCCCTTAAGACCTTTTGCTAAAGCATAACATGGCCTTGGACATTCTGTTCAGACCTGTTGTTGTTGCTTAGCAGCTTGATAGAAAGATATACAGGTCTCCCTCCTTTCCCCACAAACTTTTCTTCCAGCATTGGTTAGTTTACCTCTTCTAACATTAAAGATGTGAGGTTACAGGACTTGACCTGTGACTCAAATGGGCCATTAAATGTCACCTCAAAACTCTACAGTCGTACCATATTTTCCTTCCCAGGTCTGGTATCTTCCCTCAAGTTAAATTTTCATCTGTGTTTTTTTTAAGAGTGCAAATAGCTCTATTTTATCTTTTTCAAAAATTATTTTCCAATGTGAAATATAGTTTGAGAACAAAACAAGCCTTTTGTTGCATTTGAAGTTAACTAGTGTCAGCGTTTATGACTATGATGAGTCCTGAGTTGACCAATGCTCTGACATAAACCTACACTCTCCTTTCCCCATTTGAGAATGCCAAAACACTTTTAACTTCTGAGTCATCTTTGTTTATTAGAACAGAAACTACCACCAGAAACTTTTTAAAATAGGAAAAAGCCCTCTCAGAATAAGACAAGATAGAAGTAAAAATGCAATAAGCAACCTTTTCTTCCCCCTGCAGCTTTGCAAAATGGGTCCTCTTTTCCAGTTGCACTCAGTTGGCAGCTTTCAGTGGCTTACTGGTTCCAGTGAACCCTTGATGGTATCCTCAGGCACCCCAGAAAGGATTTCTTTCTGCTGCCTTGGAAGCATGAACGCATGTCTGCTTTTTGCTCTTCTCAGCAGGCTTCCTAACTCTCTCCTTTTCTGCTTGTCCCACCCTGCATTACAGAAGTATTTCCTTTCAAACATGTTCAGTTTAGCTGCGAGGGAAGGCAGTTTCCCCTGCCTCCAAAGGCTTCCACCTTAGCACATACACAGTGGCCAGGCTGATGCAATCAGCTAGATTTTCTTCCTTGCTGCTTTGCAGTGCAAAGAGTGACAGTAAATAAATGCATTGAACAATCCAACACAGAGCCATAAGGTCGCTTGTTCCAAAGAAGTCACTTCAAATCAATGGAAGGGTTTGAAAATATTATTATATTAATATTATTAGTATTGTATTATGCTGTTTATTCAGTCTGTTACATAAACAATGGTTTAAACGTAATCACAGCTGTAACTGGAAAAAAGATTGAGCCCATTCTCACAGGCTGGTTAAGAGTCCAGTCCAAAAGCTGCTGAAGGAACCATCAGTGACAATACTGGAAATGTCTTCTTTTGGCATGTTGGGATTTTCAAAGCAGGTTTTCAAATCCAAGGTATATTTATTAATTTCAAATCCTTCAAATTCCTCCAGGTGTTTTTTCAAGCAACTGGAGAGGATCCTTAGGTCACAGAGTCTGATCTCCCAGCGAAGTTAATCCAGAAACTGCTGTTTTAATAAAACTTCAATAAAACTAAAATAGTTCAGTCTTGGAGATAAAACTAAGCAGGTATGTGTGTCAGGCACATGTGAGATAGTTAAAGTGACAGATATTTCTGAGACATCTGTAAGAGCAAGAGATTGATGATGTGACATATATCCAGATGGTGCTAGCCAGCAAAGCATGCTGCAGAGGAAGGAGGAGAAAAGATGAATTTTTTTTGTTTGTTTGGCCAGTATAACTTGGGCGGAAATTGCTTTCTCATTCCAATCTGATAATCAGTTTGACCTTGAGCATCTAAACGTGATTCCCCAGACAAGCATGGAAGAAAGGGACATTATATGGTATCTTTTTGTTCCATATCCTGTAGTCAGTTCCTGATATTTCATGGAAGTTAAAATTAAATATATCAAAATACATCTGTTCAATTGCAAATCAAGGAAACACATCTATCCTGACCTCTACAAATGATCAGAGGAAGGTCTTAACCAGTAATTACTGTCAGTGGTATAAATTTCCAAATTGTCTCCCCTGTCTTTTCTTCACAGAATTTGTCTAGCTTCAACCTTTGTGTATTGTTACGTCTTTTCCAGAAAATGAAAAGTCCCAGCCATTTAGATGTGAGAATGTAGGCACTGAGACAAAGCACCCCTCAATCCTCTCTACATGCTACTACCCTTCCCAATATGCTTTTCAGCTCTTGAATCTTTTTCATTGTCTATGTGAACTTTCTGCAGGATTTTCTTAAAACGTCCACAGAACTGGGTGCAGGATGTCCTACCAATGCCATGCAGAACTAGAAGATTACTTTTTTTCTTTTGCATGAAAGTTACCTTGGGTATGTCAACGGTCTTTAGCAAAAAAAGACTCAGTGGGGAAGGAAATAACTACAAAAGATTAACAGAATCTGAGACTATATTTTTTACACCTGAAGCTTATACAGCTACACGTTCCCGTGATTATTTACTTCTTGCTAATCTCTGTGGCAACATTTTGCACACTCATTAGTCACAGAGGAGGGGCTTATAGGATACTTAGAAAAGAAAAAAATATATATCATCCGAAGGCATTTGCTGTGTTGAGAATAAGCGCAGGGTTTTAATGAATAAGCTAAACTTGGAGAGCTGAATTTGGTCCTCACCTTTTCCATACATKCTTTGCATGCTGTTGATTATTTCATTGTAGAATCCCTATTCTTTACAGTGAATTCAAAATTCTATCTTCTAGAGAAATTCTGAGGATAAATTAATCTATAAAATAATCAGTGAATAATTTTAGGACTTCACTGGGACTATTTTCAAGCTGAAAATTAGATAGATACTTAAATTGCTTGTTGAATTAGAGCACACATCCCTACAGGTAGAGTTTTTGCATACCAGTTTACTGAAGCAGTAACATACGAGTTCTCGTGCTCAAAGTGGAGAAGTTACCCATTTGTTCAAGTAAGAACTTTATCTATTATTTTTATCAATCCAATGCCAACTCTTAAAAAAGCCCAGCTAGTTTTCAGAGAAACCTGTGAAACCTTTAAATACTAAAACTATTAGACATCTGCAACATGAAAGGAATATGATTAAATAAGGGGAAGAAAAGAACCAAACAAGATTTACACGCACGATTAAGAAAGGGGGGTAAGGGGGAGGGGGTAAGGGAGAAGTCTGGGTTTGTCAATAGAGAACATCATATTGCAAATAAAAAAAAAATCAAGGAACTAGGCTCCCTCCTTGAATACACACACATGTGAATTCCTTCCCAGACCTTGATTTAAGATAAAACAGAGTTAGAAGCTGTAATTTCTCTTAAAATGGAAATGGTGAAGAAAGAATATATTCAGAAACAAAGCTATTTTTACAACTATTCAGTCATACAATTTTTATGTCAAAACACAATATTCAGATTTAAGTAAAGTGCAATAGTTGATATTTTAACAATATATCACATTTCTCTATTTCAAGAATCTCCAAGCAATAATGATACCACACTATGAAAAAGCTGTTTATTATAACTGGTTGATATGCGGGATTGATATTTTATTTTGAGGCAAATGAGAATCAAGTCAGATATCTCACTGTTTCCCATGAAAAGGCAATTCTGAGTAGAAAAAGGTATGGGAATAATTTAGTTGTAGGTTCCTGTGATTCTTGTGGACCTCAGAACCTAAATCAGAACACCCTGCCTAGTGAAGGCTTTGGGGCTTCAAGGCTCCCTGATATGGGTCTGGAGATCAACTCTCAGTTAGAATTAGTTGCTCATTTGCTGGCTCCATGGCAAGGCCATGGAAAACCCTTGCCAGGTAGGCTGTCCAAAACCTAGGTTCACATGTCTCTCAGCAATGTCATCACTCGAATGCATGAGGGATCTAGACTGGATTTAGATACTGTCAACACTTCTCTGAAACACCTTAAAGCCTATGGTATTTCATGAGAGACTTTTCAGGTTCACTCTTTGGCTTTTAATGACAAAGCTCTGTTTAATCAGAAAATTGTGACTGGTTTTAACTATGATGACAGAAGCCAAGGAGGAGTTCAGAATGATTTATTTTGACTTATTCCCTTAGGAAGTATTGAGGACAATCAGCATGTTTTTGTAAAATGCTTCGGTTGCAGTGGAACATGATTTTCGAACAGCAAACTTATCTATCGAAATTTTTTAGTAAGGTCTACTAGTACTACTGCTGAGAGACTATGTCCATAGCTCAGATTTCAGGGACTCAGCAAACTGAGGATGTAATCCCTGCACAAGCTTTACACATGCATACTTCTCACTGACTTCTGTAGACTCTGATTTACATCAGTGTAAGCAGGAGGAGACCCCTGTTATCAGTAGCTTTGGAAGATGATAGCAAATGTATCTGACTGTCAAACAAACCAATACAGGAGAGATATAAATGGTTTATTGTTGCCTCAAGCTGATTAAAGCATCATTCTTTGCTGCAGAGCTTTGTGAAATGGCCCCTTATGGAAGGGCCATATGAACATTCAGTGAAAATACAGTCTGCCTCATATAAAAGGTTAAAAAAGTAGTCTCTCTCAACTGATGTCACTGAGAAGATGAAATGAGAGACAGTACAGAAAATTACTGTCATGAAAGAATCAATTTATCTCATTTATGCTGGACCTATTCCTTCTATATATAACCTAAACTTGGAGCAAATGAAGAACTAATTAGAGGATTTAGTAAGACCAGCAGTCTAAAATCTCTACCGAAGATTTCAGACAGCTCTGTAGCTCAACCAGACTAAAAGAATAATTTCTTTTCAGCCAGTTAAAGAGCCAGCCACTACCTAAAATTGGGAATCAGTCAAAACCCTGTTCTAAAGTAGTACTGGATGGATATTGCAACTTTTCCCCAGGACCTGCCAATATGGATTTTTCAAGGAAAGCTGCTAAGGGCCAGACTTGCATGTTTTGAGTAAAACTGCCCAAGCTAATTAGCCAACTCCCTTTCTCCTCTCCCTCCCTGCAAAAGTCTGTGAAATCCTTTCTCGGGATTTGAGCTGGTCCCTCTGTACAGTTTGTCAGCATACTCTATTCGGAGGCATACTACCATGGTCAGAGCTAGTCTACATATCTTTCCATTACATCCTGTATACATATTCTGTAGGTTTGCTTTAAATGTTTATTCTGTATACAACCTACTTTTACTATGCAAAATTGTCCCATCTCTTATTTATTGCTTTAACCCCCCCTTTTTTTCTTCCTTCACCTTCTTTTTATTCTCACAGCAGCAAAGGTTCCTATAATTAGCTAGCTCTAAAGGGTTTTTTAGGCTAACCACCCTCTGCCAAGAGGTAGCGTGTGCATACATATTTTCAAGCCTCCATCTATTTCAGTTCATATTAGATTTTTGGGGGGTGAGGTTCTGTCATTATTAGTGAAATAATTCTACAGGCATTTGGAAAAAAAAGCGATGGAACTATCTGCATTATAAAAGTGCAGTTTTCTAATGATTAAGAAAAGTAAGAAGCACAAGTTCAACAGATTTCTACTAAAATAATCTCTTTCATTTTTTTTCAAAATATTTTGTGATGCTTTTCTAAATATTGCATTCCAAACTGAAATATATGCAAACTGTGCCTTTGTGGGAAGTTCCAAATGTGTTCAGGTTTGTACGGATCTGAAAGAATCAACTTTCTAAATCTCTTAAAAATAGAATCGTCATCTGCTGATTGCTTTTATCTTAACTGCTGAACTCTCTGCTGCTCCCTTATTATGGAAGCACAACAGTTTCTTTGGTACTTGACCTCCCAACTGCCATTTTTCATCTTTTCTCCTTCCCCTCTCTCTGCTCTGCACTTTATCTTAGCCTCTTAAGCCTTTCCCCTTAATTTCCCCATTCTGTCTGGCATTAAAAGTAACTTCTGAAGCTTACTTTTCGTGCCAGTGTCTGCATTACTGCTTCTACTCTTTCCTCTTTTCTTTTCTATGTAGCTTATTATCTTTACCGATTTTTTTTCATTCATTGCTATTTGGATATGAGTCCATTTCTTTCCACCTCATTAGACATCCCAAAAGTCAATGTAAAATATTGGAATGGGTGTACATATCTGCTTTTGGTAATTCTAATGAGTCTATCACCATGGTATTTAGATACAGACGGGTGTACTATATTATGGTAAGGAATGGATATTCTTCCCTTTAAATGATTCTCAAAGGAGTAATTGAGACTTTTTCCAAGTGGAGATTAGTCAGTCTCCACTTGGGAAAAGCCTCAGTTATTCTTCTCATTTCATTCACATTAAAGGCAACTAATCTAGCTTTAAATTCTCTATAAACCCTGTTCTATATTCAAAACAAAGTAAACTGTCAAAAAGGTTTTAAAGCAACAATATAAGAGTTTGAGAGTTTCACATTAATGGAGGCTCTCTCCTGTTTTAGTAAGAAAGAAGTTCAGTTAGAAACCACTATAGCTCAGAAAAAAGGACAGGGAAATTGCTGCAATTAAAACCTCATGAAGTTTGGTTAATAAACCCACGTCTTTGTCTATTCCAATATGATGGCAAATCCTTGAAACTATGAAGTATTAGCAATGTAATATGACTGACATCAGCATAAGCCAGTTAATACATTGAGAAATGACACCTTTGCATGAGGAGGTGGAAGACTCAAGGTTTTTGAAGCACAGCTGAAACAAAGAATTTTAAAATGCTTTTAAATTATTTCATTTTAATAATATAAAATGCATTAAATATATAAAATGGCAGAATAGCCCATTTCAGTTGCAGAATAAATAACGACCGTAAAATGGGTTCTAAAGTGTAGGTGAAAGTGTCTGGCAGGAGCTAACCCACACTTAATAACAGTTAACAACAATTAATTAAAGGTATACATGACTGGATTTAGGAGTCCAATTATCCAGTTACTTGATTTGATGAAACATTTAGGTAATTAAGTGGGTAACTGTCCCATTTGCAATAATGATTAATTATGGCTGTAAAAATGTTATTAAATGCTAATTTAGTTTATCTCATCAGAAGGTAGGTTATATTCCTCATATAGCTGCACTTATGTTGTTATAATTTATTGACTTAACTTATAATATGTATGACTTTTTCAAAAATATTTTAAAAATGAATCAAATGGTGATTAAAATCCTTGAAATGCTAATTAAAGTAGCGAGTCTGCCCTCTGTCTTCCAGATACTTATACACAACTTAATGATGCATGCGGTTCCTTTAATTTCCATAGGGTCATTCATGGTAGAAGTTAGTGTTGTAAATGTTTACAAAACTGGGACCTAGATAGGGAAAACAAGTAAAATTTGTATTCTGCCAGGAGAAAGATAAATGCAGACAGAAAATTAGCTAGAAGAAACTACAAGACTAAAAAGTTACATTTTTATTCATTGTTTCATAAACTGTGGGGATTCAGTCTCCAAAAAAAGATAATTTGCTATGTTGAGGGCTAGGTGTCAAAATCAGTGTTCACTTCTGAAAATCTCTGACAAACATTTGAAATAAACCTTAAGAAAAGATATGAAAAATTATTTCATGACCCCTTCATATGCTATCATATTGATAGAAAGTATTTAATGTTTCCATTTATACTTCTCCTTGTATAAGAGAATAAAATAACAATTCCTAGGAAAAAAAAATCTTAGATTATGGGAATTAAAAAATTATTATGAAGTTGAAAAGGTTTTCATAAAAAAATACCTACTTGCTAAAATAGTACCACCTTCTTCTATATGAGGTATATCTTTAAGCAAGTCACAAGAGCTATAAGTCCTTTTAATAAACAAAATGGCCCTATAAATGTTTTATACTGCAATACTGATACTGAAAGGCATTCAAATACCTTTGTATCCTAAAGAGCATATACATTTAAAGAATTTCAGTTGCATACATATGTGTTGTGGGAGAAGACTTTGGGCATATAAACCACATTGATCTTTCAGAGGTGTTTGTGTCCCACAGTCTTTTTAGATTCTTTTGGAAGCATTTATCTTCATATTTGCCATTCACATTTTATCTGTTCTGAATAGATTGAATTAAAGTTTCTGTTTGCTCACTTGATAATTATAACATCTGGGCAAAGTTTCCCAATCCACTTTATATGAATATTCTGTAAGAGTTGCTTAGAAGTCACTTCTTCAGTAAACATTCCCAACAGTAAATGTGATTGCTAGAGTGTAAAGTGAAAGGAAACAAATGAGTAATGCAAGCATGTTTTGATTAAATATTTGAACAAATATTTGCAAATTATTTTTGGCTGCCTTCATCACCTAGTTATGACACTAACATTCTCCTCTGGCTCTGCCACTTACCTGTCACAATGCCTAGTTTGTGTTATGCATACTGGTGTTGTAAAATAGTTTAAAGCTTTTTTTTTTCTTCCCCCCCCCGGATGGTCTGGCCTTGAAGAGTCAAGAACCCAGGAACATCTAACTCTGTGCTGTCTTCGGAGCTACCTGGAAGCTGTCAGGTGATTCCCATTAAAAAAAATGCAACCTTGAGGGTTCGCAGATGCTTACAAGGAAAGAGAGCTTCACTGGTGGGGTGGTGGCTAGTGTGGTTTGCTAGGAAAAGAACACTGCAAGTGATGCTAATTTGGGTTTCTGAAGTCTTTGCTGAATATGCAAATAGCTTCATTTGGGGGTAATCTATATTTTCTTGCTTGAAAGAATGACATGTGAGGAGGGGGTGAGAGAGGTATTTTTGTGGTGTTACTTGACTGTGAAAACAGGCTTCTATGAGTCTGTGAAAGACTTTTATCTTTTGCTCCTCTATTAGAATCACTTTAGGGTATGTAGGCAACCGAAACCACCCTTGAGCTATTATTTGTGATAACACTAAAATAGCTAGATAATCATTCCTTGCTGGTAGACAGTTGTGAATGTGCCAATGGGAGGAACACACAGACAATTATTTACTTTTGTGAAAGGTGAACTCTTGAATGGTATTAATAGTTGTAAAAGCAGTCAGAGCAATTCCCAGCAACAAATTACAACAAGACACACAAAACTGAGGTTGTAATAGCTGATCACAGTCTAATAATGAGTTAGGTTTTTTTTTTTTTCTTTTAGTGATTGATAACCCCAATTGATAAAGCTTGTGTGTATAGGATTGGGCGCTAGAAACTCTTGACTCTAATCAAAGTTTAAATAGGTGTAGGTGAAATTGTTTTAAGTGATGAAGGTGGGAAAATAAAAGGATTGTGACCTTTTTCTTTTTATGATGATGAATGATAATTTCTGATAATTAAGATCAGAAGTTTGTGTGCATTTGTCTCTAGATTGTTTTACTTTGTTGCTGCTGTTTTCAAATTCCCCATCTAGCTTAAAAGATGCTTTGATGATCAGAAAACTCATGAAATAATACAAGAAAAGTGAGGAAAAGTTTTATGAAGTCTACTGAAGTCTACTGTATTTTATACTTTTTTTTTTCCTCCTTCTTATTCCTGACAGCTAACAAAAGGGAGTTGCTTATTAGTTAGGCTTAAAACTCTTGGCTGTAAATACATACATAAGTCCAGTAATTAATATTTTGTTGAACTTCTCTTTTAAAAGATTCATTAGTCCTTCCTCCTTCAATAAGCTGTGTGCATTTTCTGAGATACCTGGTAAGGATGATATACACACAAGGTTAACTTTGGCCTACTGAAATTAATCTTCTTGGGTTCTCTATCATCCCTGGAGAAAGGCTGCTTCAGAATATGCCTGTAAATATAAGGTAAGTTTCCACTACAAATCATTCTCTATCTCTCTGCTGTAACAAGAACTGGAACAGGTTGGAATGGTATGCAGCAAGATAGCTATGTGAATAGCTCTTAAATTTCAGGAACTCACAAGAGTGTTACTACTCTTGTTCTTTACTTTAGACATCAAAAGTAGTTGCAAGATGTCTTAGTCATCTGGGATATTTTTTTATGTGTTTATCAAAACAATCCAGTAACATAAATATTAATTGATCAACTTGTGCCTTCAGCTTTCAAAAGAAAATATTCTCTGACTGGGATTTTATTTTTTTCCAAATGAGTGAATTTTTAAAGTAGTGGTGCTCTAAAATATTTGGATAAATTATGGGCCCATAGAAAATAATGCAGCATTTGAGACTGAATTCCCAATGGATCAATAATCTATTTTAAAGGACCTATATTAAGACCTACTATGAACTGTATGTGCAATTTAGACATGGTTATTGTATGTTGTATATCTTTTCCATTGTAAGCATTGTTTATTTTTTTACATGATATTTCGTGGAAGTTGTAGGCACTTTAAAATTACAGTGAAGGCCTAGCCCAGTAGAAAAACATTGTTTATGCTAATTTGAGCCTTACATTCCCAAGGGTGTATATCTTAAATCTCCATCTAGTTTTACTTCAGTATGGTTGTGGGTCACAAAAGGGAAGAAGTAAAGATCTATAAATCAATCAGATTAACTACAACATCCCAGAAGGCATTCTAAACTATATTCTTAAACAATCAATGTATAAACACCTAGCAAATAAAAACAAGACTAAAAAAAAAAGGTTGTTTGTTTAAAAAACAAACCTTTAAGGAAAGGTACAAAATGCTGAATTAAGAAAAATAAATCATGTAGGAAGCAGAGCAGAAGAAGATTTGGGGGTTAAAATGTATCACAAAGTGAATCCAAGACTACAGTAATGCTGTTTAAGAGAAGACAAATCTCATCCAGGATGTATTAGTAGATGTGTTATATGTGAGAAACCAGGATGCTTATTCTGCTCTGCTCATCAAAGAGTTATGAGACCTCATTTGAGGTTCATTCAGTTTAAGAACCAGGGTTTCACAAAGCTAAAACAAATAAGAATTATAGGCATCTTAGAAAATATAATAAGAAAGCTTAGTTCCTGAATTTAAACAGTTTAAGGTCTCATTTTAGTCTTGGCGGGTGGGAGCTAGAGGGGCAGATATGATAAAGTCTAAGATTGATTTCCTCTTAGTTGGGCCTAAAATAAGAGAAATCAATTTATTTTCTAGAAAAAAAATCTAGATTTGATTTTTGGAATTTTTTTTCCTACTCTAAGGATAATAGAATACCCAAAGTTACCTATCACCCAGATTTGTCATCTCCTGAGCAAGATTTTAATGATGTTATTTAAAAAAAAAAAAAAGTCATAAACACTTGCTTACGCTCAGTCCTGCCTTGGATCAGGTGTTCTGGATGAAACAGTTTCTTGAGCTCCTTTCCAGGTCTGCAGTTCAGTGTTATGCAGGAGGGTAAACACCTTAATGGTCAAAGATTGTCACAACTTGAATAAAGATAACTTTTTAAATTGTGGGAAAAAAATTATTTGGGGGGAAAGTATATTAAAATAAGAGTTAAAAAACCAACCAAACAAACAAAAAACCTTGAAGGACATGTAGGTTATGTCTTTGTTAAAATCAACCTATTAAAATCAAATTAAATCCCCAAGATCCCCAAGTCCTCCCTAAAACTTTTTACTATCGTTTCAGAAGTTACATAAATGCTCAAGAGTTCATCCAGAATTTAACAAACCATTACTGTAACTTTAGGGTAGGTAAATTAAAATAATTGGGTTGGGGTTTGCTTTTAGCATTGTAAATTTAATTTGAAAGACATATCAGACAGCCTGAAAGTGGAAAGACCTTTTGCTTGATGGCTCTTCAGCCTAATCACTGTCCATGAGGCCACTTGTGTTGAATAGTCTTATTACATTTCTTTTCTTACTGTTATTGTTGTATCTTGTTATCTCTAAAGACTTCATGAGGCTTAGGCTACTGCTGAACAAATACTTCAGTCCTACTATGCCATGGGCCAATTAAATACGATTAAATTAAAAGCTCCTTTTTGTTGTTATAACAATGGGAATTCATCAGTGCAGTAAATACTCTCTTTGCAGTATATGAACTGAGTTCCAGTCCAAAGGGCAAACAGTTCTTTGAAAGAAAGTTCTGCAAAGATCCTACAGCACTGTCGAAACCAGCGTTGTCTTTTTTTTTCATGTGAAACAACTATTTTGCTTGAATGGATCACTGTTCTCTTATTAGCAAAGGTATGCTCACGTAGCATCAGTGGTTAGCTATGACACTGGATGATAGCAGAGGAATTGTAAGATTATATAGCCCAGATATAATGAGGGACGTTAGTGATATGACTCCAAAGGCATGGAGCTAGGAATATGCAAAATATAGAGCTGAAGTCAATGGAAAGACCCTCTCCATATGCAAAAATAGAGACTTAGCATAGGGAGAAAGTCCTTCTACTGTCTCTCGTTGAGTTTGGATTACGTCACTGTCAAGACGCAGAAAATATTGAGAAGTATGAAGACGCATTTTTCTTTGCTTAGTTTTATCTCTTTGTTTTTAATGATATCAATTTCATATAAAATGCTGCAAGGCATTATGGTGTTAACGGAAGGCTCTGTACTTTACTCTTTATCCTTTAAGTACACTCACTTAGGCCAGAAATACTGATTTAATGGAAAATACGAAGATTGTTTTTTCTGATTCAGTAGTGGTTTGTGAAATGCATCTCTGTAAAACTCATAGATTCGTTTTTGAATTCTGTATGCTAATGTTCCTTTTGCTGTCTGTACTTCACTGTACCTCTTCTGCTAAGGATGAAACTTCTGTTCAAAATGTAGAGACCAGGTTACAGGTTACAAGTACTAGGAACTTAAAACTTGCACCTGAGTTTATTCAAACTCCAAAACTAAAGGGTAAACTTGCACCAAGAGGCGAAAGGCTAATTCTATAAAGTCTTTACTCTGGGCCTTTTAGAAGGTGAGCTAGGTCAGTCTCTCCACCTTGTTCAGCTTCCCTTGATGTGCACATTTATGTGCTGCAACTACACTGTTGTTGCAGGAGGTTTCGTGCCAAATACACCTGTGTTCTTCCTGAACAACTGTCCGATATCCTTTCAAAGTTTTTTTGATAACTCAGCATCAGTGGATATAATTGCACCACCTATGGTCACACCTAAAGCTCTCCTGGGTAGTGATTGTACTGAAGTAGTTGTGATTGGGAGTCTAGTGGACACGTAATGTTCAAGCATCTCCAACTCTGACTCTGGTCATTTATAGGCGGTAGCAAGACTCAGGTTGCTGCAGTTTAATTGCTGTTGGTACATCAAATAGCTAAATTAAGTGTTGTATGGGAAAGTGCGGAAGAATGTCGAGGAGGTAGACGATGGAAGCTAGCCAGACCGTTCTGTGGGAAAAGGAGCATCAACAGGGCATGTTGACCCATAGTCACATAGTTGAGCCTGTGCCAGGGTGGCGCTGCACTTGGGCTTTGAATCGAGAATAACAATGAGCTCAACATGCTTACTGCGCATGTGTATAGTACATAAAAACTTCATCTAGTGCCACC